>VZRV01005017.1:20433-33055 GCA_013398115.1 Falcunculus frontatus
GTGACACTGGGAATCCTTGGGGACACTCAGTGACACTGGGAATCCCTGGGGACACTCAGTGACACTGGGAATCCTTGGGAACACTCAGTGACCACAGGAATCCTTGGGGACACTCAGTGACCATGGGAATCCCTGGGGACACTCAGTGACCATGGGAATCCTTGGGGACACTCAGTGATGCTGGGAATCCTTGGGGACACTCGGTGACACTGGGAATCCCTGAGGACACTCAGTGACACTGGGAATCCCTGGGGACACCCAGTGACCACGGGAACCCCTGGGGACACTCAGTGACACTGGGAATCCTTGGGGACACTCAGTGACCATGGGAATCCTTGGGGACACTCAGTGACACTGGGAATCCCTGGGGACACTCAGTGACAATGGGAATCCTTGGGGACACTCAGTGACCACGGGAATCCCTGGGGACACCCAGTGACCGAGCACCAGGAGAATCCTTGGGGACACTCAGTGACCGAGCACCACAGGAATCCCTGGGCAGGGAGATGCGGAGATGCGAATCCATCGGAATTCCAGCTGGGCTGGCTGGGAGGAGGCCCACGGAGATTCCCACTCCTTTTCACAAGGATGTTCTTTTCTCCAGCGTGTGCTTGGTGAGGAAGTACTTGAAGAACTCATACACGGACCAGGCGATGGCCGTGGAGGGCATCTGGTAAATGACCCGAGCTTGGACCCCCTTGAAGAAGCTGGGAAGCCCTCCCAGCTGGTACACGGTGCTGAAGGCGTTGGCCATGCCCGACAGGTGCCCTCTGATGTTGAGGGAGCTCAGGGCCGTGTTCTCCTGGGTGTTGAGCAGCGTCTTGCACACGTCCAGGGGCGTGGTGGCGGCGGCGGCCACGGCTCCGGCCACGGCGCCGGCCACGATGTGGGAGCGGGGGTTGTACTCGCGGCGGGGGTTGAGGTGCTCCTGCAGGAGCTCGTAGGTGATGAAGTGGATGGCCTGGAAGGGCACGTTCATGGTCAGCTGCGTGGTGTAGCTGCGGTAGAAGGCCCCGAAGCCCTCGGTCCTCTGCACGGCCCGCACGCAGCCCAGCACCGACGTGTACGGAGAGTTGAACATCTGCAGCCGCTGCTTCACCACTGCCGGTGACAGGATGGGGACGGGGACAGGGCTCAGCTGCGGGGTCTGGCCGGGCTGGCACGGCCCCCACAGTGACCCCTGCACCCAGCCCTGACCACACAGGGCCAGCCTCCCCTTCCCCATCCCAAGCCATCCCCCCGAGCTGCCCAGTGCCCCCAAAACCCAGCACAGGGAGGGCACAGCTTCCTAATGAACCCCTCCCCTCAGGCTTAATTAATGACCCTTTAATTCTAAAGAACCCCTTTCCTCAGGGTTAATTAATGACCCTTTAATTCTAAAGAACCCCTTTCCTCAGGGTTAATTAATGACCCTTTAATTCTAATGAACCCCTTTCCTCAGGGTTAATTAATGACCCTTTAATTCTAATGAACCCCTTTCCTCAGGGCTAATTAATGACCCTTTAGTTTTAATGAAACCCTCTCCTCAGGGCTAATTAATAACCCTTTAGTTCTAATGAATCCCTCTCCTCAGGGTTAATGACCCTCTAGTTGTAATGAACTCCTCAGGGTTAATTAATGACCAGTGAAGACCCTCAGTGAGGATGCACAAACACTCAGGGATGTGCAGGGATGAGGGTGGGAAGGTGAATCCACACCTGAGCAACACCTGGGGGTGTCACCCACCCTCACTGCCTGCAGTGACTTCCACTGATTTAAGAGGCCAATTAATTTAATCAGGGTACAATTAAAAGGATTTGATACGCTGGAGATTTCTCCTTCAGAGATTCCCGGCTCTGGGCCCCCTCAGGAGCATAACCTGGTGACCCTGGCAGGTCACAGCGCTGTCATTTCAGCTGCATTTTCCTGTTAATCCTCATTTTACTGAGGCCTCCTCATGCCACTCCCCCTCCCCAGGAATCTCCCAGTCCCTCCTTGTGCTCATCCAACAACCTGGGCACAGCTTGGTTAGTCCAGAGCCTCAGGAAAACCGGAACCACCTCCCTGAGGAGCAGCAGAGTGGTGACAGTAAAGGGGACACCAGGACAGAGGACACCAGTACAGGGGACACCTTTCCTGGAAAGTCACAGTGCACCACAGAGATCCAGGGATAAATCCCTCCCGCCTGCTCTCCCTCTCTTCCCAAGGGACAGAGGAATGAGCCCCTGGAGCTCTCCAAGCTGGGGGCAGCCCTGGGTTTGTACTGTTCTTCCCAAGGGACAGAGGGAGAACATCCAGGAGGGATTTCTCCCTGGGTTCAAGCTGGGCAGGGGCACTGGAGGCCCTGGGTGTCCTAACGGGAGCAGCACTCCCCAGAATCCCGGGAATTACCTTCAGCAGGGTTCATGACGGCGTCGTGGAGCAGCGTGGCCACACTCCCAGCGATGCCTGCAGAACAAGAGCAGCCTTGAGAAAACAAAACCCAGCTCAGAAGGCAGAGCTTGTCCTGGCACTGCCATCCAGGGGAATCCCATCCATGGGAATCCTATTCATGGGGAATCCATCCATGGATGGATGGGGGAATGGGGGATTCCTTCCATGGGGGATCCAATCATTGGGGGCTCCATCCATTTGGGATCCCATCCATGGGGGAATCCCATCCATGGGGGCCTCCATCAAGGGGAGATCCCATCCATGGGGGAATCCCATCCATGGTTGACTTCATCCATGGCGGAATCCCATCCATGGCCGAATCTCATCCCTGGGGGCCTCCATCAAGGGGAGATCCCATCCATAGGGAATCCAATCCATGGGTGACTTCATCCATGGCGGAATCCATCCCGGCATGATCCCATCCATGGGGGATTCCATCCCAGTGTGATCCCATCCATGGAGGACCCATCCATGGGGGAATCCCATTGGGGAATCCATCCATGAGGGACTCCATCCAAGGGGGATCCCATCCATGCTCAGGGAGCACCCACATCCCACAGCAAAGATCCCCAGGGCAGGAAACCCATCCTGAGAGAAATCCACTCCCAGCCCCCACCTTTGCTCTTCCCAACAACAATTCCCAAGATTTTGTCCGTCCCAGACACCGCTGGCGTCTGAGCGAGCCGTGAGCAACGTTCACCATCCCCTGGGCACATCCATAATTAGGGATTTTCATCCCTTTACTCAGCCTGCTTTCCAACACTCCCTGCCCAGGTCCTGCCAAACCCAGCCAGCCGTGACCCATCCCGCACTCGGCTCCGGGATGAGGCTCTCCAGCCACACCTTCCCTTTGATGTCGGTTCCCACCTCCAATTCCCTCTTGCCCAAATGACTTTTGGTCATTCCTCATGAAGCCATGGCTCTGGTTTTCCTGCCGGCGCCTGTAGCAACTTGAAAGGCAAACTCAGGAACGTGTTTCCCAGCAAAGAGCAGCAAGGAGAAGGAATTTTATTCCCTCAGCTGAGTTCAGTGACCCCACAGAAGATTCCTACCAACACTTCCCAGCAAAATCATGGAAATCTCCCCTTTGGTAAAGCCCTGGCTGCTCAATTCCAGGGTTTCTCCTGCTATTGCTTGGTTAGTTCAAAGCCTCAGGAAAACCAGAAGCACTTCCCCAAGGAGTTTAAAAGTGAAATATTCCAGAAGCACTTCCCCAAGGAGTTTAAAAGTGAAATATTCCAGAAGCACTTCCCCAAGGAGTTTAAAAGTGAAATATTCCAGAAGCACTTCCCCAAGGAGTTTAAAAGTGAAATATTCCTGCTAAAAATTAAAGCACACGGAGGACGGAGTGCACTCTGTGCTCCCAGGGACACCTGAACTTCAAACCTCCAGAGGTTCAGGTGATGCCTTCAACATAAGGTCACACTGTAGGTGATACCTCAGAGCTGGGATTTGATGATCCTGAAGGTCTTTCCCAACTTTAAGGATTCCATGATAATATGGGAACAGCACAGCTGCACGTGGACACCTTTTGCCCACTAAATTGATGATTTGTGCTGGAATAATTTGAGATTAAACAGGAATTTAGATTGGGAGGGACACCAGGCCGAGTGAGAAGCAAGCAAGGCACAGGTCGATAACCACAAATGGGATTTTTTTTTTTTTTTAGTGAAAACCCCCCAAGAATACCATTGGCCAAGTGGCTGTTTCCTCCCTGCTGGAAAATATCACTGAGAGACTTTTTCATTTTCTCATAGCAGGCAAAGTACATGGCGTGGGCAGGGCCAGCCCCCAGCATGGTGACATTAATCCCACGTAACGGCCTCCAGAGCCCCTCGGTCAGGACCATCTTCTTGAGGGCTTCGTACACGCTCCTGTACTGGGCTTTGGGGTCCGGCTGCAGGCTCTGCATCCGTGTCTGCAACAAAGCACACCGGGGAGAGGCCTTGGTTACCTGAGTGCCACAAATCCCGGAGTTCAGAGCTACCGCAATTCCAAGATCAATGAGGGGGCAGCTCAGCCCCTGGATGCCCCTTATTTATCCTGTTTTTTACGTTTTCGCCCTGGGTTTTTTACGTTTTCGCCCTGGGTTTTTTTACGTTTTCGCCCTGTGTTTTTTTATTTTCGCCCTGGGTTTTTTTACGTTTTCGCCCTGTGTTTTTTTACGTTTTCGCCCTGTGTTTTTTTACGTTTTCGCCCTGGTTTTTTACGTTTTCACCCTGGTTTTTTATGTTTTCACTGTTTTTTTAAATTTTCACCCCCTTTTTTAAATTTTCACCCTCTTTTTTATATTTTTAATCCTGGTTTTTTATTTATCCTGCTGGATGGAGTGTCGCTCCCATTGCAACACCCAGGCTGCTCCAGGAGGGAAGTGTAACCTCTGCTCCGCTTTATCCATGGAAAGTCCAAGGAATGAGGCTGCTATGGCTGCTCCAAAGGCTGGGTGAAGAAATCCAGGGAGGGCTGTAATTGCCTCCTGCTTTCAACACCCTGACTCTGCCCCAGCTTGTCCACCCTGCAGTTGCCCAGCAGCTTGGGACAGTTCCTAGAAGGGCGAGCTGGGAAAACTGGGAACAGGCAGGAATTCCCCCAAAAGGAAAAAAGGCAGAGCCATTGTCCCCCAGTGCCTCTGGGAGGTTCCTTATCCCTCTTTTCACCTCAGCTCCCAGAGCTCTGCACCCACCGAGGGCCTGGCCAGGGAATTCCAAATGCATTTCTGTCCCTCAGGTATTTTTCTCCCATGGATTTTGAGCCAGCTGAGCTCTAAACCTCGCTGCCACCATTTCATTACACAATTTTCCCCTCACAAAAATTACTTGGAGCAGGGCTCAAAGGCCTGGGAGTGACAATGACAATGTAGGAGGGGTCCCAGGACCCCAACCAGAACCAGGAGAGCCACTGGGAGAGCCCAAACCTCCACAGCCATCCCACAAAGATCATCCCAGGACATCTTGAGCAGCAAAATGCCCACAGATCCTTCCTGTCCTCCACGTGGGAAAGGGTTAAACACCGGGACAGGTCACAGAGTCCCAACCCTGGAGGTGTCCAAGCAAAGCCTGGATGTGGCACTCAGTGCCCTGGGCTGGGGACAAGGTGGGGACAGGTCACAGGTTGGACTGGATGGCCTTGGAAGGCTTTTCCAACCTCAGTAATTCCATGATTCTGCAATTCCAGCCCATGACACCGAAACCAGCCCAAAGGGACACGGCCCTTGGGCAGCCTCAGCCTCAAAACACAAACACTGGGAAGGTCTCAGCCCTGGGAAAAGGGTGTTCAGCAACCTCTGGAATTCATCCTTTTCCAAGGAGAACCTTGAGAGCTGCAGGAAGGATTCCTTCCTTGGCAGGATCCCCTCCAGCTCATCAAGCCCTTCATTAATTAGCCAGGAGGCCACGCTGCAGCTCAGCCTTCAGTCCATAAAAACCTCTAAGGTTTGAACCTTGGAGCCCCCAAACCCCTCAGCAGGAACCCCAAAGCACTTCCACACCCCCTCTGCGAGCCCAAGGAAGAGATCAGAGCTCAGCTCGACTTTCACCCAGAATAACAAAACCAAGCTGGATTTACTCAAGCCTAAAGCAGCCAAATTACGGAATTCGTAGTAAATCCTCTAAAAATCCCCTAAAAATCACACAGGAATTCTTTGCAAGGAGACTTGGCTGGAATTTCAGACTCCAGCATCAGCTGAAAGGCATCACCCTCCAACAGGGAATTTGGCAGCCTCGTGCAAAGCTTCCTGTTCCACAGCACCACATTCCCTGGGAGCTCCAAACGGCGCTGGAAACGAACCCAAAGGCTCAGGAAAATCCTCCTGGGAGGGCAGCAATGCACTGAATTCGCTGGGAATTAAAAGCAGGTTTTAAATCCAGCTGTCAGGCAGTCTTGCAACTCCCTCACAGGCCTCTGCAGCTTCCCATCCTATGGATTCTGGTCAGGGATTTCGGTAGAAGATCCCAGTCTCATCCCAGTCTAGCCCTGGGAGCAGCAGGTGACATTTATGTGCAGGACCAATGTGGTTTTGGGAATTAAAGCCAAGGATTTCCATCTTTATTGACGATCCAGGTTTCCTCACTTTCACCCCAGCAGTTCCCATGATGGAACAGAACCTCCTGCACCTGTCAGGGGCCACACACAGCCCCAGGAAAATCAATTTACAGACTCCCTGCTGCCCCAGCTTGATCAGGAATAGGGCAGGTTTTCATGGAAAAGGGACGGAAAGTGGGTAGGGCTCTCACATGAGAATGGAGAAATGGGATTTCTTTTTTTTTTTGGTGGATCTGAGCTGCTCTGAAGGGGTTCAAAACTCACCCCACAGCCCAGAGGAGCCCACACAGGGTACAGTCAGCATCAGCCATCACGTGTGGGTAAAACAGGACTGACAGCCCAAGGAGCAGATAAAACCAGGACTAAGAGCCCAAGGAATAACCACAACCTGGATAAAACTGGACTAACAGCCCAGGGAGCAGATAAAACCAGGACTAAGAGCCCAAGGAATAACCAAAACCTGGGTCCAACAGGACTAACAGCCCAAGGAAAAACCAAAACCAGGACAAACAGCCCAAGGAACAACCAAAACCCGAGTTGAACAGGAATAACAGCCCAAGGAGCAGATAAAACCAGGATTCAGCAGCCCAAGGAATAACCAAAACCTGGGTAAAACAGGACTAACAGCCCAGGGAGCAGATAAAACCAGGACTAAGAGCCCAAGGAATAACCAAAACCTGAGCTGAACAGGAATAACAGCCCAAGGAGCAGATAAAACCAGGATTCAGCAGCCCAAGGAATAGCCAAGAGCAGGAGTCAAGAGGACAAACTGCCCAAGGAATAACCAAAACCAGGAAAAACAATCCGAGGAATAACAAAAATCAGGATTGAACAGAACTAAAAGCACAAGGAATAACCCAAACCTGGATTTAGGAGCACAAACAGCCCAAGGAATAACCCAAACCTGGATTTAGAAGGAAAAACAGCCCAAGGAATAACCCAAACCTGGATTTAGGGGGAAAAACAGCCCAAGGAATAACCCAAACCTGGATTTAGGGGGAAAAACAGCCCAAGGAATAACCCAAACCTGGATTTAAGAGCACAGACTGCCCAAGGAATTGCCCAAACCTGGATTTAAGAGCACAAACACCCCAAGGAATTACCCAAACCTGGATTTAAGAGCACAAACACCCCAAGGAATAACCAAGGTGCTGCTGAGCCAGAGGCCCAGAGCTGGGAGCAGGCTCTGTGTGAAGGAGCTGAAGTTGATCTGGGGTTCAGAAGATGATTTCCCTGCGCTGGGCAGTGCCCCCAACTCCTCTCACCTATCTGGAGGCACCAAGCAGCTCCTGGAGCCTCACCCCTGATAAGCAGCCAAGAAATTCTTCTCCACCTACTTCAATTAATCCCTGTTGCATAAGGCAGCGGTGCAGGGCCAGCCACAAGTGCCCTGCTTGTCCTGGTTGCAGCCTGGGCATAAAAAAACCACCACCACAAGTGCCAGGGTCAGGTCCGGGCAGTTCCCTGCTCTTTGGGAAGAGCTCTGGATGCAGTTCAGGAAGAGCACCAGCCCTCCTGCATTGTTTTCTACCCAGATTTGTTTTGCCAGCAGGAGTCAGGTGTCTATTTTGCATATCCTGGCAGAGGGTCACTGCTCTGTCACCCTACAAACACCCTCAGACCTCGCTGGCCTTTTGTTTTGGGGGTTTTTATTTATTTTCTCTGAGCACAACCTGCTTTTCCCAGGTTCATGTGACAGGCCTGGCCCGACGAAGGCACACAAAGGGAACACAATTTGCTTTCAGCAGGAAATGAGCAGCATTTCTGCAGGAATCCAGGCAGCTCCAGCCAGCTGGACAGGGCACGAGCCAGGATCAAGCTTTGAACCCCCAATTTTGGGGGGAGTTCAAGCTGGAGCAGCCCCCAATCGAGCAGCACTTTTGTGTCTGCAAATAACCCACGGGAGGGGAGCCAAGGGTCAGCCCAGCAGGTTTTCCAGGAATTCCCAACATCCCAACACTCCCCTTCAGCTGGAACATGAGGAACTGCTCCTCCTGGAGCTGCTGGAGGTGGGGGGCTGCAGAACCTCCCACCACCAAACCCCAAATAATCCCCAGCCCCACACTGCCCTGCCTCCCTCAGGTGTTCTGCTGTGCTTCCAGGACCTCGGTGACCAGCAGGGAAGCTCCAAAGGCAGGCCAGGTTTTCATGGAAAAGGCTTTTTTTGTCCCTAGAGCCATTGCCACCCTCTGCACAAAGGGAACTGCCAGCCCTGCACGTCTCCAGTTTCTCCCCTCAGCAATTAATTAATCCCCAGGGGAGCAAAAGTGTTCCTCACATCCCCGAGGGATCCCATCCTTTGTTTCCACAGCCTTTGGGAAACCAGCTCCAGCAGAAAAATCCCCAAATGGATTGGGGAAGGAGGAGGAGGCTCCAGGGGAGTCCTCCAGAAACTCCTTTCCTGCTGCCATCAGGAGGCCTTGACATGTTGATCCCTCCAGATAATTTGGGGACAGATCAGGGTTCCCAGCACAGCTGTTTGCAGCAGCTACAAACAAAAACAAGCCCGAGAACTCTGAGAAACACCACCAGCACCAGGAAAAATCCAGCCCAGAGTGCCCAAATAACCAGTGCTGAGGGGGAGAGACAAAGGAAAAGTGAGGCTGGAGCTCGAGGGGGCTTTGCCTAATGGTAAAAAAAAAAAATATTATTTATTATTTAAGATTGGAAAGTAATGGGGAGGAAAAGAGTGGAGGTTTAAATTGGATATTGGGAAGGAAATTTTCCCTGGGAGGGGGGGGAGGGGCTGGGATGGAATTCCCAGAGAAGCTGTGGCTGTCCCTGGATCCCTGGCAGTGCCCAAGGCCAGGTTGGACATTGGGGCTTGGAGCAGCCTGGGACAGTGGGAGGTGTCCCCATGGCAGGGGTGGCACTGGATGGGATTTTAGGTCCCTTCCCACCCAAACCATCCCAGGCTGCACACCGCCCACGAAGCTCAGGGGTTGTACAAGTGTCTGCAACAAACAATTCCCCAAATTACGACATTTTCAGTTTCTCTTTGGGAGGAAATGACTCGCTAAAACCCAGACATTTCCCTCCGAGCAGGAGCTACTCAGGTGCATATCCAGAAACCTCGACCCCCTCCAGCCTGGAACTCTGATCCAGGGAATCCCACTGAGGAAAAGCTTTGCTCCCTTTCTGCAGGAACGTGGCCCCTCTCCCACGCTGAAACCAAAGAGCCGCTCTTAGGAGCTGAGTTATTATTGGATTACTCCCACTACAAAAAAAATAAACCTCTTTAGGGATCAAAAAAATCCCTTTTTGGGTTATTTATCACCTTTTCCCAAAGCAGACAGGTAGGACAGCAGTGGGATCCCGGTGCAGGAGCGGGATCCCAGCCTGCAGCTCGGGATTTCGCTCTGCCCCGGCACACGGAGCGACCTTGGCCACGCTCCACAGGAGTTTTCCAGCGGCAGTTTTATCTGCTCCCAGCACTTCCAGGCACTTGGCTGAGCGGGATTATCCCAGCCTAAGGCACTGGAGCCACCAGGGAATTCACAACGCAAGGATTTTTCCTCCAAAGCACCTCCCTCTCTGGGAAGCCGGGCACCACTTTCGTTTTCTCGCTCTGCTTTCCCCGCGGAGGAAATGCCCTCGGGAGCGACTCCAGAATTCCGGAGTGACAACACCCACGGAGCTGCTCGGGCCGTGACCGGGCACAAAACACCTCATTTGTTTGTGCCAGCAGCTGGTGCCACGCTCAGGGTGGGCACCGACCCCACACCCAGGGGGGACGTCCCAAACCTATGAGCCAGGTGCAGAAGGGACAGACCCAGAGGGAAAACAGGGAAAAAAACCCAGGGAATATTTCCTTTAAGTGCTTATCACACTGCAAACTCTCAAAGCCAAGGCATTTCCTCTCCTCGGCTCTTTCAGGGAGCCCTGCATGAAAAGGAGGGATTGCAACATCTTGTGATTCATCCACACCAGCATCGAGGGAGTTCGGCTTTTCCCAGCTTTTCCTCTTCTTTTGAAGGCCCCACAGCAGCAAACTGCCAAGGCAGGGGGAGGAAATATCCTTCAGGATGCTTCCCACCACTCTGGAGACTCTGGGAAGCCTTCCCTGAGTCTGCTCGAACATCATCAGCTCCAAAACCCTCCCGCCAGCCCCTCTCTGCAAACACCCTGACCCCACAAAGCCACGTCCGTGCCACCCACCCCGTCCTGATGGGGACACTCCACCCCATCCTGGTGGGGACACTCCACCCCAAGCCAGCAGCTTTTCCCTCCTGCGCTGGGAATTCCAAGGCTCCGGGAGGGAAAAGCTGCCCGGGGAGCTGCTGATCCAAGTTCCAGGCCAGGAGGGCACCAGTGGCATCTCCCAGTCCAGGGAGCAGCACTGGGATGTCACCTTTGCACCTGCGGTTGTGCAAAGCTCCCCAGGGCTGCAGAACCCGGGGGGAGCAGAGCTCCAGAGCCAGCGGGGATTTGGGGGTGACACCTCGGGGACCTGCCCAGCACATTCCCTGTCCCTCGTGCATCCCAACATCCCACGTACACTCCGACATTCCCCGCACACTTTGCCCATCTGCATCCCAAGATTCCTTACACATCCCCACCTTTTCTTGCACCCCAACACCCCTGAAACATTTCCCCCCATTCGCACCCCAACACCTCTCGCACACTTATCCCATTTACACCCCAAACAGCCCCCTCCTGCACCGCAACACTCCTCACACGCTCCTCCCCTCCTTGCACCCCAATTTCTTGCAGACTTTCCCCCTTCGCACCCCAACAACTGTTACACATCCCTTACACACCCTCGCACCCCAACAACCTCCAGCACTTCTTGCACCCCAACAACCGCTCGCACACATTCCCCTTTGCACCCCAAGAGCTCCTCGCACACCCTTTACACCTCCCTCCTCGCTGCACCCCAAAACCTCCTGCACACCGCTTATGTTCTCTCCCCTCCTTACACCTCCAGCACTTATTGCACTCCAACAACCCCTTGCATCCCCCCTCACACCCCAAAAAACCTTGAACCTCCAGCATTTCTTGCACCCCAACAACTCCTAGACCCCCAGCAACTCCTTACACACCTCTTACGCTCCCTCTCCTCGCACCCCAGAACTTCCTGCACCCCAACACCCCCTTGCGCACTCCCCTCTCCGCGTTGTCCCGCTGGCAGCAGCATCCCCCGTGTCCCCCGCCCGCGTCCCCCCGGCACATCCCGGACTGCGCGGGTCCCCCGTGCCCGCACCCCGCGCCCCCCCGACCACGCTCCCCCCGCCCCTCGCCGCTGTCCCCACGCACCTTGACCGAGTCCCCGGGGTACATGACCTTGTGCTCCATGATCCCCGCCACGGCCCCGGCCACCATGTGCGTGCCGAGCGCGGCGCCGCTGGGGAGGCTCTCGTACTCCTCGCCTTCCATCAGCCCGGCCCCGGCGGCGGCGGCGGGGGGCCCGGGGCCCGGCGGGGCGGCGGCGCTGCCCCCCATGGGACAGCTCAGCTCCATCCGCCGGTACCGGGGGATCACGGGCCGGGCTCGGGGACACCGGGGGGACACCGGCACCGCAGGGGGGGGCACTGGGACCGCGCGCAGCGGCGGCCTGCTTTAAAGCCGCGCTCGCCACGCCCATACGGCTCCACCCAATCAGCGCGGGGCATCCTCGTTACATCACTGGTGGGGAAAATGATTGGCAGAAATATTGACCAATAAAAGTGAGATACGGCGCGGTGGTGAGCTGTGATTGGCTGTAGTGCGAATGGGCGGGACGCAGCCCTGAGGGGCGGGTGCTGCTGTGGGAGCGCCGCTGTGGTGGACGCGGCCGTGGAGTTCGAGTGTCGCTTGAAGCGACGGGCGCGGGGTCACACCGAGTCATCGGCAGCGATTTAGTGCGTGTCGGAGGCAAGAACGGTGTGGTAATCCCGTGCTTTGTGCCACGGGGAAAGTTGGGGGGAAGAAAGGGGAGATTTAGCAGTTGCTGTTGTCGGGAGGGGTTTTTTAGCCGCAGCTTGATGGTTCCTGGATCGCGGCGCGGTTGGGACTCGCGGGGTGTCACCTCTGGGTGTCCCGCGTTCTGTGCAGGCTCACAGCCCTCGTGAGAACGGGTGCGGCCCTCAAAACTCACGGGCACCCCTTGTGTGAGGACAGGCACCCTCATAGAAGGATGGGCACCCTCATGGAAGGATGGGCACCCTCATGGAAGGACGGGCACCCTCAT
>VZRV01005018.1:0-13900 GCA_013398115.1 Falcunculus frontatus
GCAAAATGCTATAAGGAAATATTGGGGAGCTGAGCAAACAGCAAGAGCTGGAGCAGAGGGAGAAGAAGCAACATGGCAGAGCTCCAGGTCCGCTCCGTTCTGGTGACTGGGGCCAACCGGGGCATCGGCCTGGGGCTTGTCCAGCATTTCCTGAGGATGCCAAAACCACCTCAGTGGATCTTTGCAACCTGTCGGGACCCCAAGGGACCGAGAGCTCAGGTGAGGCCGGGCTGGGAGGCAGTGGCTGTGCTGGGGGATGGGAGCACTCGGTGCCGGGGGAGATTGGAACAGCGATGGCACTTGCAGAGGGCTGGAGCTGCAGCCAGGCACCTGTGGTCCAGGGCAGCTGGGCTGGGACATCGTGGGAGCAGCTGTGCATGGGATGTGTAGAGGGAACAGAGGTATTTGGTCATGAAGTGTTCCCCCATCCATTGGGTTCAGGGCAGCCGGAGCATGGTGCTGGGTCCACAAGACTGTAGGGATAGAGCCAGAGCGATGTGGGCTTTGCCTGGGAAAGGCTAAGCCTTTGCACGGCCCCTCCAGCCTCTCCGTGCCTACACTGTGCCCTTTCTTGCAGGAGTTACAGAATTTGGCCTCCAAGCACCCCAACATCGTCATCATCCCTCTCGGTAGGTGCCCCAAGGTGGGGATCCTTTGCCCCAGTTCCTCTGGCGGGTGCCCAGGCTGGGCACACCCTGGGAGTCCTGTGCTGGGAGGGAGCTGTGCCAACGGGCTGCTGCCTGCGGGGCCATTGGGCACTGCTGCCTCTGGGGAACAGAGGGGACTCCACCATGGGGGCACGGGCTCTGACCTCCCCCGTGTTGGCTCTGCAGAAGTCGCCGACCCTGCCAGCATCAAGGCGGCTGCAGCCAAGGTTGGGGAGCACCTGGGGGGCTCTGGGCTGAACCTCCTCATCAACAATGCTGGAATGGCAAAGCCAAATTCCCTTGATAATGAGACGCTGGAGAATATGACCGAGACTTACACCACCAACACGGTTGGACCCCTGCTGATGGGCCAGGTGAGTCCCCAGCACTACAGCACAGCTCCAGAAGGATCTCTTCCCGTGTCCAGAAGATGGACATCATAGAGGGTGTGAAGGGCCAGTGGGAGAGGCTCCTGTCACTGCTCTGGTGCCTGATGGACTCGCAGTGGATGAGAAGCTTGTGGAGCCATGGGCTGGAGCTCAGGAGCTGGAGCCTGGCAGGGAAGAGGAGTGAGGATGCCTCAGTGCTGGTGTCAGTGTTGCCCACTGTGGAAGGAGCTGCTCCCCTGCCCTGTGCCATATCTGTGTGTGCTCCTGTCCCCTCTGTCTCCTTGCAGGCGTTCCTGCCCTTGCTGAAGAAGGCTGCCCAGGGGAGCCCAGGTTCCGGGCTGAGCTGCAGCAAGGCTGCCATCGTCAACATGTCCAGCTATGCAGGCTCCATTCAGGATGTCTATTTATGGGATTTTGGACAAGTTGTCTCATACCGCTGCAGCAAGGTACTGCCAGATTGTTGTGGGGGTGAGCCCAGACATTTTCCCCTCCAAAGGATCATGTGGCCTTCCAACCTCCCCCTCAGTCTGTGCCCCTCTCTACACTGTGACTGAGCTCCTGTCAGTCCCTGGGTACCTCTCAAGGCACAGTTATGTGCTTGGCCCTGGGTCCTACTTCAGAGGGACATGGTGGGATGGGACCTCAGCTGGGCTGGGCATTCACACAGGGATAGTGATGGAGCATCATGTACCCCAGGAAATGGGTCCAACTGCCCTATCCCTGCCTCATCTGTGGGGTCTGCACACCTTCCCTTGCAGCCTCCCTTCCCCTCCCACCACCATCCCCTCCCTGTCTCCCCACAGGCTGCTCTGAACATGCTGAGCAAGTGCCAGTCCCTGGCGTACCGGGAGCACGGCGTCCTCTGCGTCGCTCTCCACCCCGGCTGGGTGCAAACAGACATGGGGGGTGAAGGATCATCTAAGGTATGAGATCTGTCCATGGTCTGGGAGAACCTCATCATTTAAGAATGCAGAGTTTGCTGGGGTCTCATGCTGGGCTGTGTGAGAGCTCCTGGGCAGATACCCTGGAGGCACAGGAGGGAGGGAGATGAGCGACTGAGAACTCTTCTTGTCCAGAGCAATGATCTATTTCAGGGCAGACCCTTGAGCACACAACTGTTTCTGTCCCACAGCCTCCCCTTACAGTGGATGACAGCGTGCAAGGGATGCTGAAGGTCCTCTCCTCCCTCTCCGAGAAGGAGACCGGCACCTTCCTGGACTGGGAAGGGAAGGTCGTGCCCTGGTGAGATGCTGATTCAGGATTCTGACTGTGAGAACCTTTGTTGCTGCACCATGTTGTGCCTATCCCTAGTAAATGTGTTCACAAACAATAAATAGTCTGTGTGAGCCTCCTTCCCTTGGTCTTCTGTTAACTATCACTGAGAGAGTCCTCACTGGTGCCTTGAGAGTCCTTCTCAGTTATTTCCGCATAAAATTGAGCTAGGTTGGTCTGAACACTTGTTCTCACCTAGCTGGGGACCTGGAAACCATCCTGATAGGAATTTGTACCTGGGTTCATCCCTGAGCTCTCCCTCAGAACGGCAGCACCACCTTACAATGACTCAGGCACTCCTCCCAGTGACTTCTTCCTCGTTTGTCAGTTTGAAGTCCAAGCAGAGCACTTCTCATTGTTAGCTCCTCTACCACATAGGTCAGGAAGACAAAACCTGACAGGATCCTCCTGGCTTGCTTATGCCGTGCTGTGTTCCTCCAGCAGAGATCAAGGTAGTTAAAAACACCCATGAAGACCAGGGCCTCAAATGGGAAATCTGTAAGTGCAGTCTTGAGCCCTCTCAGGGATGGGAACACTATTCTGTGTTCCTGTTAAATCCTGTCTCTACCTCTCTTCTTAGTGGCTGCGCTCCCTGTTCTGAGCTGGTGCGTGGAGGCAGGATAGGCTCCTGATGTTGTGTACATTTCCATGGGGCACATGTGGCACTGGAGGCTCCATGATGAGCAGAGATGCCCACAGGTCCTCTGGGACTCGTGGTGGGGCTGATAGAGTGGGGTGAGGGACCTAATAGGCACGTGGTGTCCATGGGGACACCAGGGATCCCCCACTGCATATCCCTGGTGTATGGAAGGATGGGGAGGAGGCAGCAGTGGGATGGTACCCAGGGGGCTGTGGGCTGCCCAGGATGTGGAGCAGGGAGCTCTCACCCCCAATGAGTCCTTTTTTTTCTCCACCAGCACTGAGCCCAACCTGCATCAGGGCCAGGAACAGCAAATGCAGCTCTGAAGTCACCAAAGCACAATTTTGAAAGAATGAAATTGGGGAGGAAACATGGAAAAGGGATCATGATCAGGCAGGGAGGTGGCAGTGGGATCCTGGGGATGATGGATGACAGGGGCCAGGGACATTCTGGATTACCCAGACCTCCCTGATTGGATCCTTCCCACAGTATCACTCAGCTCCCCGTGGAGATCCTTGTGCCATTTGTTGTATTTTTAACTGAATTCCCCCAAATTTGTTGTATCACACAGTTACGATGATAAAAAGTTAATTAATTCCTCACCTCTTGTATCACTTAGATTTAGCTGAAATTATTATAACCCTGACTCTGCTGTATTATAGGATGATGGCCCCACTGAATAAGGCCCCTCAACAGTGCTGTCCTTTGCAGCAGTCTCATTTCCTGGGTGCCATCCCAGCACTTCCAGTGTTTTGCACAATTTAGGGCTCCATTCCAGATTCCCGAGGCTCTGAGCAGCATCATCTAAGTCCATTTGTAGCCTCCTTAATAAAACAGGATTTGTTGGCCAGTCTGTGCTGTGTGTCCACACCAGGAGATAGGACAGCGCAGGGACTTTCATCGCCGTGGTCCCAGCATGTGGCCGGACCCAGCGGGTGGCAGGATCTCTTCTGCTGTGATCGTATAGTGGTCAGTACTCTGCGTTGTGGCCGCAGCAACCTCGGTTCGAATCCGAGTCACAGCAACTTTTGTTAAGAGCCGGGAGGGAGGCGGCTGTGAGGGGGTTGGTTTGCAAAGATGCAGTGCCGTGGGAGGGGACCACAAGCTTGGGTGGTCCAAGAGTGAGCAGACTCACACCAACAATGATTTCCCGACCTGCAGTCACTGTGCAGGGTCTCTCCAGTGAGGCTGAGGTGGCGCTTCTGGGAAAGCTCTCCAGCTTCTCCATTTTCCAGGCAAACTTGAGAATTTAGAGGAATTTGCCCAGCCTTCCATGTTCCACTTCCTCACAGTTTTGTAGAAAGAGGACCACCAGATGCTGTGGCCACCCTGCAGAGAGAGAGGAGGTGGGAGGCAGCAGCTTGCTCAGCTCCTGCCCCCCAGGGCATGAACGATCTGCCGCAGCAGAAGAAGGAAAATCAGCCTGATGAAAGCCCTGCTGCCGGCACTCCCTGCCCCAGGGGAACAGGATTTTGGTTGCAGGACCTCCAAGGATGTTTTCACAGCAGAGGCAAAACCCATCCAGAGCTGAGGGGTGACCCTGACAAACTGTAGGTCTGGGAACTCGAGGTCTCATGGGCACCAAGAAGCAGGTGGAAATGTCTAGGTGCACCAGGAGATGCTTCAGCCTGGGGAAGCCTCTTAAACTGTTGCCTTTACCCTTCTGGAGCCTTACTGGAGTCACCCTGTTTGCTTGGACTTGGTGCCCTCTCCTGACAGCCGAGCAGAACTCACTCTGGTCGGCAGTTTTCAAAAGAGAAGTTACGTAAGGTGTGGCAGAGGCTGGTGGTGGAGAAGGCACCACCCAAGCAGTGGGTTTCAACTCACCGCTGTGGGGGTATCTGAGAGCAGCAGAAGGCTGCAGCACTCAGGCACATGGGTGCAGGGCTGGTGCTTGGGAAAGGGAGAGGGAGGATTTTTTTTATTGCACAAAATAATTTTCTTTTCTTTTGTATCTTATCCAGAGCAAGAAATGAAGAAAAAAAATCATTGCACATTTACTTTTAGGATTTTAGCAGTTTATAGGGAACTGCTTGCACGACTTCACACTCCTCCAACATTCATTTACTGAAAACACATCTCACTTTACTTAAGGAAAGCTCAAAAAAGCATTTTTCCCTTCTAAAGATAATACAGAAGGAAGAGAAGGCAAACATCTGGAGAAGTTGCTCATTAGCAGCAGCAGTGCCTGCCCCACTTTTACCCAGCTGAGCAGCAGAAACACAAGGCAATACATAACTTCTAAATTCCTCTTTTCTTCCCCTCCCCCCCCCCCCCCCCCAATCACTGTGAGATGTAAGGCCACTAAACTTATCTGAAAAATAATTTACTATGCTTGAGCAATTTATGTATGTTCTGGTTGAAAAATGTAAAAAAATTTTACATAGGGTAGGGGATATTTTTCATCCAAAACGGCTTGATTTTCTGTTAAAAGATTTTCATTTTGCAAAAACATCCTGAAGTGTCTATACACCTACAGTGCAGGCCAGGGCTTGACTGAGACTGTGGTGGCCCCATGAGTCACTGCAGCCTCTGCTCTCACAGGAACTGTATTCCCTTAAAGCTATGCAGGGCTCTGCTGGGAAACTTCCACTTTTTACCCTCCCAGTGAAAAAGGGTCTCCTGATGTTCAGCTGGAGCCTCCTGTGTTCCAGTGTGTGCCCATGGCCTCTGGTCCTGGGCAGCACTGAACAGAGCCTGGCTTCCCTCCCAGGAGAGATGCTCCAGTCCCTTCTGTATCTTCATGGAGGTCGTCATGCAGAAAAAAACAGTTGCCGGCAGGAACCCAAACTGTGGGAACACTGCTTGAAGTCAGCTGGGGCACCCGAGCACCCTTCACTGAGGGCGGGGAGCAGTGGAGACCTCACTTCCCTGCTTCTTCCCTGCCTCCGCTGCCCCAGGAGGGACTGACCCGGCAGGAGGAGATGCTGCTCCTGCCCACGGGCTCCTAAAGGATAAAGCCACCGCCTGAACAGGGGCTTGAACCCTGGACCCTCAGATTACAAGGCTGATGCCCTCCCCACTGATCTATCCAGGCCCNGGGAGCGGCTGTGAAACCTCCGCCGCTCGCAGACGGAGGCAGGAGGGTCCCGCCGGGGACAGGAGCAGCAGCGGCGGCTGTGGCCGCGCAGGGGTCCGAGCTCTGCGCTGCGGCTGCAGCAGCCTCGGTTCGAATCCGAGTCCCAGCGGCGCTTTTGCAGGAGCCGCGTTAAGGAGGGACGGAGGCGGCTGCGGGGAGTTGGGTTGCAAATGCCGAGCTTGGATGGGCACCTACAGGTGCCACCCCATATATTCTATTGCCCTTCCTCCCCATTCTTCAGGAGGGGCCCCCTTGCCCCACGGGGAACCCACCCTGTCAGCCAGCACACCCACCAGTGCCCTCCAGCCCCACACATCCCTGTCCCACTTCGCACCTCCCCGGAAGGAAGAAGACATCCTCCCTTCAGCAGGAGAATACGATTTTGCCCCATCTCTTGAAGTGTTTGAGGCCACATTAGATGGGGCTCGGAGCATCCTGGTCTAGTGGGAGGTGTCCCTCCCCATGGCAGGGGTTTGAAACGAGATTAATTTTAAGGTCCCTTCCAGCCTGAGCGTCCTGATCTCTGAGGGTCCCCAGTACCCAGTGCAGGCTGGGGCTGCAGGGATTGTCACAGAGCGGGCCTTCCAGGGGTTACTGGGAGGATGCTGCATGGGGCAGCCTGGGCAGGGGTAGTGGCAATGCCCAGGGTGGCACTGGGGAATGTGGCACTGCCATGTGGCACAAGGAGCTGCCCAGATGTGTCTTTTCCTATCCCAACCCCTTTGTCTTCTCCCAGATACTTGGGCTCCACCTGGCCATGCTGGCAGCACCAGCATCCCCTGCCAGGGGCAGGAGGAGTGGAGAGGGGCTGTATTCACCGAGGCAGGAAGTGAGCAGCCCTGGTGGGTTACCCCTAGAGAACCGTGAAGGAGCAAGAACGTGGCAGCCACCTCCCAGAACATGGCAAAGGGACACCAAGGCACTGGGAAGCTGCTCAACGTGCAGCACCCCTGAGCAGGGCTCTCGGGGCAGAAAGAACCCCTGGGCACCCCCTGGACTGGTTTTGACAGGCCATGGCTTGTCCATAAGGACAGTCCTTCGTCCCTCCCCGTCCCTCCTCCTCCTCATGGCCAGCCCCTTGCAGCTCTCCCCTCCCCTGCAGCCCGGGTGCCTCTTGGCTGGACCTGCGTAAAAATTATAAAAGGCTGTTTGGCTTGGAGCCGCCCGGAGGATCCCGGCCGAGCCTGCCATGGGGAGCAGCGGCGCCGGGCTCGCGTTGCTGACGCTGTCGCTGCTCCTGCAGCCCACGTCCCAGTTCTGGCTCTTCAACGTCCTCTTTCCACCCACCACCACCCCAGAAGCTCCCCCGACCAACAGCACACCACCCGTGGTACTCGGTAAGGTCGTGCCAGCGAGGGCACGGAGCGGGGTATGGGTGGGCACCCTGGCTGCCATACAGCCCAAGCAGACGGTGAGGTTGAGGTGCTGCTCACCCTCAACCCTGGTGACTCCGTGGGTTTTGGCTGGGATGATTCTTGGCTGTCTGGATTGGAGCCACCAAGGGGGGTGTCACACGGCTCCCCAGTCCCCTCCCATTCACTGGGATAGGGGCACAGGGCTGGCCATGCCCAGGTAGAGCTTTCTGGAGTGGAGGGGACAGACTGGGCACCCCAGAAAGCAAATGGATCTCTGATATCTCACACCTGGGACACAGGGTATTTTAGGGCTTGTTTGGGTCTGGGGAACTCTGCTGGCAGAGGGACAGGGGCTGCAGCACAACCTCTTCTGCCACTTCCCAGAGTGGCTGCCACTGGTGCAGTCGGTGCATCCACCACCTCTCATTTTCCTGAAGCCCACCCCATCCTGTGTCTTCTCCCATTCCCTGGCGATGGCTGAGGCATCCTCTGCTGCTGCAAAAGAGGATCCATCTCACATCCCACCCAATGCCCACTCTGACTGGGGGCAAGCCAGCAGGAAGAGGGGCACAGGGAGGTTAAAGGAGACATGGAAGCATTGTCTCAGGGAGGTGGAAGCAGCCACCACCAGCTGGTGCCTGTGTGCTGCATGGCTCTGCCTTCCTTTGCCCCTGTGCCATCACCGGGCACTTGAGCTTAGGTTTTGCCATGAAAACTCTGCTGAGAAGAGTTGGGGTTTTCCTCCTTTTTCTTGAATCATGAGGAGTTTCCCCTTAAAAAAAGAGAAGAGAAAAAGCAGAAGATCCCTCCCTGCTTCAATGCCAAGGGCTGACCCTGTAAACTCCCTTCTCAGGCGCAGGCCTCCATGTCCTGGGGCTGGTCAGAAGACCCGGGTCACTGTCACCTGGTGACTCTTTTCAGGATTACCTGTGATGGTCGGAGCATCTCCTTTTGTCCCCAGTACCAGCCTCAGGCCATGTCCCACGCCCAGCCAGACCCGGATGCCCCTTGTGCCGCTCGGCATCCGCAAGTAACCCATCCCCCTGGGCCAGGTGTCCCGGAAACCCCCAGTGCCCTTGGGACCACTGATAACCCCTCTGCCCTCACAGAACTCCCTTAATAATTACCTAATGTCCTCTGGAAGGGGAGGCAGAGCTCAGGGCTGTGTGCCAGGGGCAGGGGGGTGCTGGCTGTGCACCTTCAGGAGCTGTCAGAGCTGCTCATGGTCCTGCTCCTCTTGCTGACCAGGGAAGTCCCTTCGGCCCACTCCCTACCAGGGCTCTCCTACACCTGCCTGATCCCCATCCAGATGCTTTGAAGACAGGATTAGACCCTCCCTGTACCCCTGGGGACATGCCATAGGCATGAAGGAGCTGTGAGGCAGGTTGAGGAAGGTAACTGCTCCATTTCCTTCCCCTCTTGCACGGCACGAGGCATTGACGGTTCACATCAGCCCCAGCCAGGTATTGCGGGCAAGTCCTTGGACCTGCTGGGGCCTTGGGATTTGTCACCTGGTGCTCCCATTCCACCAGGTTCAGTGTCCCCTGCAGTCATTCACCTCTTGTCCTCACCCTCACAGTCAGTGCTGGTGCCAGGAGCCAGCTCTTGGCTCCTGACCACAGCTGGGAAAGTTCTCCATGTGTCTGATCCCAGCACAGGCACACATATCAGGGTAGCAGCAGGATGGATGTCCCATCCCTGCTGGGAACCACACTGAAGCACCCAGAGGCAGACCAAACACCCTGGGGACTGTCACCATCCATTGAGGGAGGCCAGGGCACCCAAATGAACTTGCTCAAAGCTGTGCTGTGTTTCCTGCACACACTATTCCCACTGAATTTCCACAGAGTACAGTTCCACTCAGCACCAACCCATTTCAGAGACCTTGTTCAGCCTGTATGGAGGGTTTAAAGTTCAGGAAATTCTGCCTGGAAGCACTGTATCCCTGAGCTGCCTGTTACCCCAGGAGGAGTTGTCAGGACTGCATTAAGAACGGGCAGCCCCAAGCAGCACCGATTTCTTCCCCCAGGCTGCAGCAAGGAGAGGAGGGTGGAAACCCATCCAGGGAGGGGGAATAATCTAGAATACTTTGTGCTGGTGGGGACTCGCACATTTGAGCCAAAGGTGACAGCTTGGGGGGTTACCCCATGGAAAGGCAGCTCTAGGGGTTCCCAAGGATGACTTTTTAGCATGGTTTTCATGCTCACCCAGCATCTCAGCTCCAAGCACCCTCTCTCCTGTGCAGAGTGGTGTGTTCTCCAGGGATGCTGCTCCAGCAGGTGCCCAGCCATCCCCAGCCAGGCAACCCCAGGGGAGCACTGCCTGAGGGCTGGGGTAAGCACCAGGTTGGGCAGCCCCACAGGGTCAGTGGGATGGGGTTTGTAACTGGCTCTGCTCTCCCTCTGCGGTGCCTCCAGTACCCGGGTGTCTTGGGAACCAGCTGGAAGCAAAGCTGGACAAGCCAGATGTGGTGAACTGGATGTGCTACCGCAAAACAGAGGATTATTTCACCATCTGGCTCAACCTCAACACCTTCCTGCCAGTGGGAGTTGACTGCTGGATCGATAACACCAGGTACCATCCAACTCTACCCTGGGAGCTCCCTGGGGAAATGACCTACCATGGATCTCCCTCCCCTCCCCTCCCCCTGGCCATGATCTAGCACACATGGAAAAAAATGGGAGGACCATGGGATTGTTTGGGAACAGAAGTGACTGGCTACCGCTCTGAGCGTCCTTCCCTTTCCCATGTCCCTGCCATGCGCTCAAGCCCAGGCAGACCACCCTGAGCACCCACTGGAGATGCTGCCACCCTGCCCAGGGCTGCAGGGTGAGGGGGCTGTGACAGCTGCTTCCATCAGAGCCTCCTGTCCCAGGATGCCAGGCGAGCAGCATGGACGCTGGCTGGGCTCCAGTGCACCTCACATCCACACAAGGCTTGGAAACAGCCAGGTCCAAGCTGCTACCCACTGATCTCCACCCCAGCCCCATGTTCCCCATGGGGACATGGCTCTTCTGCAACCTCCTGTCCTGTCCCCACAGGGTGGTGTACAACCGAACCTCTCGGAAAATGTCCAATGCCCCAGGGGTGCACATCCGTGTGCCTGGCTTTGGCAAGACCTATTCTGTGGAATACCTGGATCAGAGCAAGCTGGCAGGTGAGAGGAGGAGAGGCCAGGGTGTCTGGGGATCCCACGTGCTCCCCGCAAATGGGGAGGTGTCCCCATGTCTCCAGCAGGGACTGGTTCTGCAGAGAGCCCAGGGCACTGGGAGTGAGGGACATTAGCCTTGGAGACACGCTCCAGTTGAGTGCTGGCAAGAACCATCCCATCTTTGACCCCGCTACTCAATGGGATGCACAGAGTCACTACGTCTGGCTGGAGACACTGAGCTACAGGGCTTACCAGAGAACATTTTGGCCATGACCAGGACCAGAATGGAAAAAGTTTGACAAGAGAAGACCACAGACCTAATTCCCACTTGTTCCCTCTGCCCACAGGTTACCTGCACACCATGGTGCAGAACCTGGTGAACAACGGCTACGTGAGGGACCAGACGGTTCGGGCAGCCCCCTACGACTGGAGGGTTGGACCCCGTAAGTCTGGGGGTTGTGGCCAGGCCCCCCATGCACGGAGGGAAGCAGGATGACCCTCATGCCATCATGGTCCCCTCTTGTCCACAGAGGAGCAGCCCGAATACTTCCAGAACCTGAAGGCGCTGATCGAGGAGATGCACAACGAGTACCAGAGACCTGTCTTCCTCATCGCACACAGCATGGGCAACCTGCACGTCCTCTACTTCCTGCTGCAGCAGACCCAAGCCTGGAAAGATCAGTACATTGGGGGGTTCATTTCCCTGGGTGCCCCCTGGGGAGGCTCCGTCAAGCCCCTGCGTATCCTGGCATCCGGTGGGTGACTCCTTGTGTGCATCCACCTCTTCGTTTTTTTTCCCTCCTGCAGGAATGGAAGGGTGGTGGTGGGCAGGGAAACAGCACAGTGGTGAAAGAGGTGGAGGACCCAGTTCCTGTTTAGCCTCTTTGCAGCCCAGAAAGCCACAATCACTTGCCTAATGCTGATGCTGCAGAGTATCTCCAAGGCACCAGTCCAAAAATGCATGAGATTAAAGATCATGTGCTCGAAGGTTTTAACATCTGGCCCCTTGCATCACCCTTAAGTCACCTGCTAATATTTTTCTCTGTTGCCACAAGAGCCAGAGATATTTTTAAGGTCATCTGAGGTCATTCCATGGTCTCAGGACTCCAGACATACCAAAAATGCCAAGGCTTGAAGGTAACATGCAAGTTGACCACCCACTTTTGGGCTCTGGTTGCTCCTGTCCCTGCAGGCAGGTGTGGAGTTGCCAGGGTTGCAGAGAATGTTCATGGCTGGGTTGGTCTGTGCCATCACACATCCAGGTTTGTCTCCACTCAGCCCCTCTGAGCAGCTAGAGATGTGGAGAGAAGAGTTTGGAAGGCTGTTCTGGATATCTGCAGCCAGGGGGGTGAGGAGAGGACGTAAGGCTATGGGCAGGGTAGGGGTAAGGAGGGGAAGCGCTGAGCTGGAGAAGGCCAGGAGACAGTGGTGAGTCACTGCGGGGAGGGCTGATCCCAGCCCAGCTGCCCAAAGGCTCCGTCTGTGAGGGGACATTGCGGGTGCTGTTTGTGATGAGCCCCTGTGTGTCCTGCAGGTGACGAACAGGGCATCCCACTCATGTCCAACATCAAGCTCCGTGAAGAGCAGCGCATGACCACCACCAGCCCCTGGATGTTCCCCACGACCCTGGCCTGGCCCGAGAGCCACGTTTTCATCTCCACACCCTCCTACAACTACACCTACCGCGACTACCAGCGCTTCTTCACTGACGTCAACCTGGAGGATGGCTGGTACATGTGGGAGGACATGAAGGACTTGCTGAAGGATTTACCCCCTCCTGGGGTGGACACATATTGCCTCTATGGCACGGGCTTCCCCACCGCAGAGACTTACATTTATGATGAGCGTTTCCCTTATGAGGACCCCGTGGACATCATTTACGGCGACGGGGACGACAGCGTCAACACACGCAGCTTGGAGCTGTGCAAGCGATGGCGCAACCAGCAAAAGCAGAAGGTATATGTCCAGGAGCTGAGAGGCGCCCACCACTTCAATATGGTCTTCAGCAACCTGACACTCAGTTATATCAACGAAATCCTGCTAGGGAGCCAAGAGAAGCAGGGGGAGCCAGGGCAGGCGAGATCCAGCCCAGAGGCTGGGAAGTTGGGGAAGATCCTACATGAACACAAGGTCCTTAAGGAGCCTAAAAAGAACTGAAAGGAGTGAGGGCCAGCTTCCCTCCATGATGGTAGGCACCACAAACTGCCGTGCAGGGGAGCAAAGGACTTGGAGCTGAGTTTGGAAGGAAAGTGAGCAAGACCAACAGCTCGGGTGGATGGGCTGGCACCCACTTCCACACTGATTGGTTCTTCTTTTGGGAATGGTGATTCATTTTACTTCAGAGGCTTGTCACTTCCCACTAGCAGGTGGATAATTAACCATGCTGCCAGCTCATTAACATCACACTCGTGAATTCCAGCGTACGCACAAGCCTTCGTCGCTAGCAAGCCACTTTTAGGCACTTTAGAGGCTGTGGACACACGGTGCCTTAGCTTCTGCTCACCTGGGACAGAGCAACTCACATAACAAGAGCAGGCTCTGACTTACCAGGTGGTCACAGAGGTAGCACAGGGGTGGCACAGTAGGTATGGCTTACAGAGCAGCGAGCTAGGCTCCTTGGGCAAGACCAACTTGAAATCAGCAGATTTACAAAACAATAAACACACTTTGCTTCTGCATGCTGAGCCTGCCTTGTCCTTCAGAGCTGGGTGGTGAAGCCAGCCATAACCAAAAAGTGAGGTGCTTGCTGCCTGCAGGCACTCCAGGAGATGGGGTTTTGGGAAAAACCACAGGGCCAGTGATGCAATTGGGGTTGGTGATGCGACCAGGGCTGGCAACATGATGGGGGTGACAATGTGGTTGGGATTGGTGACATAACCAGGGTTGGTGATGCTACTGGAGCTTGATGATGCAACTGGTGCTGGCAGAGCAACTGGGATGGAAATGTAACTGGCCTTGGAAATGCAACTGGGACTGGTGATGCAACTGGGGGATGGCGATGCAGCTGGGGTTGGTGACACAACTAGGGGTGGCGATGCAGCCAAGGCTGGAGATGCAAACAGGACGGCGATGCAGCTTGCGACTGGCGATGCAGCCAGGGGTGGCAATACAAATGTGGTGACACAGCTGAGGTTGGCCATGCAACCAAGGCAGCAATGCAGCCGGGACAAGCTGTGCAACCGGGACCGGCTGGGCCTCCGGGGTTGGCGGTGCTGCCGGGGCTGGGGCTGCTGCCGGCGCTGGCGGTGCTGCCGTGGCGGCCCCCATCCCGACCCCTCGTTGCGGAGCGCAGCGCTCGGGGCCGGGACCGGCTCTGCCGCGGCGGGGCGGGGCGGGGCTGTCTCGCGGCGCTCCCCTCCCATTGGCC
>VZRV01005018.1:13992-39146 GCA_013398115.1 Falcunculus frontatus
CGGGGGGCTGCGGGCCGCCGCCTCGCTGCCGCACATCGCGCGGGGCCGCGGGGAGGAGGGCGGCGGGCGGCGCAGCCCCTGCCTGCTCGTGGCGCTACGGCCGCGGAACGTGGAGGCGGAGCGGGAGCGGTTCTTCCGCGCCAGCTTCGCCTACGACCCGCAGTTCGAGTACGCGGAGCCGGTGCCCGCCGCCGTCCTGGACAAGTACGGGGCCGCCTCCGACCGCTTCGTGGCTCAGGTGAGGCGGGGCCGGGGAGGGATGCTCGGCCTGGAAGGAGAAGGAGGAAGGAGGGACCCCAGCTGGCCCGTGGGCTGGTGCGAGGATGTGGGTATTCACATGCCACCGGGATGTGTCCTGGTGGGAGTGCTCCGTGGTGGGGCTGGCCAGGAGATGGTGCATCGTCCTAGAATTCTGGAATGGTTTGGTTTAGAAGGGATTTTAAAGACCGTCTCATTACCCCACACACCCTGTCGTGGACAGTGACATCTTCCACTAGATAAAGTTGCTCCAAGTCCCATCCAACCTGGCCTTGAACACTTCCAGGGATGGGGCAGCCACAGCTTCTCTGGGCAACCTGTGCCAGTGCCTCATCACCCTCACAGGGAAGAATTTCTTCGTAATGTCCAGCTTAAACCCACCCTCTGTCAATTTAATGCCATTCCCTCTTGTCCATGTGAAACCTTGCGTGCTTTCCTTCCCAGCTGCTGTCTGATCCCTCTCCCCTTAACACCTTTTGTATCCTGCCTTCAGCACACTCACCCTGTGATTTCTTAAACCTGTTTCTAGTAACTTCACCTACCTGCAGGAATGGTACATGCTTCATGGGTGGCATGGGTCATGCTGGTGCTGGGTGATGCTACCAGCACTGCCCAGGTTGGATGGGGCTTTGAGCAACCTGGTCTAGTGGAAGCTGTCCCAGCCCGTGGAGGAGGATTTGAGCTAAATTATCTTAAACGTCCTTTTCCACCCGAAACAGTCTGTGTTTCTATGATCAAACTGGCTCCTGCTTATGCTGGGAGCTGTGCTCCATCAGGGACACCTTGCTGGTATGTTTTTGTACTTGCTGTTGTAGAAATAACAGCGAAGGAGCTGGAGCACATGGATGACAGCATGGGAAGTGGTCCTTAGCCTGAATGACCTAGTGTTTAAGTCTGGCTTGTTTTTGGGAAGGCCTAAAGGTTGTCCGGTGTGGTAGCATCCGTAAGGTATCAGGAAGTATGGTCAGTAATGATATTAATTGGTGTAGACTCCACTTAAGGAGTCTGTATTATTTTGCTTAACTATTTCCATGGCTTATACACTACTGAAACATTTCTGAGTTGCTCTCTGCCATGGGGACGGCACTGAGAAAACAGCTCCTGGTCATTCAACAGGAGAAAAGAGGCAGGAGTGTGCTTTCAGGGTGCTCTGCCCACAAACGAGCCTTTTGTGGATGCAGGAGTAGAGCTGCTCTGTCCCTTCACCCCATGCTTGGAGCTGGGAGCCTGGCCATGTCCCCAAACCAGTTTGCACCTGGGAGTGAGCATCCTGCCTCAGGGAAGAGCATCCTTTCTGCCACAGAAACAAGTGAGCACATAAAAACCCCCTTTTATCCCCAGTTCAGACTGGCACACCAGAGGTGTTTCTTTGTACCTCTCAGTCTGGAGTTCCTTGTTCAAATAACAACTTCTTCACTGATTTATTTATTGTTTTCTGAATGTTTACATATTCCCGCATCACTGCCCGTGTCTCTGCCTGCATTATTATCCTGATGATTCAGGCCCTTTCTGTAAACAGCTTTCTAAGCAGTTTGTCATTCCCAGTGTGTGCCATACCTCTGCCCCAGATAAACTGGTGCCAGCGAGGCTCTTGCAGGGGAGACACTCTGACGCCTGCAAAGACCTCGCCAGCTTTCGGCATTTCCCTCCTGTATTTCATTCCCTGAGTCGTGTAGTAAAATGAGTTGCTCAGAGCTCTTTCACCCTGTGCTTTCTCCTTTGGTGCAGTTGGCTTGAAGCAGAGTAAAAGACAAATAATTGAGATTATTTTTCTCTGGGCAGTGCTTTGAATGAATGGAATTAAGGGTTTGTAACCACTGTGGATCCTGAAAGGTTTTGCAAGAGATATTAAGTGTTGAGTTTTTCTGCCAATGTTTCTCCAAGTTTTCCGGTGACGGTCCGATGGGACAGCATTCATGGCACTGTTCCTTTGCTCTTACCCTGCAGTAACCTCCTTCCAGTCTCTTTTATTTTGGGAAGCATTTTTCCTTGCCATCTAACTCTTAGCTATAAACTGCTTTTATTTTCAAAGGCCTTCATTAATCATAAATAAATGAGACGTTTTCCCAAGTCATCATCCTGGGACACAAGCAGGCAAACCAACACCAGCTCTCTGCTTCCAGCTGCTCTGCATGTGCTTGAGAGGTTATTTATTTTTTTAATAGAAAACTGAAATAAACCAGGAGGATTCTTCCAGCCCCGTGGAGGCTCATCACCCTGGAGATCATATATCTGGTTTGCCATGTGAATCTAAATAGCACCAGCACAGAACTGGGGCTGGAGGATTTGTTATCCCACTGCATATGGTGGGTGCAGGATTTGGGGATGCTCAGAACATTAAACTTGGAATCTCAGGAATTTTGCTTGCCAGGATGTGCTCTGAGGGCCAGGGAGGAGCTCTTTGGTTGTATTACTCCCGGGCACCAGCTGTGCTTGGGTTTATCTTGGCTCAGTGATTTGGGTCCCCTGGGAGGAGAGAGAACAAGTGGCTGAGCAGAGGTGGGAGGACGAAAGGTCCTTTTTCTGCTGAGGTCAGCTGGAGGTACCTTGCAGTGCTGTAAAAATGAGCCTGATTGTTCAGTAAAAAACCAAAAAAGCCCCACCCCAACCCCTCAGAAAACAAAACTGACAGCAGAAAAAACTCTGCACAGCTTCTCCTGGAAAGATACCATAAGTGAGTTGAGAATAAAAACCAGCTGTGAAAACTGCCCAGGGAAGGAAAATCAGGACCTTCTGCAGGGATAGAGGAGGTTGCTCACCAGATGCAGACCTAAAGCCCCTCTTAGGATCATAGAATTGTTTAGGTGGGATAAGATCCTTAAGATCAAGTCCAGCTGTTACTTCAGCACTGCCAATCCCACCACTAAACCACGTCCCCAAGTGCTACATCTGCATCTTTTAAATACCTCTGGGGATGGTGACTCCACCACTGCCCTGGGCAGCCTGTTCCGGTGCTTGACCACCCTTTTCATGAAGAAATTTTTTCTAATATGTGATCTAAACCTCCCCTGGCCCAACTTGAACCATTTCCTCTTGTCTTATGGGGTGTTGGATGATTTGAGCACCAGTAGTGGTGGTGAGCACCCATCTTCTGATCCTGGGTAACCTTAGGGACTAGGAAGGGGAAGCAATTGGTGCTGGGCTGGGAAGCTTGGCAGCAGCCCAGCCAGGTTTGCAGATGCAATAAAACTGCTGGAAAAACTCCAGAATTGGTTGAAAGTCATCTGCTTTGGAATATGTACTAATACAATATTAATATAATATATAATATTTATATGTTCATATATATTCCAATGACGGGAGAAAGTAATTGCTTGAAAATGTCTGCAATGGAAGCACACTTTCTGGGGAGGAAATGTGCTAATAAATGTTCATATTTTATGGATGCTCCATAAATGTTAATGTGAATAATGGAGCACGTGATGCTTTTATTAGAAGGCTGCTGGGTGTGCAGCAGGTTGGTGGTGCTGAGACCCTGTTTGAAGCAGCATCACTGCAGAGGGTGATGCACAGCCTCACTGCTGAGCTTGGAATTCAGCCCTGGAGTAAGAAACTCTGGGAGTAAAAAGCAAGCTGAGAAGCCAGAGGTCTTTGTGCAAGCACCGGAGTTTGCAAGGAGAACTGAAAGCAGAAAAGATTGAAAATAATCATGGGTTTAACCACGCTGCGACGATGCGGTTTCGCTTCTGCTTTGCCCCATTCCCACAAGAGATGCCTGCAAGGGTGACAAAAAGCAGAAAGAATATGCTGTGGGGTCATGCTGATTGTGTGAAGTGTCCGTCTGTCCTGGTGGCCACCTCCAGCTCAGTCCCCTTGGTTTTTTAGATCTTGCAAAAGCACTCATTTTAGAGGCGTTAATTGGGGGTTATCTTCCCTGGGTTTGTTGCACGTAGGATTTTAGGGTGTATTTGTAAGCAGGGAGGTGTTTGTGCTTATGTTTGTACTTTGTGCATACCACAGGCCATCAGGATCATTCGTACTGTCCTGGAGAAGTACGGGACCTACGAGAGCTTTGAGGTCGCCACGGGTGGGAGGCTGCTGAGCAAGTGCCAGATCTGGTCCGTGATCCGAAAGTACATGCAGAAGGAGGGCTGTGTGGGAGAGGTAATCTGTGTCCCTCCTTTATTGCTTGTAAAATACAGCAAAATGCTTATTTTCTGATAAAAAGGACTCCAATTAAGAAATGTTTTGGTTACAAAGAGGAAACTTTTCTGCTCTGAGCAGTGGTGTCCTTTCACCTCCAGCTTCACCATACCCCGGCTTTAGGACATGGGTGCTGGTTCCCCACAAACTTCCTGTGATGTTTTCTGTGTGCATCTCCCTTCTGTGCTTGAGAGAGAGGGAGGAGCTGCTGCTTGACTGCGTGGCCATGCCAGAAGCCTTTTGCTGTGTGCATGAGGCATCAATTACTGTCGGGAAATCATCTCTTGCTGTTGGCAGTGGGAGGGCAGACTTCTCCGACAGCTGCCTTAACCCACATGTCCAAAAGCAAAGCCAGGGGAAGAGATTTCCTGTTGCCCTGCAGGACATGCTGGGTTATGGTGCTTTGAAACCCCAGGCTCGGGTTTTAGGGCTGGGAAATACGTGGTTAAGATACAACAGTAGCCATGTGGGATGGAGCCAGGGGAGAAGTTCAGCATCTCTTAACCTGGTTTCTCTGCACCCCCCACAGCATCCAGCATGGGGCATCCCACAGCTGCCGTTAAGCAGCTTTTTTTTCCCCTTATGCCAGCAAGGTGTGGGCAAAACACTTCCACTGTCCCGGATTCAAGGTCTGAGAAGGATTTCTGGACCTGGCTTTGCGTGGGTTGGGGCTGTTGGCTGCAGGGCAGGGACTGTGCAGTGCTCGGTGGTGTGGGACTGCTTGGCCAGACTCTATTTCCTACCTCTGATTTTTCACTTCTGCCTCCAAAGAGGGTTATTGATGAGCATTTCTCCAAAGCATCACCTCGCCCAGTGGTACCCAGTGCATTCCATGCATGCAAAAGCAGGAATGAGTGGTCTCCTGAGGTCCCTCCTGCCCAAGGATGTTACTCCTCAAGCACCCTGATGCCTCCTGAGGGTGTTCCTGGGATGTGGATTTGGCACCTTGGTCCTCCTAAGCCTTTGCTTGGGACAGAAGGGATTTCTGCAGATGTTTCCCTATAATTCATCTGCCTTTGAGTGCCCAGAACCAGTCCCAATACCCAGCCAAGCAGCTGCCAGTCTTACAGACCTGCACTTACAACTTGCTAGTTGAGCTCTATGTCTCAGGTTTATTAATTGTTTAAATTCAGCTATTCTCTTCTCCATTAATTGAGCTCTGGCTGGGCAGAAAGCCATTGATTTTTTTACATATTGGTGTACAACTGGCTTCCTTCCAGCCCTGTGTAATTGTCCCTGGGCTCAGAGCTATTAGGAGTTGGACTCAGTGAACCTTGTGGGTCCCTTCCAACTCAGGACATTCTGCAATTCAAGGCAATGCAGGGTTCAGTCACTGTTTGCACTCTGGTTTGGCTATTTTATCTGGGACTTTTGATAAGTGTTTTTAAAACCATGAAAGCATTGGTTTGTTCCTTTCTATCCACTGGAAATTTTGCTGGATGTGTCTGGGGTAGGGAAGAGGGAAGGGTTTCACCTGCTCTCGATACAGCAATGTTGGCAGAGCTTGCTCCCTGTACAATATCAAAACTTGTTGAAACTCCTGCATCACTGATAATCTCACACCTGTTGGGGAACTGGGTGCTTTCAGGTGTGTATCTCCTTCTCTGCACCTGTATCTCTGATTCCTGACTTTCACCTTCTGTGCCCTGTCTGTTCTGCCATGCCCTTTGCTTCCCTGATACATACTAATCATGATGGCTTGCTTAAAGAAAGAGAAGAAACTTGTGTGGGGGTAGCTTTAGCCCAGAGCACGAGCAGCTGGTGCGTCCCTGCCCACAGGCAGTCCTGGCAGGCAGCGTGGCCAGGCTGGTGGCAGCCACTGCAGCTGCCCTTTGTCCCCAGCACCGATCGGCAGAGGCAGGATCCCGCTTTCCAGCACCGCAGGCAGCGCGCTCCTGGGTAAGTGTTCATGCTGAAATTAACTTTGTGCCCTCAAAAGCTGCTTTGTCGGGGTCCAAGCTGCAGATTCTGAAGCTCTTCTGCTTTTCTTTTGACTCAGGACAGACATGATGCTGCTAGAGGTTTCCATATGGGTTTCAGTGGGCTCACAGCTTGCAGCAGAGAAACACCTGGCCCCACTGGTAAGTGCTGCATGGCAATCCCTGGGGTTGTGGAGTGTTGTCAGCCTAAACAGTGTCTCCTGGGATCCCAGCAATGGTGTCCCTCTACCTCTGAGCTGCTTGCTCTGTGTCGGGGGTCCTGAGCAGTGCCAGGCTGCTGAGGAGAGACGGGAACCTATACCCCAGTGCCATGGGGACCACCAGAAGCCTTCCCTTGGTTCCTTGGGATGAGCTCTTTCTCCATCAGTGCATTCACAAAAGCTGAACAGAAGCATGGACCATGAGGATGCACTGGAGATGCTGCTCAGAATGAGAGAGGTCATAGAATGAGAGGTGCTACTGCTCCAGGAGCAGGATTTTGGCTGGAGTTGCAGCCCTGGTTTTATCTGCAAAGCTGGAGGGTTCCAAAACAAGGCAAGTGGTGCTGCTCAGCAGGATGGGCTGTTGCAGCAGGAGAAGGGCTGCAGTGGGCAGTGTAAGAAGCTGTGGTCTCTGGCAATGCCCAGAGTGCCTTTCCATTGCTCCTGGATGGCTGGTTCTACACAAGGAGTCAGAGGTGAACTGGCAAGTCTCCTCTCAGCGTTGGAGGGATTCCTTTCCATGCTGGTGTATTTTAACCCAGGTAAGCAGTTGCACTGTAAGTATTTTATGCTGTTTGTTTGCCCAGCGGTGGACTCTGTTAGGCTGCACTTTTGGCTTTCATAATAAATAATAATCATAATAATCATAATAAACCTGACTTAAAATAAACCAATTCAGTCTCCTCTCTTTTTTTTTAATAAGAGAAGAATTGTCATGTAGTAACACGTGCACGTGTTTTCATCCTGAAAAGTGTCAGCTGTGAAATAATAGATGGTTTGTAGAGTTAATAGGTATGTAGGGAATTTTGATTGCTATCCTGAGGTTTGCCACTGCCAAACCTCTGATGCAAGATTTCCCAGGGACCATCTCCTCTGGTGATGCTGCAGCTTTGAGTTGCTGCAGATGTGAAGTCAGGTAGTCAGAAAGTGCTGCTTGGCTGGCACATTAACTCATGGAGGGCAGCTCTCTTGGCTCCAGCACCTGATAGCCAGGTTTCTCAAAATACCAGTTTTTCCTATATAAAGGTACTGAGTAGTCCTGCACATGCAATGCCCATCCCTGCTGTGAATTGTGGCCAGCACACATGGAGCCTCCTGTGAGGGTGGACTGGCATGGACCCATCCTCACTGCTGATGTCTTGAAGCCTCAAATGGGAGAATCTGGGGGAGTCCATGGAAATGGAGCCAGAGCCTTGGATCTTTCAGGAGATGTTTCTTGTGGGGTACAGAGCCATTACAAAGCTGGTGCTGTTGGGTGTTCAGAGCGGGGTTGTTTTGATGGCCAAAGTTACTGCCCCATCCCATTGCCAGTGGGGATGCAGAATGGGGACCAGGCAGATCTCCAGAGGATGTCCATCCTGGGTGGCCACAAAAGTGTGGGGGGCCCCTGGGAACAAGCTGGGGAGGGTGATGCTGGAGCCAGAGGGATGCTGGAGGAGGCTGCCCAGGAGCTGCCTGCTCCCCCCACAGTGCCTGCTCAGCTTTGTTGGCTGTAAAAAGAGATTAAAGGAGCTACTTCATCCCCGCATGAGATCATCTCTCTCCTCTCATTATCCCCCCACCCCCAATGGCTCTTGCTATCTCTCACTCCTCTGGGGAGCTGCAGCACAATCCACTGATGGTGCAGCAGTGCCAAATGGTGCCATCCATGGTGTCAGTGGATTTTTCTGACCATCTGCCACCATCTCGGCCTCTGCTGAGAGCCAAGACCCTGCTGATGGCCATTGCCTCCTCCTTCTTCTGCAGGTGGTGGTGCAGCTCACTGATGACCTCCTGTCCCAAGCAGTGATGATGGTGGAGGACAGCCGGCCCACGCTGGCCATCAACTTGGCCGGAGCCCGGCAGCACTGGCTGGAGGGGATGCTGCGCCACGAGATAGGTCAGTGGGGGGTGGCTGTGGGTGGGGGGATGCTGTGAGCATCCTTGGGGTAATGCCCTGGGGCAAGGTGGTACCCACAGGTCCTGCAAGGAAGCACCCTCGAGGGCAACTCCTGGGCAGGTTTCGGAAGGGGCTGAAGACACCTGGAGCCCTCTCTGTATGCAGGGCAGGGGTGTTGGGCACCCACCTGTTTATCCATTGGGCCTCTCCTTGGGCACTGGATGTCCCATGGCATCATCACCAGCTGAGACTGGAGCAGGCACTGATGGGTGCCGGAATTTGGCCCCAACCCCAGTGACTTGGGATGGGGGGGTGGGAGTCGAGCTTTCTGGAGCTGTGGCTGATGACACTCACTCCTGTCCCCCCTCCCCAGGCACCCACTACATCCGGGGGGTCAACAACACCCGCCAGCCCTGGCACAGCTCCGAGGGCCGCAAGCAGTACAGCCTGAAGCCTGCCAACCCCACGGAGGAAGGCTTGGCCAGCCTGCACAGTGTCCTGTTCCGCAAGCAGCCCTTCCTGTGGCGGGCAGCCCTGCTCTACTACACCATCGAGCGGGCCAGCCGCCTCTCCTTCTCCGCCCTCTTCCAGGACCTGGAGCAGTATGTGCAGGATGCTGGTGTCCGGTGGGAGTACTGTGTGAGGGCAAAGCGGGGCCAGACGGACACCTCACAGCCAGGTACCACTCGAGGGGTGTGAATTGAGTTTTGGGAGGAATTCTGTTTATTTATTTTATATATTTCTTTTTTTTGTTTTTTAAGAAGAAATAGAGGGTGGGTATGTTCTGCTGCTGTGTGGGTTGAACATCACCAGTCCTGTAGGGTGTGAGTTGGCACAGGCAGACAAAACAGGCACGAACTCATGGCTAGAGCACAAAGAGTAAATTTATTTCCATTACCTTTCTAATTGGGGGAACCCCAGAGCAACACCCAACACCTGGGCAGAAGAACACAAGATCAGAGGATCACCAGCCTGCTGTTCACAGGCTTATCAAGAGTTACACCCAGGTGCAAGGTCACTTGAGCAATTTACAATCCTCCAGGTCGGTGTTTTGCTTTTAACCCTTTCCTCCCAACACAGCCACAGCAGGCAGTCCCCACATCCCTCCCCATCCCCAGCATCATTCTCCCTGTCCCATGGGAATGACTCGCACAAGCTCTTGGATAAGCAGCAGGCAAAGGAGAGGAAAAATGAGCATTACTGTGGATACATCTGGATGCTTGCAGTGGTTTACCCTTAAAAAAATTACTTGGGAAAAAGTGTGGGAGTATCCCAATGGGGTTGGTGGCTCTTGCTGCACCCGGCTGCCTTCCCAGTGCTTATCCCTTGGGACCCAGGGGTCCTGAGCCCTGGCACAGTCGTGGTCAGTGCCCTCATTCTGGTTATTGTGGTCAGCAAACATTCAGGCAAGTGGAGGGTGGTGGGAAGCCAGGAGCCCTCTCCCAGGCATTTTCTGCTGTTCCAGGCTGTTTCAGTAAGGACCAGGTGTACCTGGACGGGATTCTCCGCATCCTGCGCCATCGGCAGACCATCGACTTCCCGCTGCTGGCTGCACTTGGAAAGGTAATGGCCAGGGTGAGGGTGGGCAGGGAATGGCTGATCCCACAGCACCATCCCATCCCAAAGCTCACATGGGGTCCCTTGATCTCATGGCTTCCCAAAAACCAGCCTCGCCTGGCAGCCCTTCAGCTCTTTGCCTTTCCCTGCACTTATGGGTCTCTGTGTAGCAGGGAAAGGCTGTGCTGGGTAGGACAGCCAGCAGGATGCAAGGAAGGACAGGACAATCCATAATCCTCTGTGGGAGACCTTCGGGAAGAGGCTTAACCCAGCAGGTTAAGCCTTTCTGGCCCTCGGCCACAGCAGTCCTGCTGTCACCTGTCCTTGCAGTGACCGAAAATTACCAAACCCACAAATCCTTGCAAATCCCACACCCCCAGCAGCTCTCCCACTGCCTCCCCACAGGCAGAGGGATGTTTGGGCAATGGGGGGGGTGAGCTAGGTGGGCTGCAGGGGGACCAGATGCCCCCCATGGCACCTGCCAGGGTTTAGGAGGGAGGGGACTGACCCCATCTCCGTGCTTCCCGCCAGGTCTCCTATGAAGATGTGAATCGGCTGAAGAAATTTGGGGTCCTGGAGAAGGCCCGCATCCCCCACTTCATGCAGGATCTGGAGCGGTACATGAAGCAGCTGGATCACATTGTCACAACCAATGGCCTGAACGAGGAGGAGCTGGAGCAGCTGCTGCCTGACTGAGGGGCACCCCCCAAACCAGCACCCCAAGGGTGTAACTGGTGCTGTTTATTGGGTATTTATTGGGGCTGGAGCAGAGGGCAGAGCCCGAGGTGGGCGCTGTGCATGTACCGCTGTGTAGGGTAGCGCGGCCGAGGGCCCGTGTGGTTGTGTTGATGTGTCCCCTACATCATCCCTGTGTATTTTGGGGACGGCTGTGCGGCTCCACGTGGCTTTGGGGAGCCAGAGAAGAGGGTTCAGGGGGAGTGAGGGTGGAGCTGGGATGATGTGCTGGTCCCTGAGTGCAGAAGGCTGTGCTGGGGGAGTTGCAATGGGAGCATTTCCATAGGGTACCAAGAGTGCTCCCATCACTGTGGGGGCACCTACTTGGGGCCAGCAGGCAGGGCTGGGGGCTCTGGGCTGTGCCTGGCAGGGAATAAGGGCTGGACTGCACCCACAGATCGCCCCAGGGATGCCTTTTCTGCTCCCTACCTTCCCTCATGTTCCCCACCAGCAGCAGGAAGGATTTTAATCCCCCATTACCAATCTCTGCCCAGCTCTGAACCCCAACTACAGCCACCCTGCCTGGCTTTGAGGACTCAGGGTGGGGATTGGGCTTGATGTTAGGAAAAAGCGTGTAATAAAGGTGATGTAATGGAAAAGACGTGTGGGCAAAAGGTTGTGGATAGCATCAAAAACCAGGCTGGCACCACTGTGAACACCCACCGTGCCTCTTGCTGGCACAGGCAAAGCTGCATGGTCTGAGCTGGTGCGTCAGGGCCTGGAAGGGGTCATGGAGTGTAACAAACAACATACTGGGCAGGGACAACATCAGTAAATCAAAGCAGGCAAAAGTAAAAACTGCCCTGAGCTGTTCCTGGTCTCTTAACACATAAGCTCTGCGGCAGTCATGGCACCCCTGGGAGTACCCTCTTAAGAAAACAAAACAAACCAACCCCACAGCTTCTTGTCTTACATCCCACTGAGCTCCTGCAAAGGTAGCACAGGCCAATCTGTGGTTCCAGAGAGCTCAGGCTCAATCCCAAAAGCTCCAAGTTTGGCTGCAAGCCCTGTTCACAGCATCCCCAGCTGCCCCTCACTCCTCATCCCACAGGGCAGCCGCAGTTTCTCCACAGGGTGCAGAGGCTGTGGCAGGCAGGGCAGCACAAACCAAGCTTGGGAAAGGGAGGAGAGCCTTTATCTCTGGGGATTCTGCTCTCCTCTGGTCCAACTCTCCAAAAACATGCTGGCACTTTTCACAGCTCCCCTGCACGAATCCACTGCCAGCACGGTCCATTAAGACACTGCTCTTTAATGTATTATTTCCTCCAACATTGCACTCCCCAACCCTGAACGCGATACAGCGCTGCTTTAAAAAGATATTTACACACATCCCAGCATCACCCCCTTGTCAGCCCAAGGAGCAAGGCCTCAGCCCGTGCTAAGACCCAACCAGGGGAAGTCTCTTGCGGCCTTTCTGGCAGACTGGCAGCAGTGACAGAGGGCAACAGAGCTACTGCGGTGGTTTCGGATTGGTTTTGGTCGCATCCCTGATGAAATAACAGCATGGAGATGGGAGAGGGTGTTGATCTATCCCCAGGCAGGGCTAGAAGCGCTTCATCTGTCGGCGTTCCTGTCGGCGCTGCTTTTTCTCGTTCGGCTCCTGAGCGGCGGGCGAGGACTCGGCTGTGAGCCAGGGCCCCAGGATGTTCACCCACAGGAGGTAGAGAGCACGCCCCGGAGCCTGCAAAACACACGTGGCACAAACTCGGTCACTCTGGGGACAGTGCTGGCAGGGAGGGTGCTACGGGCAGCGGGGCCAGTCCTTCTGAGGGGGACAAAGCAGCTGGATCAGAGACATCTCAGGGTGAACGGAAATCAAAGGCAGTGGCAGGCATCCAAAATAAATGGCCTGGTTTCATTTTGTGGTTGAGGAACATATACAGCGCTCAGGCTTCATACACGGAAATCCCAGCAGCAGGTCTGAATTACCCAGAGGGATTCAACTGTCCAGACATTCCATTTCTCCTTCCTTCAGAAAATACACCCACATTTCTCTGAATTTATTAAAAAAGCAATCCAGATGGTCTCCAGGGGACAGCCAAGTCTAGGCTGCCCTCTGCCAGGCCAGCTAGAGAGAAATTTGTGAGTGACGACTGAAATGAGATCAAGGACTGAACTGGGATAACTTTCCATGCTCCCACAATTGCCTTCTGTACCTTTGTGGGACATCCTCAAAGCAACTGTGGGATTTTTTAACTAAATAGAGATGTTTTTCTCCTTCTGCACAAGCAGTTTTAGCTGGAGGCACATGACAAATGTTTCAGGAGCAGAAAGAGTTTGGTGTGTTATGGAGAATGAAAGCCTATAGCATTTTATCTACCCAGAGGCACAGTGTCCAGCAGATCCCAACCTTGGTCCGTGCTGAATGGCTGAAAAAGCCAAACAAGAAGAAACACTGTTTGTTACAGACACAGAAAGGCTCTGTGCACCAAGACAGCTTTGATCTGCCTCTTGTTGCTTGTTGCCCTTTCATGGGACCAGAGGGAAAGACAAAGGCCAGCCTAGTTTTTTGCGTGGTTGACCCAGAGGGATCAGGACTTCTTTGCTTTGTGCGGCCTCATTTTTAACAAGATTTGACAGATTAAAAAACATATCAGAAAATAGTTCAGGTCTGAAACAGGATAGTGAAATTAAATGGATAAATAACGTCCTTTGTCCTGAAGACAGGGAAAGACAACAACAATGCAGAGCAAGGTGTGAAACGGCAGGGGCTGGGGCTTACCAAGAGCCAGAAGTACCAGATGTAGAGCGAGAAGCAGCTCAGCACTTGGACTATAGCTGTCAGCAGGATCACATCCTTGAGGTGCCTGAGGAAAAAAAAGCAAAGCATTAAGCTTTCATTCCAACCCCTGCCAAACACGGCAGCTCCTCTGCCAGCGCAGTCTGCAGCTCCTCTGCCAGCAGTCTGCACTGCCTCTGGGGAGCAACCCTGCCCAACCCAGGGACTGTCCCTGCAGCCCTGCTTTGCCACACAGTTATCGAGAAGAATCAGAGCAGTAAACAAACAACAACAGCAAAATACTCTGATGAATTAAAGAGATGAGCTCCTTCTGAAAAAAGAACATTGAGAAAGGAATTGCTGGGGGTTGGAAATCAGCAACAAAACCACCCCCCACCCCCGCAGCTGAAACAGCAGCCAGCACCCGCTGATTTGACACCTATCATGACATCAAGTGTAACTGCTCACGACTGGCTGTGCTGAAGGGAGCCATGAATCTTCCCTGTGCCATTTCACAGGCTGACAGACACACTCGGGGTCACCGCAGGACAAGCACACCGCAAGCTGAGCTACAGCAACAGACGGCTCCTCCTCCCCTCCTGCTTATCTGACTCCGGCTCTTCCATGCCAGCCTGAGGCAGAGCTGGGAGCAGCTATGGAGGGGAATAAGCTGCCCACGCCTTAACCACCACCCTCGGGGGATCTGACACCCGGGAGAGGTAAACAGGTATTAGTTTTTCAACACAAGCCTCGGGGAGTGCCATGAAGGTTTAGAAAAAGGCCAACTCTCACTCTGCTTAAATCATCATCTGCTGGAGTAAAAAAATGCTTGAATCACATCCAAGAACAGAGACAAGAAAACAAAGGCAATGGCATAAACAACATTGACTCAAGACACTGCAGAATCCACCATTAACAGCTCTAGCACAACACTCAGGGTTCAGTGAACTCTGGTATTACCAGAGGCCACAGAGGGGTGAAGACAAAGCTCCCACCAAACCCAACTCTCCCAGAGACCAGGAGGATGGGCCTTCCTCAAGCCCAGAGCAACACAAAGCATCCATTTCAGCGACAGCATGAGAGAAATGCCACAAAATTCAGAGTGTTCCAGAAGCAGCTCCAAAGGAGCAGCATCAGTCAGCTGCAGCACACCCAGCTGAGAGGCTGGAAAACATCCCCTGCTTTCTGAAGTAAATGCTAGCCTAGGGTGGTTCCCTGATCCCCAGAGACGTAATTTAGAGGTACACGGTAAGGATGGGAACTTCAGCTCTGAAGGTTTTGCTTTTAGAGCCCTGTATTTTGCATAGTCCATGCCTCAGATAAGCATTAATCCATTTTAATGTATCATAAACCCCACCCCAACTGCTCAGGCAGAAAAACCTCTCTGTCTCAGTAGCAAGGGAAGTACATCTGCAACCAGGACTGCAGCAGTGCTATGGCTGTGCCTGTCACCTTTTCACAGCAGGTGCTGGGATCCCTGTGCTGCCTCCTGTCAGTCATTTCCCCTGACAGCACCATCACACACACAGAGGGCAGTTATCAGGCACTCTGTCTCAGTGCCTTCCACAACTCCCAGAGGCATCTCCCACAACCAGGAGCACACCTCAAACATCAAACTTCTGTATTTTCCCTCTTTGACTGTCCCACATTGTGTTTCACTAAAAAGGTATTCAAAATATTTTGCAATTCCACTCTAGAGAGCCAAACCAGTGTAAAATGGGAGAAAAACATTTGGCTGACCAGCATGGAAATGAAGAGGGGATAAAGCACCCAGCTCACAAGTCACACCCCCTCTCCTCCTGGCCACCTTGTCCCTCATCTGAATCTCTTACACCAGACATGTCAGTCACTCCTGCTGCAGGCAGAAAAGGTACCATTCTACCAACCCAAACACATGATGAGAGCTCATTCTGTGCAGAGACAGCAGGTTCTGTTCTTCACTTCCTGCTGATAATATCCCCAGGCAAAAATCAAAACTCACGTTAATAAAACTCCATACATCAATATATGACCCTGATAGCATGGGAACACCTGACACAACACAGAGAGCTCAGCTGGAAACAAGGCCCCACTGTGCTTCTTCAAAAGCCTGGCAGCAAGGGAAGGACAGAGGTAAACCTGGAACTGCAGGCCAAAGACACGGGAGGAGGGAGCCAAGGAACCCAGCACCTTGCTGAGCACACGGTGAAGATCCCCAGCAGAGGCTGGACCAACAGGTAGAGGCTGAGGGCAGGGAGGACAGAGAGCAAAGCCTGATGTGTCCACAACTACCTGGCAGTTTTCTATAACTAGTTTGAGGCTCACTGCTGGAAAACATGTAAATCTAGAAGGTGTGCTGTACCAGTGCTGCTGTCTCCTTATTTTATTTAGCAGCGCTTTGCAGAAATTATTGCTGTCTTTCCTACATTACTGTGGCATTCCTAGGCCAAGAAAAAGAGTTTCACCAAGAACACTGGACAGGCAAACACTTGGTGCTGTCTGCAGAGAGACATGAAGAATGCACAAGTGTGGGGAACAGAAATGGCTGAGGAAGTGACAGGAGCTGGCTGAGGGTGGCAGGAGAATTTTTAGTGTGTAGAGTATTTGCAGCCAGGATTGGGTAACTGGCAGCATGGGCCCTTCTGCTCTGTCAAGCATTACCAACAATGGTAGTTTAAAAAGAAAATACATATCACTGTGCGCTGCAGCAGTGTGCACATGTCAGTGCTGTTTGTTAACTGCAAGATGATTGTAAACTACTGCTGAACCATTTGTAATCTCTTACCTCTAGAGCTCAGCCCTACGGACAGTGACCGTGCCAGGGTGACACACCCACGTGGTGGCTCCTCACTGGGGCACACCAAGTCGAGTGTTCACAACAGTTAAGGTACACTCTCAGAAAAAATGGCTACAGACTTCCAGCTTCCCTCATGCCCACGCCAGTGGGCAAGCTGAGGGGGGAGCTGAGGCCCAGCCTTCTCCTCGGGGCCTCTCCTGGCTCTGCGTGCACGCTCAGGCAGCAGGTCCTGCTCACCTGGACTCGTGCGGGTGTGGACACTCACTCTGCCATCCCCTGCTCCATATTCAGGTCAATTCCCCCGTCGGCAAGGCTGCCATCGTCTGTGAAAGACGGCTTTGCCATGGAGTTCATGGACCGGTAGCTGGTGCCGTACACCACCAAGCTGAAGACGAACGCGACCTGCAACAAGGAAACCGCTGTCAGCCGCGATGGCCACGACCCTGGGGACCTGGGGGCCATGAACGAACCCCAGCCCAGGTGCCCCCGCCGGGGCAGAAGACGGTGCGCAGCACTCACCCACGTCCAGGCAGAGGCGGCGGAGTAGAAGATGACCAGGTTCACCACGGCGTAGATGGCCTGCGGAGAGAGCACGGCACGGCCTTCCCTGTCTGCCCGCTCCCGCCCCGGCCCGCCCCGCGCCCCGCCGGGCTCTCCCGGCCGCACTCACGGAGGCTCCCAGGATGATGCGGAGGTAGAAACGCAGCGTCTCCCGGTTCTCCTCGAATATCTGCTTCTTGCCCTTGGTGCCCGCCTTCCCCTTGGGCTGCGGAGCCAAGAGAGGCGGTCAGCGTCTCCCCGGAGCCCCGGGCCCCGTAACCCCGGCCCCGCACTCACCGCCATGGCCGCGCCGGCTCCGCGCTCCGCTTCCCGCGGACGTGACGCGACGGAAGCGGCGGGACAGAGCCCGGGGCCGGAGGCCGGGTCCGCCTCGGGCCGGGAGGAGACGGCCCTGACGCGGGGCCCTCCCACAGAATCGTAAAATAGTGAAGTTTAAAGGGGTCATATGTGCTGGTGTCAGCCCTTCCCATTTCAGCTCCCCTCACGCCCCTTGGCTCTTGGAGGTCTCCCACAGCACCGCAGCTGTGCTGGGGTCCTGCACAGCCTTCGGCCTGGCTTGGCCATAGCTTGGCTGGCTCCTGGGAAACGATTTGACACGAGGTGAGAGCTGGGGCTGCAGACCCTGGCCCTGCAGGGCAGCAGCCTCACAGACACTGCCTTCGCCAGCCTCATCTTCCTATGTAACAGCCTCTGTAGGACCAGGATGCTGCTCTCCAAGCTGGAAGCCCCAGAGGCACCAGTTCACTTGCAGGAGCTGAGCCCATCCAGCATGTGACTGGGACCATCCACAGTGCTCCCAAGCCTTCCTAGGCTGGAAACGGCCTTAGCTGTAGTCTTAGCTGTAGGGAACTTGACTCTGAGCCTGTGCCTTAACACCAGGAACAAGATCTTGCCAGCCATCCTCCCAGCTTCATGCCCAGCTCCCACAGTGCTGCCATCCCAGCCATACACACTTTGACCCCTTTTGACCCTCAGTCAGTCTGTGCCCTTCCCCAAACCTTTGGAAAGGACACGGCTCTGAGTTCTCCGCAAGTGTTTATTGTCCCGATACACAGGAGGCAGAGGCACGGTTGGATCCCTGCTGACCTGTGGCTGTTAGCACAACACCCTTGGGAGAAGCTGCAGGCACGAGAAGGTGCAGGGCACTGGGGTGGAGGCTGTGGGGCCAGGGAGGAGGTAGCTTGTCGTGGTGCAGTAGTGCCGCAGCAAGGCTGAAGTGTGCAAGTATCTGCCCCAAGTGGGGGAAGGCACCAGGATTGGCACAATGGGCAGACTGGGATCTCCTCCTCACACCAGGCCCAGCTGAATGGTGCTGGAAAAAGGGGGCTTGTACCCTAAACACTCCCCATTTCAGGACAGTGCAGAGGGCTCAGCGGAAACACCTTTCAGTGCAGGAGGGACCTGGCAGGGCAGGCACATTTTGCCCTGGAGATGCCGCCTGCTTGACAAACTTAATGGAAAGGTGTGTTCTATCCTTTTTCTAACCACTTTGTTGTCCAGAAAGGATCCCCTACAATGATGGTGAAAGTGAGGCAGTGCAGATTCGTACCTTTGCAGTGTTACTCCCCCTCCAGCTATCCCAGGGCTGCCTGTACCTTTATTCCTGTCCACATCCTTGCCCTCTCTGCCCAAAGCCTGGCTGCAGTGTGGGGGAATCAGTGCCATCACAGAGGGGTTTGACTGTATTTCATCTCACCTGCCCATGGCAGGGGGGCAGAGCAGCCAGGTCACCCCCCTTGAACAGGAGGCTGATGCTCAGTGGCTCATTCCCATGCTCTTGCAGAAGGGCAGGACACAGGCAGGGAAGGGTGGGACACCCAAGCCCCCAGCCAGCACCTGGGCTTGTCCCTTTGGGCCAGAGATGAGGGACAAAGCCTGGAAGGAGGGGTTTGATTTTGAGGGGCATAGAGGGTGGGGACAGGGCACAGGGAGGAACTCACTGCTCTGCATGGCTGAAGTCATAGCAGAAGTTTAAGTTGCTGGGGGGCTTGGGAACGGGAGGGGGGTTGTCAGGAATGCTGATGTTCTCCAGGTCCAGCAGCCGCAGCTTGAGCTCCATGGACAGCAAGACATCAAGGTCTGTTTGCGTTCGCTCACTTGTCATCTCCTTGCCCAGGAGCACATTCAGCCCATCCGTCCAGAGGCAGAACTGGGGAAGCAGAGCATGGGCATCTCTGGCACCAGCTCCCCAGGGGAGCCCATCTCTCCCCTGCTGTGGCTTCCACCCCCAGGGACACACACGACTCACTCCCCTGCCTGCCGTCCCCTGGCAAGGACTTTTTTGCGCCTCCCCAGTGGGCCCTTGGAGCTCACCTCGTATCGGTTGGGGGCAATGAAGTTGAGGCAGTATTCTTCCATGTCGTGCACAATGGAGAAGGCCAGCTCCAGGACATCCTGCAGGGACAGCACAGGGGGTAACCAGCTGCTCAGATGGACTCCTTCCAGCCCTGGCAGGGTTCAGAGCAGGGGCTGCCCCCAGCCTCCTCCTCTGCACTCCAGGAGACCCAAAAGGTCTCCGTCCATGAAACCACCCAACCTGCCACCATCCACCCACTCCCAAAACCCATCCCCAGCTGGACAGGATGGGGTGTGAAGTGCTGACCTTGTTCTGCTTCCCGGAGCTCTTCTCCTTTGTGTGTGGACACTCTTTCCCCACCAGCAGCATCTTCATGTCCGCCACAGGAACTGGGGCAAGTGGAAGAACTGTGAGCTCCCTCTCCCTCTTCCCATCCCTGTCCCCCTCCTTCAGGTCCCCAGCGTGCAGAGCCCAGTACAACTCAAGTGTGGGGACTCACAGCCATCCACAGCTGGGGGTGGGGGGCTCCAGCCACTCTGCAGCACCCTTTGGGAAGCCAGTCTGCCCCAGCCTGAACTCCCACAGCTCCCAGTCCCACAATACCAGCAGACACTGGGACAGCCACATAGCAACCAGGCAGAGGGGCAATTCCCACTTTAAGGCAGTCTCAACCTGGGGGTTATCAGAGGGCTCCCCCTCCATCCTTCCCAACCTCTCTTTCTCTCCATCACCTACTTTTCTCTGGCAGGCTCTCGATGGGGGGAGACTGCACCCCCTCCTCCACGTCCCCATAGTGCAGCACCTTGTGGTTGGGGGACAGGCGGCAGTACCACAGCTTGTCTGCAGCAGAAGAGCCACAGGAAATGCTCAGCCTCCCCTTGCAGAGATGCCCTTCCCAAAGGGGATGGATACCCCCTTATCAGCACTCCCCATTTCTCCCACCCCACGGGTTAGCCCACACCAGCTGTCCAGTGAGTCAGGCATTCTACTCCCACAGATTAATTGGGACTTCCCCAGTGGCAGGGGACATGGGAATAAGCCTCTGCCCCCCTCCCAGGCCCCCGACCCCACAGCAGGGGTCTGGCACCCACCCTGCCTGCGGCGGCTGCTGATCTTGCGGAAGAGCGTTCCCTCACAGAGGTGCAGCAGGCGCTGCTGTCGGATCAGTTCCAGGAGCTCCGGCTTCAGCTTCTCCCTCAGTTCCCTGGGATAAAAGCCAGCAAAAGAGGAGCACAGCCATTTCAACAGGTGCTCGCTGACCTCCCAGCCCCATAGCATTGTCCCTGCCTCAGGCCCCCATCACAGCCTCACTCCCTGCCCACAGGCCACTCACAGCACGGGCACAGCCAGCGTCTCCTCCTGGTGCAGCCGCTCTGTCTGCCGCAGCTTCAGGATCTCGCTGTAGTTCAGTGCGTTCACTCTGGTCTTGAATAGCTCCAGGGATGTGGGCTTGAGGGACAGGGTCCTGGTGATCTGCTCCCGCACCACCTGCATCACCTGCCAGGCCCAGGACATCAACTTCAGTTTGGTGACACTCCCCAAATCCCTGAATTTGTGCTCCCATCCAGGGAAGAAGCATCCCCCCTCACCTTGTCAAAGTCTTCCTGGGTTGCTCTCATCTCCTTCCAGGTCTTGTTCACCAGCTGGATGCAGATGCAGAATAGCTCTTCAAAGAAATGATCCTGCCCGAAGAACATAGGGTAAAAGGCCTGAGCCGTCTCCGAGCCTGTGGTGAGAAGGACAGATGATGCCAGACTCCCCAGTTTTTCCAGGGGATTTCAGTGTCCAGGGGAACCTGGGTATTTCCCAGCCCTACATCCCGTTCCCATGCTGTCAGCCACGCCAGAGCCTGGTGGCCACATGGATGCAGTCCCCTGCCCTGGCAGCTTGTCCCCCAGGCAGCAGGGCAGGGAGAAGGACATGCTTGGGCACACGTACACGGCTCTCCAATGTGCAGAATCTCGCAGAGGATCAGGGTGAGCTGGATGCTGCTTCGAGCAAAGGGACATTCGTGTTTGTCTTCCCGGCTGCTGTTCTCGAGGACAAACTGGAGAAGAGGGCCATGACCTCATGTTACATGGACTTGGAGGGCTGCCCCAACAGTGGGTGTCAGACATGCCATACTCCTCCTGCATTCCTAGTCGAGCTGTCCCCCCCCGACAGGTAAAGCCATCCCTAAAAAAGTGATCCACTCTTCCCAAAATCCAGTCCCAGGCTCCTCCTTCCCTTGTGGCAGTGTGGGAGCTGGTCACAGGTACTTCGGGTTGCAGCATGGCTCATGCCCTGCTGGTTTTGCCAAATTGCCCCAGTTTGCTTAAGGCCTTAAAAACCAAGCTGTGAGCAAACCCCTAAAAATTATGGGGACCCTTCAGAGGCCCTGGCCTCAAATGGCTTCTCCTACCCACAGGAAGGACTCGCCTCCATCTGAAACAGAGCAACAGTAGGACACTTGCCTGGCTGTGGCCAAGGACAGATCACAAGGAAAGGAAAAGAAGGTGGAGATCCACCAGCACTTCTCCACCAGGGAGACACCTGGGACAGCACAGCACCCACCCTGCTGTAGGTATTAGGCGTGTTCCTGGAGAAATACACCATGTTATCCAGGGCAAGGAGTCCTGGTGGGACACGGCGCAGATCCTCTGCTGGGTTGCTGTTGTTCTAGGAGGACACAAAGGATGCAATTTAGCAGCTGCTGCTTTCTTCTTTGAGCAGCAGTGTCTTCCCAACACAGCCACGGGGTTTGCCTTTGAGTCCCAGCAGCTCCACAGCACTCGCTGTTCAGGAGTCCCAAGGGAGCAGAAGGGAGGTACTGCATGGTGGTCCATCAGCATCAACAGGGATACCAGGCTTAGGGGAGCCATAGGAAGGTGCCACCAAGGCCATGTGGTGAAGCCAGCATGGGGCTGGGGAGGGGATGCAGGGGGGACGCACCATGAAGCCCAGCTTGCGGAATTCCTTGGCACACAGGGATCGCCGGCGCTCAGTGCTGAAGCTGCCAGCGGGCACCTCGCTCTCTGACTCAAAGGCAGTTTGGCGCAGGGACTGGAGGAGATCCCGCTGTTCCTGGAGGGAGAGTGGAGAGGAAGGGATGCTGGTGAGCCCCACAGAAGCAGGTTCTCCCAGGATAAACCTAAATGTGTTGGGTTCACCCAAATGTGAACTACTTCCGCAGGTGGAAGAGACCGGGTCCAGACTTGCAAGGAGAGTACTCCCAGACCTGTGAGTAGGGATCCATGGATGTTTTCATGCGATGCTCACACAGGTTGAGGCTGACAGACTGCAGCACGTAAAGGTAATGGGCCATCTCATCCCCCAGTGGCTCGGAGCTGTGGATGATGTTCTACGGGAGATCACAAGACAGAAGGTTCCCCCATGCTGCTGCTTCCAGTCCAAGCACAGGACCCAACAGTCAAATCCCAGCAGGTCCTGCTGCTCAAAGGGGTTTTGGGAAGTGGGAAGCTCCCCTTGGGGTATGGGGCAAGACCTGTGCGGACTGAACTGCAGGCAGATGGGGGTGCAACCCTGGGCACATGGGTGCCAGCAGAGCAGCACCCACAGGCATTATCAAGGAAGGGGTATGGGGCACACAGGCAACCCAGCCAAGCACGGTCAGCAAAGGTTGAGGCTCAGGGGACAGGGCCTAGGGGAAAGGACAGAGAATGAAGCACAGAGCAGACCCTTGCACAACCCCAGCTCCTCACCTTGTGGATAAACTGCCTGAGGTTCTTCTCCCTCAGGTAGTCCATCATGTCCTAGGAAAAAAAAAGGCTGTGAGACATTCCCCAGCTCAGCACACCACCATTTCCCCCCAAAAAAGGAAAAGGCAGAGTGAGGACACAGACTTTAAACATCTCTGGGCACTTCTTCCAGCCCTGCCATCCCAAAGAGCACAAACCCCACAGCAGAGGACCCAGCTGCCCAAGATCCCATCACAGGTGGGCCCCACCGTGAGAGCTCAGATGTGCCAGGGGCTGGGCCATCACAGTCACTGTGCCACCACCAACTGTGATACTTCTGTCATTTGAGACAAAACTCCTGACAGTTGAGGGCTCTCAGCAGAGCACCCCAGTGACAGAGGTACTGTGGTGCCTGACTCTGCAATGCCACCACCCTGCCATGGTGCCCCTCACCCGCCGCTCAGCGTCGGTGGCACTCAGCAGCAGCGCAATGAGCAGAGCCATCGCCTTCAGCTGCAGCTCGGCATTTGTCCTGTGGGAGGAAGAGCAGGAGCATGTGAGAGTCACCAGCTCTGAGGATGGGGGCAAATGGTGCTCTGGCCTCTCCACTTACGCCTGCAGGTGGGTGAGAAGACGGTCCAATGTCACTTCTTTTTTGACCAGCTCAAAGAGGAGGTGACTGGTAGGCACCATATTCTCCAAGATAGACAAGGAGAGTTGCTGGATAGATGCATCCACTGCATTCATGTTGACATAACTCACTATCTGTGAGACACAAAACCATCTGTCCATGGCTGGCTGAGCCTGGGGCACAAGGACAACAAGGAATCCCACAGGCACAAACTGTGGACACTGTAGAAGACTCTTACCTTCTTGATGAAGACTGTACTAAGATTTTCCCAGGAAACAAAATCATGCTCCATCAGCTCTGTGAAGGCTTTCAGGGTGTGAGCCAGCATCTCCCCTGTACTGGAGGGACAGATGAACAAATACAGTGAGGATGGCTCCAGGTACCACACTCCCATCCTGCGGTGCTGTCTGCGCAGTTGAACATTGGCGGGCACATTAGAAACAGCTAGAGAAGAGAGCAGTGAGCAGGAGAAAGGAAAGAGACTGTTGGGTAAGAAAACAGACTCTCACTTAGTCATCCCAGGAACTTGACTTCCCCAGGAAGTCAAGGCAGGGGAAGTTCAGTAGTTGGAAAGCTGCATCACCATAGTACAAAGATCACTGCAGACAAGCCCTTGGGAAAGCTGAACCACCCCATATCTCTCCCCTGCTTCCAAGAAACATGTGCTGCATTGCCTGGTTCCACATTCTCTGTGTGACAGGAGCTCAGAGGAGCTGCACCATCACATCCTGAAAGAGTCACACAGGCACTGGTATTTGGCAACCAGGGTTTTCTCGAGCTCCCTGCAGATCTCTTGCAGCAAAACCTCAGGACAGAGGGATCATTCAGGGTAGCAGGAATGAGAAGCAGCACTGGGGGCCAAGATGATCTCAGGAGGTTTCCTCATAGCAAACCCCATGAGGCTACAAATAACCCAGCCAGAGAAGGGATGGAAGGTTCAAGTCTGGGCACATTCACAAGGAGTCAGGACTGCATATCCCTGGGGACCTTCCCCTGGCTGCCAGCGTGCAGGGACATAGCCACAGTACAGGCATCAACAAGTCAGGAACACAAAGAGTCCACTCCAACGCCCAGCTAGGAGCTCATGCAGCACTAGCAAGGGAGAAGAAAAGTCAAGGACTGCAAGGAAAGACCTATCCTGATACTCACTCATTCCCCTCTTCCACAATAGAGTAGATTTGCTTCAAGCCATTCCTGCTGATGAACTCTTGAGCAAAGGTGACATCCTGGGAGAGGCTTGCAAGCTTCTTCAGTGAGTCAGTCTTCACATCCACATTCTTGCTCTGGATCCCAACGTACAACCGATCTGCTTCCTGGTCCTACCAGGAAGGAAAGAATCAAGCCAAAGAGACTCATTGAAAGACAGTGAGAAGCTTGAATGTGGCTGTAGGAGCTGAAGTGCAAGTTTTGAAAGGAGTCTCAGGCTAGAGCAGCCCCTGTGAGGAGCTGGACCAAGAAACAGAGCCACCAGAGCAGAGACCAGGTGGAGCTGAGGACAGAGGTCAAACTGGGACGACACCAAGAACACTTGATGAGTTGGCCCACGTGTCCAAACCATTTCAAGATGATTTACTTTCTCTTCAAACTCCCCCAAGCTCTGCCGAGGGAAAATGAAGGCTGAGACACATCTCCTGCCTGTGTTATTTCTGCTGGGTCTGAGGCACGGAGAAGAGCCATCATGAGCTCAAGTCACCGAGGGAGTCAGAAGCAGAGGGCTCGGAGCACCCTACTGCAGGGGCACATCCCACCAGAGCACGCAGCAGAGGAGGAGACGGGGGGGGG
>VZRV01005018.1:39167-52166 GCA_013398115.1 Falcunculus frontatus
GGGGGGGGGGGGGGCAGTAGGATGTACCGGGGAGGTGGTCAGCCGTAAAATGCTCCCGTTCTTAATGTCCCTGCGGTTCTGTAAGGAGAAAAGGAGCCGGTGAGCCGGTGGGCGCTGCAGCGGCGGGGCCGGGGGGCTGGGGAGTGTCTCACCGACTCGGTGATGTAGGTCTGCCGCCCGTCCGCGTACTGCAGGGCGTAGCGCTCGGCGTTGGGCAGACTCCACCTGCGGCCACGGGCGGCCGGTCACAGCCCCATTCGGCTGGTGCCGGCAGCCACTGGGTCACCGCAGCCCGGTCATGGGCTGTCAGGACCTGTCACGGCGCGGTGGCAGGCAGCGAGTGCGGTACTCACGCATCACAGACGTCCTTGAGCACTGAGGCGAGCGGCTTGGTCTGCGAGAGGGAAGCCGGCCGTGAGCTGGGGTGGGGGCCCGGGGAGGGGTGCGGGGGTGCCGGGCAGTACCTGCTGGAGCTCGATGAGCTGTGGGATGGCTCCCACCATCTGGATGGCGATCTTTACCACGTCCTTGGGCGGCGGCATGGCTCCCGCGGCGGCTCCGCACCGCCGGCAGTTCCGGGTTGTTACCGCCGCCGCCTCCCCTCACGAAGAGCCCGGCCGCCGCACCGAGGCCTCGTGCCACCACCCCAGCCCCGGGCAGGCCCGGCCCCCTCACCTGAGCTGACGCGGGTGTGGCAGGACCCACCTCCGGCAGCAGGACAGGGCCTCCTGCTGGGAAAGGGCCCGGCACCCCGCTTTCCAGGGAACCCCATCCCCTGGGCTAGGGCAGAGAGGAGGCACAGGCTGGGGCAAGGTGAGAAACTCTGGAAAGTTTTTGTTTATTCACGTCAGAGAACACTCTGTACAAATATCACAGGCAATTTTCTTTCCTTGCCAAAAAAAAAAAAGTATAAAAATAATCTTTTTATATGAATCAAAAGTTCATTTGCAACTGTAAATTTTTCTCTAGGTATCCTTTTCAGGAGGTCATCTAACTGGTGGCGGACATGAACACTGGGAAGGAGGGCAAGGGCCAGGCAGCACACGAAGAGCTCGAGCTACACCAAAGCCACAGAGCCTTGTTAACACGCAGGAGCGAGGGATTCCGGTCAGCAAAGGTTCAGGGACTGGCTGCATGCAGGCTGGAAGTTCAACCCCCGGAGGGGTCTCACACCACAGCTGTCTTGCCAACAGCAGCTGCCTGCTGCCAAACTAGTGTCCCATTGCTGCTCCCGAGTTCTTCATGCTTTTCCCAAAGAGGCTACCAGTGCTTTGTTACTGCAGCAATGAACAGTCCTTGTGGAGGAGTCCCATGCAGAATGAGAGGGCCTGAGGAGGCACCCCAGGGACACAGGTCCCAAGCACATACTCTTCTCACCTCTGCAGGCTTTTCAGACTTTACATCCCTTAGTGCTGGTGCTGCAGCTGGTTGCGTGGGTCACAGGCAGTGAGCAGCTACGCGGAGAAATTAAACATCAGCTGTTTAAGTGGATGGCTGGAAGCTCCCTCTCTGCAGCAGCCATGGCCTGGCCTGGCTCTCTGTTCAGCAGTTTGCAGAGCAGGAAAGGCAGGACAGCTGCTTCCACTGTGGTGGCAGGAAGATGTGCAAAACTAAAGACACTCACAGGATCTGACCAGAAACCAAAGTTGGGGCTTGCAAAATACAACACAAATCCATCAAGGCATTTCTACTCCAACTAAACTGCACAAGGTCCAAGCCTAGTACCAGCTGATGATCCTAAAGAACCCAACAGACCTTCCGTTACAAAGCAATGAGAAAATCTTGCAGAAAAATGATGCTGAGAAAGCATCACAGTAGGTAAAGACTTGCCACAGGATCAGGAACTGGGAGTGTGGGTATGGGCACTAAGGGAGCAAATTCAAATATACAGAAAACCTGATCCTGAGAGAAAATTGGGTAAAAAAAGCTCACTATTTTGACAACACCTACATAAACTGTCACAGCAAAATACTACTGAATTGTTACTGCTTGGTCGCCTTTCAGACAGTTGCAGGTTCAAGTGCAATGGTTGGAAAAAACCAGCTATTTGCAAATATGAGCAGGCTCTGATGTCCCTGGAGTACCTTACAGGCACCAGCTGGAGCAGTCTTATCCTTTCAAACATCTCTTCGGTCAAGCAAAAACAAAAATTTAAAACAAAACCATACTGGCACCTCTGCTTTAGCCCTGTAGAAACAGCACAGCTGCTGGACAAGGAACTGGAGCCCCCAGGGTTGTGCATCAGCAGACTGGTAAAAGCAGATCCAACATTCCTGCTGATGCACAAACAGGGAAAGGCTCAGCACTCCTGGGTCCTACAAGGAGCGCTCAGCTCCCAAGTCCCACTAGGAGGCACAGCTGGCTAAAAAAGTGCTTTTTGTAAAACGTACTAGCTTGGTCTGAAGTCACTGAAAGACACTTTGGTGCCATTTTTTTTCCCTCTTGATGCCTTTCAGAAATAAAACTGCCCCAATCTGAACCCCTAACACAAAGACATCTAACTAACAACCTCTGGGCTTGTGAACTGACCATGGTATTGGGGCTTCTTGTAGCAGCTGGTACCTAGGAGGTGCAAAGTGCCTCTGGGAGTGCAGGAAAAACCAAGGCATGCAGATTGGAGGAAGCTCGGAGAGGCACGTGGGCAAACTCTGCAGGTGAACTGGGAACACTCAAAACACAGACCCTTTGAAGTGAGGCCCAGGATCCAGTGGAGAGGTGCGGGGGGAAAGCTGCACGTGCATCTTGCACGTGCACCAAAGGAAGAAGCAAACTATGGGGAGGCTCCCAGCCTGCAAGTCCACATCTCTTGGTTCTGAGTCCATTTGAGAGCATCTCTGAATTACTTGGCCATCGAGCTCTAGCACAAAAGGAATCCAAAAATAGACACTTTCCAAAGAGTTACAAAACAGTCCGTGTTTGCGGGGCTCACAGCCGCACTGAGAAGTCAGAGGTTGAGGACAGGCACATCAAAGAGGTCACAGACACCTTCACTCTCATCCAGGTTATAGATGTAGTCATGATCTCCAGGTGGAGGGGAGAGGCGGAGCAAGGGAGCAAACACTGGGGAAAGAGAAGCCCAGGGTTGGTTACAAAACTCAGCACTCCCACCCCAGCTGAGAGCTGCCAGTAGCACTGAGCAGAGCAGCCACCTCACAAGAACAGTCTTTGAGGTTGCTTCAGTCAGCCTTTCAGAACTGAAGACTCCTGGCTCTCACACTTCTCTCAGGGACTGGCAGGACAGTGAGAACACAGTCTGTGTCCAGAGCCCAGAAAAGATGAGGGCGAGTCTACAGTCACAAGGCTGCCAGCTGGGGAAAGTCACACAGCATGGTCTTCCTCCTGGAAAGGCCACACCATGACAGGAGACTCAGAGACTCACCTTCAGATGACATCAGCTCTTCCAGCAGCTCAGAGTTCACACATTCTGGGGAAGAGACAAGCATGATAGCAAAACTGTGCTCTCCCGGTCTGCTCCTGAGTAGTTCCCCACTTTCCCCACCCTTGTTATCCTTTCTCTGGCTAAGGCACAGCATGTGCAGCAGGCAGTGAAAGGAAGCTTGTGCTTAAAAGAGATAAAACCATGTAGTAAAAGTAATTCCAGCACAAACACTATGGGAGAGCTCCAGCTCCTGTGACTTAAACTGCACAGTCTTAAAGCAGCTGCCAGTGCCAGGGCAGCATTACTGGGATCACACAGGGATGAGAGAGGCTGCATGGAGCGTGCTGCAAGGACCGTTCCTCTGAGCTCTGTATTGCTGCTCTTTTTCAGTCCTGAGTTTTGCCTCTGTAGCTGTTGACTCTGTTTTGTCCTCTGCTCCTGGATCTTTTATCTTCCCCCTCCAAACTGGGAAGAATACTCCATAAAACCACATACTTTACCGTAGGCAGCAAACATCTCCTTTACAATAGCGTCCACACAGTGACACAGTAGAGTTACTTTGGGTAAGTTAGATCTTCTACACGGCTGGGGCTTTGCAGCAGTTTATGTCTCACATTGTGAAGTCAAACTTACTCTTCAGATGTACTTAGACATCATCAAGACTTCATCCACTATCTGCAGCAGAGGTGCTGGGCAAGGAGGAAGGATGTTCTCCGGGCTGACTGTGGAGCCCAGGGCTAAGAGCACACAGATTGGAGACTCACACGTGTCTGTGTTTGGGTCTGTGGGGATTTATACCCAAAGGCAGCACCTTCACGAAGCATCTGCTAGAGCACAGAACTAGGGACAGCTGTTGTACTTCTCCTGTGACCACCACTGAAGTGCTTGGGTGTACTTGGCCCTGCCTGGCTGTGGGGTTACAAAGGATTCTGCCAGCAGTGAAGAGAAATAGCTGTACTGATAAAAAGTTTCCCAGTTCAGGTTTATGTCAAACCAAATTCCTTCACCTCTTCTGCCCTTAACCCGGAGTTTGTCCCACCATTAGGCAGCAACCCACAGACATTCCTTGGGCAGAGTCAGAGCTCCAAACACAAGTAACAGCATCCCCCTCCCCTCTACTGCTCCAAAATTACCAGCTCCTCTACCACCACCACTGAGAATTATTTTGAAGAGAGAACACTATCTCTCCAGATTATTTGCTTGGATTAGCCTTGAGCAGGCTAAAGCTGAAACAAGACTTAACAGGGATTTTTCTTTTCCACAGTGCTGACAAGCTGAAGGAGGAGCATGGGAAGGCCGAGCACGGATTAGCGTCGGCATGGGGACAGGAAAGGCCTCGCTGGTGCACTGCAGGCAAGATCTAACAGAGGTTGCTGGAAACATGGAGACAGAAAAATACATATAGGAACCAGTAATTTTAAGAGTGCCTAACTACTCCTTAGTAGAGAGCCAGCAGCCACCAATGACCACAAGCACCTTACAAAACCACATCCACAAAATAATCCAAAAGGGAGCAAATCAAACGAATTGTCCCTTTTCTGTGGATAGATGGGCACAGAAAAAAGCTGTGGTCAGGGAATGAACGTACCTCTCATTGGATCAAACATCTCTGACAGCTCTTTGGGAAGTTCCAGTACTGCAAATACAACAAACCAGATGGTTTGGATCATTACATGAAGAGTCTGAAATGCTTTACAGCAGAATCACCCACAAACCTACTGTACTCCTTACACACCCAAATCATCCAGAAATTCTGCTCCCATACTCCATGTCAGATATTTCTGCTGCAATGACAAGCAACAAAACACTTAAGCGCCACTACTTTAAAATAAATTTGTAGGAGCCCTGGGACATGAACATGTTATCACAGTCAGCAGCTGTGTCTGTAAACCTCACCCAGCACACTGCCTCGATTACCTTGTGTAGGATGAGGACATGCCTTTGGAGAGGCACAGTGATAAGATATATGCACATCCAAGGCCTAATTCCACAATCGAGATGACTCCAGACAGACAGCTCATGCTTCTCTGAGACACACCAGCAGCAGAAGTGAAAAAAGCACTGTGTGAGCTGCGTTTACGTAAGATTTCTTCTTCTAACCATAACCTAACCTCAGGTGTTTCTGCAGGGAAGTTGGGCTTCAACATATTCCAGCAGTGTGGCTTACCTAGAGGATGCTTTTCTCTCCTTGGGCCAGCCTGCCATTTCCTGGCATAAAGCTCCCATGTTCCTTTTTTAAAGCACATCAAGGAGCTCCCCAAATACATACTGCAAGATCACTAAGAACACAAGATCACTAAAGACAGACAAAGTATTCCTGAGTAAAGGAGGGAAAGCGAGACAAGAGCTCTCCTAATGCAGAAAACTCTCCCTGAGTTACAAAGGTGCTCTCAGTGGTGGCTGAAAATTCTATAGCTTCAGGCAGTCTCAAAAACAGGACCTTACTCTATAGGATTGAAAGGGAATAACCCTCCATGTAACAGCACAGACGTGTCATGCAGGTGTCCCTTGCAGATTTTCTAGTACTGATGTCACAGAAAGCAGCAGGACACTAGACAAGACACAGTCACCTTGTCACCATGTTTCCTGGCAGCCTCACAGGGAAATGCCTACTCATCCTTTGCAGACCCTGGCCCACAGCAGAGGCAGAATGGAGTTCAGCTCCTTCCTCCAGGCCCAGCAGCCTTTCCCTCACTCCCAGCAGCAGGATTTTGGAGTGACACATGAAACAAGCAGCATACTCACTTCCTGTGGGGTCAGGCTTGATGGGCTCAAAGGAGGTAGAGGTGCTGGGCAGCCCAGAGCTGCTGTCCAGCGAGGCTGAGGACTGCAGCAGCTGCGTGTCCAATGCCACTGGCTGGCCCTCGAAGTCACCACTGCCCTTGGATTCTGCCGCCGCCGGGACATCACACTCTGGAAACAGCCACAGACACACCCAGGCATGTCATCTCCCACCAGCCCCGAGGCAGCTGTGGCACAGACTCAGCCCTCGCTGGCAGTGCTGGCCAGGCACAGGCAGCTGCACAGGGAGAAGCTTTCCTGCTTTCCTCCAGGTCCAGATTTGGACTTATTGTCCGCTGATCAATGAACCTGCATGACCAGCTTCTCTCCTACAGGTGCTCCTACAGGCTGGCACTATCCCTACAGGCTGGCACTACCCCCTGAAATCAAGTGCCTGATTTCTCTGAGCACAGCCAGTCCCACTAACCAAGGCCAAAGGAAGGGCAGCGGCAAAGGCAGTGATGCCTCTTTGCCAGGAGCCCTCCACGCTGCACATCCGGCAGTGCCAGCCCCAACAGGGCCAAGGAATGTACCCTCCTCTGCCAGCCACCAGCCCGTTTCTGCCTTCTATAGCTCCTTCTCACCTGTGCCTGCATTTTTCTGTGTGGGAGGGCCACGGTCCTGAGTGCTGGTGGGTGTTGGTGTGGAGGGCTGGGTGGTGCTGGGAACGGAGGCCTCCTGGAAGTGGGCAAGTGGTGGGATTTGCGGTTTGGAGGGTGCAGCTGCCTGGCACTGAATGAGGTCTTCAGGGGGAGGGACAGGGAGTACGACAGGAGGAGAGCTCCAAGTATCTTTGTTTACTAGGAGAACATCAATGGGACCACTTGTGCTCTTCAGGTGGATCTGGTATTTCTTCTGTCCATTTAGGCCCTGAGAAAAGTCAAAAGCAAAACACAGACATACATTAAAAACTGTTTTCAAATAGAACATCAATTTTTCACAGGCAAAACATACATGCACACACACACAGAGCCCCTGCACTCTGCCTATGTATTTATCACTCACCTCAGGGATGGGAACCTCCAAACGTGTGCCGGATGGGGCTCGAATCACAAGCAGGGTGTCTCCTGTGAAAACAGAACCAGTCAGGGCTCCTGGCACAAGTTGTTGTGATGTTAATTAAGCACTGATGAAGAGCCCCTCCTCAATCCCCACCTCAACTCTCCTGGCAGTCTTCCATGGAAAGAAGACATCTACACCTCAAGCACATCATACATGGGTTATGTGCCAAAGGGCACAAAGAACCTGCAAAGCTTCTCCCAATGCAACCCTGAAGTTTTTCAGCAGTGTCTTTATCAAGACTAATCTCTTTTCCTCAGAAGAACTGGCTTAAATTCACTCTTAAGAACATCTGAATCCTAAGGGAAGTATCCTTCATTCTGCTGTCACAAGCTTTTAGATGTGAATTAGAAACAGAAGAGCTGCACTGCCAGCAGAGAGATGGGGTTGAATCAGGCTCAAACCCAGGCTGCCAACCTCAGGCTGGTGTCCCAACATCTGAAACCAGTCTCTACTGGCCAGAGCTGCCTGGTGTTAGTTGTACTGGACCCTCCACAGAGCCCAGCACATGTGGGGCTGGAAGCCAAGCTGACAGCATCCTTCCCTTCCAAGTTCTGCAGCTCCTTAAGACCTGCACCCTAATAACTCAACAGTCACAGGAGAGCAGCTCCCAGCCCGTATCTGGGTTTAGAGAAACGTGAACAGAGAAATACCAGAGCTGTGAATATCTGACATATTTAGATCAAGCAGCTTGCAGCTTTCACTTTGAATGTTTAAGCTTTAGTGTGGTTAATATTCACAGTTCCCCAGTAGTCTGCATTAAGCTTCACTTGGTAATTAACACAGAAGATCCCCAGAGTGATGAGAGTGGACAGCAGAAAAGCACATCCCTTAATTTCAGGCAGGCAATCAAAGGTCAGATCAGCAAAAGGTACAGGGATTAAAAATAATATGGGATTTGCCAATTGGATGGGACTTGCTTAACAAATCTACACTTAAGAAAAATGTAAAAGACAGTAAAAATGCATAATAAAGCTCAAATACATCAGCTCAAGCTGGAAGACCTCTTAGTTTCAAAGACAGGTGCTGGGTTTGTATCTCCTTTGACAAATATGTCCCAAATACTTGTACAAAACAGTACACACTAGGTTTCCACTTCCTTTTTGAATCTGCAAGTGCAAAATGCATCACAGCAACAGATGGGAAAATTATGTTTCCCAGTCACTAAAAACTGACATATTCTTACTTCTCTTTTTTCTCTTTTTAATTAATCCCTATTTGACAAGAGTCCAAGAGTGGAAATCTTGGAGCAAGCAAGTTCAATAGCAGTCAGTTACAAAAATCAGGAGCTGAAATTCAGCCTGCACCACAGTTTGAGAACACAAGAGGTCCAACAAAGAACCTCTGTAAGGCTCAGGTGTTCAGGAGAGAAAAAAGAGTCATGTAAGGCATATTCATACAGGAAAACAGGACAAGCAGTGGAAAACCATGGATGAAGCCTCCATTCTAGAGGGAACTGACACCTGCCCTCAGTAAGATCTAATCTCTGCATGTTTTGGTGAGGTCTGACCTCAGACACAAACCAGTTTACAAAAACCAGGTGCAATGAAATGCAAAACACTCAAGCAGCCAAGCAATGAGCTGTCTGCTGGTCTCCAGCAAACTCTTCCAGACTGTTACAAGTGATCTGGCCCCCAGCACTGTCAAACTGAAAACACAATCCCTGCCCCCAAAAGTGCAGCTTCAACCAGAAGAAACAGTAAAGCCAAGGGGTGGTGATACAGCCATTACACCAGCGGGAATTTGAGCAGCACAAAGCCTGGTGAATGAGGAAAGTACAAAGGCAGTGATGGCCAACAGAGGAGCTGGTGAAGGGCAGGGTGAGAAAAGTGCTTGGAGGAGACGAGAAGAGCCAGACACAGGTGAGATTACGCATGACTGGGGGCAGCCAGGATAAACAGCTTCAATCTCTGCAGCAAGCAGGCAGATGCAGGCTGCCAGGTCAGGAGAGGTCAGGCACCCGCTGAAGCAGAAAGGAGCTGCGACTCCGCACCACTACAGCTGGGAAGAGCAGTTCATGTACTGAGGCTGCCCCACTGCATGCTGGCCACCAGGCATTAATCTGGTCTTACATCTATCATTAAAACTGGCAACAGAAGAAACAGACTCCTGTGGGTTTTCCTCACTTTCGCCCAGAGACAGAACATAAGGGTTTTGATACAGGCCCTCCCCAGCTTTAAGAACAAAGGGAGTAAAGGCAGAGCAAGTGGTGCATTCCCTTCTGTCCTCCACTGTCTCCCTCCAGCATTCTTGTTGGCAGGGGGAATGATGTAGCTGAGGGACCACTTTTAATACTATTTCCCTGTTTACACCACAGTTTCTACTGTGTAATAAAATTTGTTTCCTGTCATTAGAACACTGCCCACCCAAGCCCTTAAAATTAAGGGCTTCTAACCTAACACACATACACCCACAGTGAAACCCAGCAAGAAGACTTCCTTAGGAACAGCACCTCTATTCCTTTAAACACAAGTAAAAGATATTGCCTGTCCCCTCTGATGGTGACAAGAAAGCTACAGCAAAGTGTTACACAAAGCCAGGACAGCATCAGAGCTGACATTACATTTCACTTGATGCTGTTGGGCAGCCCACAGTCTGCTGCCCACTCTTTCTTGGAGAAAGGAGAGCAGCTGGGACAGACTGACAGGACTGCAGCATCACATCTTTACAACGGAGCACCACTTCCTCACCTGTGAAGCATTTGCAGATATCTTCATGTGTCACATATGCTAATGTTCCCCAAGTTAAGGAGAAAGGCTGCAGCTTCCTGCACAGACAGAGCGCTCAAAGGGCACCTGGTGTTTCCTTCCTGAGCACAAGGAACACCATTCCCAGAAGGCTCTCCATGCCACACTCTGAAGTGGTCTGCAGGTGAGGTCTGCAAGCTCCACGCTTGTCAGAGCTGACATCCTGAGAGAGTTAAGCCACAAGAGTTGCTCTGCACTCAAGAAAGTGGCACCTGTGACTCAGAAAGAAGCACTTTTCTCACTGTGGTAAACATTAATGTGTTTTTTACTTCCAAAAGCCAGAGGAGCAACTGGATGCAGAGAAAAGCAGGTTTCCAGGTTGGACAGTTACCCTAATTTCAAACCCACGTGCTGCCTTTTGACCCTTTTGGTGCAGCTTCTCCAGCACCAACAGGTCAGCACCCACCCAGCCCCACAAGTGAACACGGAGACAGAACCATCAGTTCACACAAAGGATATCGACTGTTCTGCATGTCTTCTGTAACATTTTTGATGCTCTGCTGAACCCACATCTTCTGCTGCTCCAGCTCCTGTTCCCGCTGCTCCAGGTCCTCTATGTCTGCCTTCAGCTCGATCAGTTTGTGAGCTATTTCACGTGTGTTGCAGCCAGGACCCACTCCCCTGGGCAAAGCAAAAATGGGTGAGATGTATCAGCCTCTGGAGGCACCCAGACCAACCCCAACCTCTCAGAGACACTGCCAGCCTCTTATTCCCACCCCTGTCAAACATCAAGGCCAGATGGCCTAGAGAGCCCTGTCTGTATCTGCTCTAGATCCCCACCTCCAAGCACAGCAATGTTTGGTACATCTTTCTACTTCCCACAGTCTAGCAGGACTCTTCCCCACCTCCAGTGCCATGACAGGCATCTTTTCTAGCCCAAGGCAGTGCAAATATTTAGTTTATATCAAAATAACAGCTCTGCTGTAAGAGACACACCATACGTACTTCAGCTTTCCTCACTGTGCCAGCAGCACAGCCCAGCTGGGGGAAGCTCGAGCACACACCACTGAGGAACCTCCCTCTGCACAGGGCATTTTAACCCCACTGTCACTTAAACCTGCACTAGAAGGGACCTGTGAACGATTTAGACCATCTCTGCCACTCACTTCCACTGGATACTGTTCTTGGACTTCTTCTCGATCAACCCGATGCCTTCCAGGACATTCGTGATATCGTAGATCCGTCGCTTCTGTCGCACAGCCAAGGTATCTGCAGCCTGCAAAAAGGTTAAGACACTTAATTCCAAACTCTAAGTCATGTTTAGCTCCTTCCTGCCTGTCAGATTAATTCCTGGCCAAGTACTTTGCTCCCCATCTCATACCTCTTCTGTTCCAGTGCTTCAAGTTACACAGCCATGTTCTTGATCTCATACGACCATGAAAAGAAGTCACTCATTCTTCTTTTTTCTTACCCCACAGCCTCCCCACTAAACACAAGCCAAATTCCAGCCATCCTGCTCAGAGTGGATCCCAAAATCACCATTCTACAGTAGCAAAGCAGTGCTAGGAACAGTAGTTCAGCAGCCTAAAAATTCAGTGCTCCCTCAGGGTAAAAGAGATGGAGATGGGAAGGGGAATGCTGAGAGCTGTCTGTGCAATGCTTCAGTGAAGTCAACATTCAAAAGGTCTTTTCTAAAGCTGATCTGATGCCACTTGACAAAGAATCAACATCTTTTCAAGAGATTCCTCTGTTTGAAAGACATGATTCCAGGTGCAGAGTAAACATGAGCATGGGTCTTCCCTGCCTTGCTCACACGACCCTTCTCCTCTCAGATTTCAGGACTCGAGGAATGGAACCGTTTCCACTACCACACGGCAACCTGGCACCAGCAAGAGTTAACGTGTGCACAGCCAGGACCAACAATGTCAGTGGCAGTGCAGACAGTGTGGGTCAGCACAGGAACCATGTCCCTGTCACCCACCAGTGACGGGCCAGGACTTTGGAGACCCTACGCCACACAACTACACAAATCACACTGACCAACATGAATCCACTTAATGGACATTTGAAGCAGGAAGATATTGACAAATCCAAAGAGACAACAATTTGGCACAGGCATGGAGCCAGGAAACTCCTCCAGTCCTGCATTGTCAGAGCTTTCTGGCACTTGTCTGCTGCCTGCAAAGGGTCAGAGCACACTCACACATGTACCAAATAAGAGGTGCTTCTGTAAACCATAGCAAAGGAGAGGCCTCTTATAGGAGAGGCCTGGGATTAAGTACTGTACATGGCACAGAGTTACTTCCTCTAGGTGAAGATCTTAAAAATGCAGAAGCAAGATGCATCCACTGCCTAAAGGCATCAGGGACAACCTCTGGCAGGTGACTCTCACCACACTTCCCCTCCTCGTGTGTGCTGGAAGGATTAAGTGCTGTAGGAACAGTTTCTATAGGTAAGTGTTTCTATAGATGTCAGAGGCTTTGCAGGGCCGGATCATTATGGTGTCAGTGATCAAGTGGAGTGCAAGAACACAGAAGAGAACAAGGTGGTCAAACGGGTTTGCAGCTGAAGCACACAAACACCTGCAATGTCTGGCAAGATCCTGAGGAAAGAAGAGTGCCTGGGACAGCCCGACGGGGTGGGGAGAAGGGCTGGGAAGGAGGAGCAGGAGGGGGTGTGAGGGCAGCCGGTGCAGAGACCTCTGAGCACGGCTGGCAGCTCTGCCCACCCCCAGGGACCCCGCTTTCCCTGCACCTAGAAACAGAGGATCAGTACGGCTGGAAAAGCTCTCCAGGATCATCTCCAGGATCCCAACCAATAAACCCCACCATTAAACCATGTTCCTAAGCACAACATCCACACGCCTTTTGAACACTTCCAGGGACGGTGACTCCACCGCTGCCCTGGACAGACCGTTCCACCACTGCCTGACCACTCTCTCCGTGAAGAAATTTTTCCTGCTATCCAATCTAAACCACCTGCTGCACCGGGCGCTGCCGTATCCCCGTTCTCTCCCTTCCAAACCTACTCCAGCCGCCGGAGGACCGGTCCCGCCGGAGACCCGCTCCCCCGGCGGCCGCTCCCTCCGAGCCC
>VZRV01005018.1:52287-97299 GCA_013398115.1 Falcunculus frontatus
GGGGACGGGGAACTCCCCCCCACCGCCTCCCGGGAGTAGGGAGTGGGTCCACCTTGCTCCGGCTGTCCCCTCAACCCCGTCGGTTTGGGGGTCCCTAGGGTAAAGCCAGGGGTGCGTCCATCCCCTCGCCGTCCTGCGGTGCCAGAGTCAAACCCCCGCCCTGTGGTACCAAAGCCAAATCTCAGCCACGCACCCAGCTCGCACCGCCCGGGTGACAGGGGCGGTTTGCTGCTCCAGCACATCCAGTGCCGGGGGAATCCTCCAGCCTGGGCCCGGGGAAGGCGGTTTGTGGCAGGGACACATCTCCAGGTCCATCGTCAGCCATGGAGGGTCCATCCCCGCGCTATCGCCTTCGGGTCAGGCTGGCACAGCGCACCCCTTCCCGGTCGATCCAGCCTCGAGTGGGCTCGCACTGTGGATGGGCTGGGTTCTGACACCCCGCTGTCCTCCCCGAGCCAGGGCGGGTGCGAGGGGGCAGCGCTGCGGGCACGGACAGGGCTGAGTGTCCGGAGAACGGGGCGTGCCGGTGAGGGCAGGCAGGGTGTGATCTCCAGAACGAGAAGAAACGGCCTTAAGTTGAGTCAGGAGAGGGTTAGATTGCATATTAGGGGAAATGTCATCATTAAAAGGATGGTCAGGCACTGGAAAATGTTGCCCAGGGCAGTGGTGAAGTCACCATCCCTGGATGTGTTCAAAAGGCACGTGGATGTGTCACTCAGGAACATGGTTTAGAGGTGGGCTTGGCAGTCGATGATCTTAGAGGGCTTTTCCGACCTAAATGATCCTATGATTCCGTGATTTCTACTCCGCAGACCTCCGGCTGTCGCGGTGCCTTCCCGTGTCCCCCCTCCCCTCCGCCCCCCGTTCCTGACGTCCTGAGCGCGGCTGCGGGAACACAATGAGGCCCTGAGGAGCGCGGCTGCTCCGGCTGAGGAAACGGCAGCCGGCTTCCTCCGCAGCCCTGCCCTGGCCCCGCAGCTCCGCACAGCCTGGACACCATGGGCATGTCTGCGGAGGACGAGCGCGCCGCCAGCCCCAGAGGTAACGGGGATGATGCGCCCCGGGGAGCCGGCGAGCTGGGCAGGGAAGGGATGCTGCCGCTTGCAGCACATTTTGGGGATTCCCCTGCTCTTTGCCTCACCACCCCCTCCACCCCCTGGAGCTTTTCCCTGTGCCGGGGCTGGTGCCTTGTGTCCTTGAGGGGTGGAAGCCTGGCTGTGCTTCCTGATGGTGATACCTGCGCCGGGGCAGTACTGCTCACCGCACATCTTATCCCCAAAGCTGCTGTCCTTCTCCCTAATCCCCTGGTCCCCAAGGCTGCCAGTGGCTCCCCAGCAGAGCAGGAGCCCGGCTTGGCACTGGGTGACATCCTCGCGGGGCTGCAGGGAGTGGCTGGAGATGGGGTGGGGGAATGATGAAACCAGGCACTGGGGACCGGGACTAGTGTGTGATAACTGCGCTGGTTCTCAGCCCTCCACTGGCCAGGAGCTCTTTGCCATGGCTTCGGACACTGTGTCAAGGGGGACACAGATGTGTGGGTGCTTTGGGGAGACCAGGAGCCTCCCATCCTCACCTTAGCTTGGCTCTCCTTCCTGCGAGAGCTGCAATCTCCCCATCCCTCCTGCTGACTCACTGCTGGAGTCTCAACCCTGCTGACAGCTTCCCAAGTGGCATCAGACCCCCTCAGACAGCCCAGCATTGTGTTTGGGGGAGCAGCGGGGATGTGCGCTCAGCCTGGAGACAATTTGAGCTGGCAGGCTGAGTCACAGCTCCCCAGGGCAGCCTTCTTGCTGCCACAGCCACTGTGACAACCCCGGGCCGTGGTGGTGGCATCTTGGGGGGCCCTTGCGGAAGGACCCTCTTGGTGCCATGCTGCCCAGCTTCCCACGTCTGTGTGTGCTTGGAAGTCCACTGGCGGCCAGCTTCCTGCCTCTGGCCTCAGGGGCCCTTCCTGCCCCACTTCGTTGTGCTCACTGACCCCTGGCTGCATCCCCAGATGAGGAGTGGCCGGAAGCAGAGAAGGCTGAGAAGCTGGCGAGAGGAGCTGCTCTGAAATGGGCTTCAGGGGTGTTTTACCGCCCCGAGAAACTGGAGGGGCTCGGGCATTACCGGAGACGAGAGACGCAGAGGAACAGCTCCATCCAGTCCCGGCTGAAGGTGTGTGTTTGCCACAGCCCATCCCATGGACACTTGCAGCCACACCCCCTCCTCAGGCAGGGATCCCAGCCAGGGTCCCCTCTTGCGCCATGAATCCTCTTTGTGTCCTCTTTTGGCAAAATCTTTTCCTTTGGCTGGCGCTTGGTGGGTGAAGTGCTATTACTGGGGGAAAAGATCTGGTAACTCCCCCTTCACCCTCTGCCTTACCCCCAGCCAGTGTCTGAGGTGTTAAAAGGAGTCTTCTGTGTCTCCAACCATCCTTCAAAATAAAACACCAAGGGGGTTCAGCACATTCCATGTGCAGGACTCGTTGTACACCATCACTGCCCTGTTCCAGCACCAAAGGCTGCCCTTCCCCACAGCTGGGAGGAGGCACAGAGCTCCAACCTGTCCCCATCCATGGGTCCCCACAGGGAAAACTCCATCTCTACACATTTGTAAGGGCTGTCCCAGTCCCCCTACACACCTCCCTCCTCACCCACCTCTCCTTTTGCATGACCCACGGGATTACTAACCTCAGGACCCAAGTCTGAGCACCACAACTTTCTCCTAATAATTTTAGAGATGGTTTCTCCTACCCTGACTCTGGGTGAATTGTCCAGGAGGCAAAGCAACTTGCTCCTAGTGATTCTTGGCAGCAGGAAGTTAAATGAGTGGATAGGGCATGGAGAGGTGCCAGAGCCACTGCAGGGCTGGAAAGGATGGCACTCCATTTGGGAGGAGGGTTTATATGGCCACTGAGGTCCTTCATGCCTTGGGGGCACATGGGGGGGCCTGTGACCCACTGCTCTTTTCCAGAAACAAAGTAATCTTTTAAAACTGAATGAGACATCTGATTACTGCTCACACTGGACCTTGTGGGGCTGGGAGAGTGCCTGCAACACAGACCATGCAGGGCTGGGGCAAATGGTGTGGAGTCCTCCTGCCTTCTGGAGCCGCTCCACTGCCCCTCCATCCTTTTCTGCTCCCCAGTCAACTGTCCAGTCCTACCTGGAGGGGGTAAGTGCAGGGCTGGAGCAGCTGCGGTCGGCGGCCCAGGAGGTGCAGAGCGTGTGCCAGGACCTGGGGGCTGCACGGTGGGCCCTGCTCGACAGTGCAGACCACTTCCAGGGCCTCCAGCAGATGAGAGAGCTGATGGAGGAGCATGTGCAGCTGGCCTCGGTGGTCCAGGTGCTGCCCCAGATCTTCTCGGGTAAGGCACTGGCCCAGTCCTGGTCAATTTGGGCTGGAAAGCACAGGGGGAAACTTCAGTCCAAGCCTGGGCTCTGTGCAGGGCTAGTGATAAAGCTTGAGCAGGTCACTCAGGCTTTGCTAGTTGGGTGGATGGAGATATATCCCTGCTTCCCCAGGGCCTGATCCAACAGTGTTTCCAGAGCCCCAGACCTTTCCCCTCACCATCTCCTTGATAACCTGCATCTATGTCCCTGGTGCAAACCCCCTTCATCTCCACACTCAGTGCTGGCATCTCTCCTCCCTCTCCCACAGTCCACGAGGTTTTTTCCCATATCCTGCATCTGCTCCATGGGCAGCATCTCTTGGAGGCCCACGTGGAGCTCATGATGGTGGAGCAACTCCGGGATGACATCCTCTCCCAGCTGCACCTCCGCGGGCTCTCCAGTGCCCAAGCAACTGTGCTGTCCTACTTCAGTGGCCTGCAAGAGCTCAACGAGAGCCTGGCCAAGCAGCTGTGGGACATCGTGGGCAGCAGCCTGAGGCTGGTGCGCGAGGACCCCGTTCTCTTTGTCACCGCTGTGAGGATCATCGAGCGGGAGGAGAAAATAGATGATACTCTGCTCTTGGAGGCCACCTTCCTGCCCCCTGGCCGCCCAAAGGGCTGGAGGCAGAAGTTCTACCAGGTCCTCCAAGACACCATCACAGGAGCCCGTTTCCATGCTCCCCGCATGGATGCCGAGGGGCCGGGGCTGGCCAAGCACCTGGCAGCGCTGCAGAAGGACATCGTGTCTGAGCTGCGTGTGGTGAAGGACCTGATGGTCCAGTGTGTCCCAGCTCACTACAACATCCTCAGTGTCTGCACTGCCACCTACCACCAGGCCCTCACCAGCCACCTCCAGGAGATCCTGCGGGAGGACCTGGACAAACAGGGGCTCTTCCTCCTCCTTGAGTGGGCGCTCCGTGTGTACCACAGGTCAGCACCAACCCCGGCACCAACCAAGCAGGGCATGTTGTGGAGAGCTAGGTTGTTCACCAGCTCATGGATGGGTTGGGAGAGTGTCTCTGGCTGCCAGGGGATGACCACCAGGAGGGCAGAGGGACAGGCAGGAACTCCTGGAGAACAGGGCCTTCCCAGCCCTGCCTTACCTCTGCCCTCCAGCCCAGAGATGATGGGTCACCCTGACCTCCTCCCAGAAGTGGATGTTTCTGCTCTGGGTCCCTTGATGTCCTCTGAGATTGTGGATCAGACAGAGAGGAGATACGTGGTGAAAGTCAAGGTGAGTGAGCGGGACGGGGACCCAGTGACTCCCAATGAGCCAAACATCTGCTCTGACAGCAGCTGCAGACCATGAGCCTTGGATAAGGTCCAGGACTCGCTGCTGTGCTGTGTTGGGTCTCAAGGGAATCTGTACTTGGCTTCTTGGGCTGCCTGTGGTGGGTGTCCATCCCACAGGCTAGCGTGTTCGAGTGGATGCAGAGGACCCTGGAGGTGGAGTTCAAGGAATGGTTCAGGGAAGAGGAACCTGAGACAGACCATCAGGGCTTCTTCCAGTCAGCCTTGCCTGCCATTGTCATGCAGGTGGGTCCCCAAGAACATGGGTACAGATGGGGCACGGCCATGCTGAGACCTCCCAAAAAGGAGTCCGTGGTCTGCAGGATCTCCTTGAATCACCTCCGCTCTCCTCTCCTGCTGCAGATGCTGAATGAGAACATCCAGGTGGCTTCCTTGATCACCGACTCTCTGCAGCAGAAGATCTACAACATGGCCTTGGAGGAGCTTGAGGCATTCCTGGGCCGGTCAGTGGAGCCCCTCACACCCCTGTCCACCCTCACAGACCCTGGGCCCATGGCCAAGCATCACAGGCTGGTGGTGGAGATCTGCTGTGGGGCACCCGACGCTCATCCAGGTCACAGAAGGCTCAGCAGCCTGTCTACCCATGGGGCTGCTCTCTCAGCCTTTGGGGGCATCAGCTCTCAGGGTCTGCTGCCCCACATGCTTGTCTGCTGAGCCCTCCCAAGGGGATCCAGAATGGGTCCCACTGTCCCACCCTGCCTGACAACCTGTCACTCTCCAACCTGGTGGCAGGATCTGAAAGGAGCCAAGCGAGCTGGGAGGGTTGTGGGAGGTCCACGTGCCCCCAGGAGCATCCTAGGGCCAGGTCCCTGTGGTGGGACACCTGGGGCTCTGCCCGCCCATCACGGCTGCCTCGCTGTGTTGCAGCCTGCGGGAAGCCCTGGTGCAGTGCGGGAAGGAGCACCAGCAGGACCGCGCTGTTCCCAAGCACTACATCTCCTACCTGCTGGCCGTGCTCAACAACAACCTGGCTCTCAGGTACCTGCACCAGCACCTGGTAGCTCTGGTAGCAACACCCACCCCCATCCTCCCTGGGGCCAGTGTTCCCACTCGGCTTCCCAGGCTACCTGTACCCTCTCTTCTCTCTCCTAGCAACTCTGTCTCCTCCCTGCACCCCGACACTGCCTGCAGAGAAGTCCCCACATCCCTACAGGCTGCTCTAGACAGGATGCAGAAGAAAGCCACCCAGCTGCTGCTGGAGGAACTGCTCCTGGACCTGCAGGTATGTTGGCCCAGTACCTGAGGCTGCCAGGGCTGCAACAAAGCTGAACCCAGCAAGAACAGCCCTATTGCAACACCCCAGGCTTGAATTTGTCCTGCCCGGGGTCCCTGCCGTGTACTCTGTACCCTGCTATCACCCTGCAGACATCTCTGCCAGCCTGTCCCCCAGACCTTGATAAACCACCCGATGTCTGTAGCCAACAGCACCACCCTGTATCGCTGGGGCAGATGGCTCATGGCCCCCAAATCACTAACAGACAGAGAGCAGGAGCCACAGACCCCCCCAGGCTGCCTCACGCTCCTTCTTCTGGCTGTTCCGTGGCACAAAACCAGCTGGAAAGCAGCAAAGTCTGTGTGGAGGATACGAATCCATGTGCAACTGCCCGAGTCGTTTCCTGCCAGTGTAGTCAAATTTAGCTTTCCTGGAGTCTGGTCGAAAAACCTGGAATAATTAACGACATAACTATTTAGGGCTTGAATGCCATGAAAACAAAGGAAGAGTCAAGGGTGAAGAGCTTGCAGGCAGCAGTGGCCCCAGCAGAGACAGAGGGAGTGTATGCCTGCAAGCAGGAAGACAGGCAAGGACAGTAGGGTGGGAGTGGGAAATCAAAAAACATGTTGTGTCTACACAAGGAAAGTGAGGAGGGGTGGAAATTAAAAATAAAATCACAGCAGGACAGGCCGAAAGCAAGTGTGTGAGGAGCAACTTGCTGCCCACACCTGAAGTGTGCATCATGACCCAGATAAAGCCCCAAAATGAGGCTCTCAGGGTGTCATGGAGGGACAGCCCCAATGTTTCCATAAATTCCTAACCTAAACAACTCTTCTGGTTTTACACTGAGTTTTGGCTGGCAGCAGGGTCCTGGGGGCTTTGCAAGGCAAAGTGTCCGTGCTGGCAGGCAGCAGCTGTGGGTGTTGTGCTGCCCTGAGCTGGCAGCTGTGCGATGATGCAGGGCACAGACACAGCTCCTCTGCTCCCTGCAGCCCCTCTGCCTGCAGCTGCCTTCCCGCAAGTGGCTCTCCGGGTCCCAGCTCGTCGGCAGCATGTGTGAAGTGATTGACAAGTATGCAAAGGACTTCTCCCGCGTCAGGAAACCCGTGTTCACGGTACCTCCTTCACGGCTGCCTGTCTGGGGGACAGCGAGGTTGGGCAGCTGGGGGCCGTGCTGGGGTGCAGGATGGCGGGAATGCCGGAGAGCCCCGTCCCGTGTCCTCTGGAGCAGTCCAGAGAGCACCGCCACACGGAGGTGTTCAGGGCTTCCCCCAAAATCCAGCTGTTTTCTCTGTCCCTTCGGTCAGGGGGTTTCCCAGCAGGTTGTTCCCATGGCTTGGTGTTGTGTCCAGCCCTGCTGCCCTCTGCCTTTCCCTGGGGAGCCGGGCTCTGACACCCAGGCAATGCCAGCGCTAACAACAGTCCCCTGCCCAGCTCCTGCTGGCGGAGAGCGAGCTCCTGGTGGCGAGCCAGTACCTGCGGGCACTCCTGCAGAGAAAGATGGTGTGCAAGAGCCGGGAGGAGCGGGGCCAGCTGTGCCACCGCCTGCTGCAGGACGCCACGCAGCTCCGGGAGCTCTTCTGTGGCCTGGTGAGAGGGGTCTGGGGGCGCTGGGGAGCCGGGGCTGCGCCACGGGAAGGGAGCATCACCTCACCCTCCTGCTCCCCTCCGGCCCGCAGCCCACGAGCAAATGGGGCTGTCACACTTGGGTGATTGTAAGGCCAATACGGGAGGAACCGGCTGGATTAGGGACTCTGGGGACCGTCACCCTGCCCAGCAGCTCCTGATGGGTGGGACATGCTGAGTGGGAAGACACCAGCTGCAGGGGATCAGGTGCCCACGTGGGCACTGCGGACGCAGCTGTGTCTCACCAGCCAGCCCCAGTGACCTCCTCTGGGTCTCACACCTGGCTGCTTTCTCTCCCAGGGCCTGGACCGGAGCCAGCAGAGCCTGGAGGCTGTTTTTGCCCTGCGGGAGCTGATCTGCCTCAAAGACCCAGCTCTACTCAGCCTGGAGGTGGTGGGCTTCATCACCAAGTACCCCGACGTCAGGTAAGGTACTCTCTGCAGGAGGGGATAGGTGTGAGTCTGCCCGGGAGAGCCAGTCTTGGGCTGCATCCTGTGAGGTGACACTACAGAGCAGGCAGAAACCCGAGCCTTTTCCCTCTTCTCCCTGAGATTTCCTTCTCCCATGCTCCAGATTTGAGGGGTTCTTGAAAAGTCCCAATGGCAAAGGTGTAAAGAAAAAAGCAGTTCTGCTGTGGCATTCACACATCTATATTTGGTGGCCAAACAAACTGTAAAAAGTGACAAAACACCGAATTGGAAATGTCAAAACCAAATTCAAAAGGTTTGGGGGGATTGTTTTCAAGAAAATGCTACTTTGCCTGGTGCAAAGTACCAGTTTTCCCCTGGCCTTGGCTTGGCTTCTCTGGATGGGGGGGGGTGTTGCAGGACACAAGCAGTGCCCAGGCTCACCTCTGGCTCTCTGCTCAGCGATGAGCACATCTCCACCTTGCTGGATATCCGCGGTGACGTCTCCAAGGAAGTGCGGCACGTGGTGCTGGAAATGATGGCTCAGCACCCCCAGGTCCTGCCCGAGGGCTACCGGCCCATCTTCAGCACCATCCTGGTCCCTGTGCCAGAGCTGCCCTTCTGCCTTCGCAAGGGCAAGTGTGCCTGACCCTGCCTGGCACTGGTGCCCCGCTGGTCCCAGGGAGGGGCCACGTGGGGCAGCTCTGCGGCTGTGCGTGGTGAGAATGGAGGTGACACGTGGCATCCCCTACACACAGCACCTTGTCATGTGTTGGGGACAGTCTGGATACAGGCCATCCTCCTCTGGTCTTGCCCCATGGGAAGACTGTTCCCTGCAAGCACCAGTCCTGGGATACCTGGACTGGGGGAAATCCAACCTGTAGGTATTTTGCTGGTCTGCTGGGACAGTGACTGAGGGCTTCTCAGGCCTGGCCCATTGCTTGCAGGAGAAAGAAGAGTTGCAGAATGGATAGGAATCTGCAGCTGGGGCAAATTCATGTCTCCATGGGGCTGCAGGGATGTTTGGGTTTCTCCAAGTCTCCAGACAGCCCCCTGAGCCAGTGTGTCCTGGCCATGGAGGCTGTTACCATTCCAACTCCGAGGCAGACTGAAGCCTTGCTGGGACCAGGCTGGCAGGAGGGTTTCAGCCATGAGAGGTCCTCTGGGCTCAGTCCTGAGGTTGGGTGTTGCTGCTCCACCAGGCCGGGCCCTGCATGGCTGGTGGGGAGCAGCTGAGCCAGCTCATCGTGGCTCACGGATGTGGAGGAGAAGGGCACAAGGTGGTGTCCCCACCCTGGACAGTGCCATCAGCCCTTTCCCTGCTGGCACAAAGTGACTGCTCTGAGTTCCTGCTGACCTGCCAGACTCCTGGCTCTGGCTCATTTGCCAGCATCCAAGACAAGACTGGAGTTGGAGGCTCTCAAGCTGCATGAAGAGCATGCTTGTACCTGGTGTGTTGTCCTGCTCCAAGGCTCCTCTGTGATGGGCAGCACCACCCTGAGCACTGGCTCTCCCTCCACCCTCTGCTGCTGCCCAGCCCTTGGCCATCTCCTCCCAGGTGCCATATGAAGATCAGGAGCAGTCTGTATCTCTGACTACACCCTTGTGCCCAGCCCCTGCGGCGCCCTGGGAGACCTCCATGCTCTGCCACACTTCTTGCCCTGGGATGGGCCACATCCTGCTGTCCTTGTGTGGTACCACTGCTGGAAATAAAGGCCTAAGTTCCGCACTTGCTCCCCAGTGTCCAGACTGTGCTCCCTGGAGGGTCGTGGCAGGGATCAGGGTGTGTGGGTGGCACAGAGAGGGAGGGATCCATTCCCATGTTCAGCATCACCCCCGAGCTGGCTCCCTGCACCCTCTGCCAGCCCAGGAGATCACCCAGGACATGGGGGATGATGCAGACACTACATACCCATGTCCAGGACAGAGGGGGCTGAATGTTCCCCAGCCCTGGGGTGAGGGTTGGGCGGCTGCAGTGCTGGGGGGATGCTCAGTGAAGGGCTCAACCTCAGCCGGGGGGGGGAGCCCACTGTCCTCCCTAGGGCTCATGGTGTGTTTGCCCAGCTGGCCACAGCTCCCACCTGCCTGGGAAGGTGTCTGCCCTCCCCACCTTCCCTCCCTGGCTTGGGGACTTGTTCACCTCTGCCAGGGACATGGTTCAAAGGGTGGCCCTGAGCCCTGGGAACATCCAGCTGGGACCAGCGCTGGTCCAGGCCAGGACTTTATGGCCATGTGGAAAAACAGCTCTAGTGCCAACAGATGTGAAACAAGTCTGAGCATGGGATGACCTCCCACCCCAGGCACTTCTGTCCATCCCAACATGTCCAGCCCCACTGCTACCCCAGCTGTGTGCCCACAACCAGCCCCCTGTGCCCTCCATCACAGCCATGTGGTGTTCTCCCACTCCAGCTCCACAGGATGCAGTCAGAACTAACACAACTCATGACAGCAATAGCCCAAGGCCCCCAGGTGTCTTTTGACAGTACCTTCCCATGTCCCTGTTTGCGTGTGGCACGGTACGTGCCAGGCTTGGCCCATCACTGCTGCCCACAGCTGACACAAGGCCACAGGGGAACCTGAACCTGGCCAGCTGTGAGCCACGTGGCTCCCTGGCTGCTATAAAGCTCGTGGTCCCCAGGGGTTCGGCCTGTCTCCTTTCAGGATGGCATTCCTGTGGGTAGTTGCCTGCCTGGCCCTTGCCAGCACCGTCTCAGGTAAGTGCTGCCCATGGGTGTGGGGAGGTCCTCAGGGTGCAGCAGGATGCTGGGGAGGGTGACACACAGCCACCCACACCAGCACAGGCAGCTTTCAGATACAAGTCCTGAGCTTTTGGGTCACCCTTGTGCCCCTGTGCCTCTCCTGCAGGCTGCGGGGTGCCCGCCATCAGTCCCTCGGAGGTCTACAGCGAGAGGATTGTCAATGGGCAGAACGCTGTGCCTGGCTCATGGCCCTGGCAGGTGTCCCTGCAGGTACAGCATTGTCCCACTCCCTGGGCACTGCCCTGAGCACTATGGTGGCATGGCACAGCCAGCTGGGTGCCACGGTTGGGCACCAAGGGGACCTCTGCCTGTCCCCAGCTTGGGGGTGCTTAGCCCACCCAGCCACAGCTCCTCTTCCCTCTTCCCTCCCCAGACCCGCACAGGATCCCACTTCTGCGGCGGCTCCTTGATCAACCAGAACTGGGTCGTCACAGCTGCCCACTGCAACTTCAAGTAAGGAGCGATGCCTGGCAAGCCCACACCAGTGCCACTGGCAGGGGCTCAGAGCATGTTGGGCATCTCTGAGTGGCACTGAGGTCAGCCCCAAAGGCCTGAGCAGCCCGGGGCTTCCTCCTCAGTTGTCCCCGTGGTGGCTTCCCTTGGGTTCCTCATGCCCATGGCTGCCCCCAGTGCTGCTCCCACCTGGGGTGCTGGCTGGACACATGCCCCTGACTCTCTCTTACCTCTTGCAGCCCGAGTGCCCACGTTGTTGTCCTCGGGGAATATAACCTTGCTTCAAATTCCGAGGCCGTTCAAGTGAAGACCGTGTCCAGGGTGAGCCAGGCGGACACGATCCTGGGTCGGGGCTGCAGCTCCGTGCTGTGGCTGCTCCTGCAGGGCAGGGATGAAGAGCTGTGGTGTTTCTCTCTCTGCAGGCCATCACCAACCCCGGCTGGAACCCCAACACCATGAACAACGACATCACCCTGCTGAGGCTGTCCACACCCGCCCAGCTGGGATCCCGTGTGTCCACCATCTGCCTGGCCCCTGCCAACCTGGTTCTGCCCACCAATGCCTGGGCTGTCACCACTGGCTGGGGACGCACCAACCCCAACTGTACGTAAGCTGCAGCTTCAGGGAGGACTGTGTGTAGCTGCTGCTCTTCCTGGGGGCTCTGAGGGTCCAGGGGTGCCTGTGGGGGTGACATCTCCTGTACATGCGGGAAGGGGGGAGCTGGGCAGTGGAGTAACCCTGAGTGTGTACCAGTGTGCACATGGGTGTGGGTGTGTGCATAACCCAGGGATGACTGTGCACAGGCACAAGCCTGCCCTTTCTCAGGGCCGCCTGCAGGGGGTGATCCTGGGGAAGAAGGGGTTTTTTGGCACCGAGGAGGAAGGCACTTTGTATGGCAGCACTCGTGTGTTCAGGAGCACCAGTGGAAGTTTGCCCAGGGCACCTATTTGCTCTCCAGGAGACCCACAGACACTGACATGATCTAACAGTGCTTCTTTCCCCTAGCCCAAGCCTTGGCAACAGTCCTGCAGCAGGTGACCGTGCCCCTGATCTCCCAGAGCCAGTGCATGCAGTACTGGGGCAACCGCATCACCAGTGCCATGATCTGTGCCGGTGGGGCTGGTGCCACCTCCTGCCAGGTAAGGAGCTGAGCTCTCGCTGCACAGGGTGGGTGGAGGAGGAAGAGGATATGCAGGGTCTTGCTGAGCTCCCATTGCATCACAGGGAGGGTGGAGGAGCAGGGTACCTGGGGGTCTTGCACTTATGGAGCCAGATACTTAAACTACAGCACCTGGCTGTGCACAGGGGACCCGGTGGCAGGGACCAGTTTGGAGCATGTGCCAGGAGCACTAAGCAGGAATCTTCTCTGCAGGGTGATTCCGGTGGACCTCTGGTATACCAGAGTGGGAATGGCTGGACCTTGATTGGCATTGTCTCCTGGGGAACATCCAACTGCAACACCAACACGCCGGCCATGTACACTCGTGTCAGCCAGTTCCGTAACTGGATCGACGCCGTCGTTGCTCAGGGCTAAAGCTGCTGCCAGCGTGATCCCTTCACTGGGATTAATAAAATATCAGCATTTGCCTGTGCCAAGCACCGCCTCTGGCTCCTTTCTTCTTGTGATGCAGAGCAGGGTGGAAGGCACATGGAGAAGCCTGGGGCACCCCATGCTTCTCTCCTGAACCCCAGCACTTCCCACAGCTGGAGCTTGGTGCCCAGCTGGGACCCAGGGGGAACGGCAAAACCAGGACAGCATGCTCAGGCAGAGGGGGAGCAGAGCTGGCTGTGGCTCAAGAGCTGCTCAGGGGGTCTTCAAGCACACCCTGGCACCAACCCAGAGACCAGGTGGTGCTGAAGGTTGGGAGAATGGTCCTCCCACTGACCCAGGTGTGAAGTGCCACCAGGGAATGGACTGTGGAGCTGCAGCTCAGCATCAGAAAGCACTGCTCAGCTTGCAGTGGAGAGTTGGTGCTGATGGGTGCTCAGGATTCTAAAGGATCCCTGCCTGCAGTTTAAAACCATGACTTGTGTAGCAGCTGGGAACATAGAGCTGAAAGGGAGAAGTGCCACAGGCAGCTCCAGCTCTTGGGGAAGGTGGAAAGGGATGGCTGGAGAACAGCAGGCTGCCTCACATCTACCGATCTGCCAGGTAACAGCGGGAAATTGAAGGCCATTGCAAAGGAAAATTTAAAGCCGAAAACAAGGCCAAGTGACAGGCTTTCACTCAAATGGGTTCTTGAGACAATGGCTGGTGAAAAAAAAAAAGTCTTGTGTGACATGGGAGTAGCAAGACACATGTTCAAGGGATTACAACCCAGTTCCCAGCAGCTCAAAATAGAGCTGGTGATGACACACCACGGAGAGAAGCAGGATCAGACTGTCCCAACATGAGGTGTGGGGTTTATTTTTCCTTAACAGTGATGTGAAGGTGATACAACACCTTTGCTGTGTGAATCACAGCCCCCAAAATGTAATTACTCTATTAAAGCAGAGAGCGTGACACTACACAGGGACACACTGATGGGAAGGGGTATGGAACATCAATGGAGGGCAAACACAAGTAGTCTGGCCCATATGATTGAGTCAAATTTAAAAAAATCTAAGTAAAGCCTAGGACTAACAAATTTTAGTTTGGTTGGGTAAGATGTAGTTTCATTTAAAGGTCTGCTCTACGGGGAGCATCCAACTGACCTTAAAGGCAGGTGAACATCAGAGATGTGGGGATGTGCCATGGAGGCAGGGAGAACTGGTGGCTACAGGGAGCATCAAACAGGAATGACCAACTGCACCACTGTGGTTCATCTGGTCTGTGTGCTCAGGTCCCTGTCAGCTCTGCCACCACTGGGATGGCATCCCCTGCCCCTGGAAAATCCTGGAGAGGAGGTGGCTCAAGAGGGGTGTGCATTGTTCACTTGATATTACAAGTTTTCCAGCTGGTCCATAAAAGCTGCTCAGAGTGAAACTGGAGAGGTGATGAGTGGCTGTGGACAAACCAGAGCATTTCTCTGGCCCAGTCTGCTACCTTGCAGCCAAAGAAAAATAAACAGGATGTCCCAAAGTGCCTGTTCAGCCTCCCAACCCTGTCTTCCAGCAACAGGCTGAGCGCCTACCTCATCCAGAGCAAGCCATGGACATCCCAGCTCCGCACAAGGTCTCCCTTGGGCAGTTCCTGGCCTGGCAGCTGTGTTAAAGAAACCAGCAAACCCTCTGATGGGCACTTTGGTACCTCTTGCTGTGATCCAAGACCGTAATAAAGGGGTGAGCAGCTCCTGGCTCTCTGTGTACTTACTGACCATCATTCCCAGCCTGGAAATCGTTGCCTTCCAGCAGCCAGCCCACGGGTGGTCCATGAGACAGAAGTAAGGACAGCAAAGCCATGGGATACACAGAATACATGGACATGTTTTAGCAGACCGAGTACACCAAATAAATAATTCTGTACATTCTATCTTGAACATTACAGACTAATTACAATGGGTCCGACCTCATCCGACAGGACAGTCCTTAGAGCAAAGCCAGGACTTGAAAGGCAAGGCACGGAATGGGACAGTTCTCAAGACAGTCCTGTGAGGAGACCGACTGGATGAGACCGGAGTCGCTTCCAAACTGTTCCAAGCCAGCACCGGAAACCGGGCAACCAAAAATAACATCAAGTGCCGGAAGATCTCTGATCCCAAGAGCTTCCCGGGAGGTGTCCTTCCGTAGTGAAAAGCAACAGGAAAACTCACGGCATCTGGGCGTCCGCGCAGGAGCTGCTGGTCTGTAACACACCTCGCTGGGGCCGTGGATCTGCTCCATGGATTGATTCCACATCCGGCACACAAACAGTGCAACGATCCCTGCAACAGCAGCCAGAGCTCACCCGTCACACACGAGGGATCTACAGTATCACCAGGCAGGGAGGGACAGTGGGACAGGGATCAATTGTCACCAGGCAGAGCTCCTGCTGCCCTCAGCACACGAGGGCAGAAGGCACCAAGCTCCATGATGCCGTTGCCATCGCACATCCCTGGTGTTCACATTTATTTCTTTGGGAAGTTTCCTGCACAGTAAGGCACAGTTGACATGCAGGCACCTGCCTCGCAGCGCTGCACTCTTAATCCAGGGTGAAAGAGGAGATTGAGTGGTCAAAAAAAGCACCAAAACCCTCCCAAGAGTGGTGAAGGCAACTTGGGGTGGGGTACACACAGCGAGTGGTACAGGCACTTCGTGACATTCTCCAGGAGAAAGCTGAGTGGGTGAGAGGTCTGGACACAACCACCCTCCCTGCACTAGGGCTCACACTGGTGCCAAAGAAGCCAATGTCTGTGTTGCTTTGCATCATTTAGAAAACTAAATTAAGGCAAACAATTGATATTTTAATTTATCCCACTTCAAACCCTCCAAATCTTTAGTATCATTACTTAAAATAATTCAGCCCCACACAGCCTAATCAGAAGCCTGTAACAACCACACAGTAGTTGCCCTACGTGGTACAAGACTGAGCTGAGCCTGCACTGCAAGTCCTTAAAGGCACCATACAGAAGCTTTTACCTTGCCCCAGGACTCACCACAGCTCCTGCAAGCCAAACCTAGAGCTGCTGCCCAGCAGCCAAGTGAACCATCATTCCTGTTCCAGTTTGTGCATCAGGTAAAAGTTGACTCCCTTAGTACTGCAGCCAAACACCCGGGTAGAAAACAGGACTGAGAAATGGAGCAGGGCCTAAGAAATAGTGTAAATTACCAGAACAGAAAATATCTGACCTAAAAGAGGAAAGTACCCAGATTCCAAAGAAGAGTGTGAGGGTTTATCACGTGAAGCAGGCCCTACACTGCAGCTGGTTTCCACATTGCTACTAAAGCCAGCAGGCCTGAGCCCTCTCGTCTGGGCTTAAGCTCCTCACGAGGCTCTTAAGTTTTCCTTCATGTACAGCTGTGTGCTTCCAAGAACAACACAGAGCAGGAACCAGCAGGAGCATCTGGATGCTATCACAATTGCAGTGTTAAATAGCACAGACTTCTTCAGGATCGAAGGAAGGGCGCTTTCTACCCCCACTGGGTTGATGTGTTAAGATTTTTAGAAGCCTGAGTGAGAAGTAAATCAAACATGGACTGGTAACTGCTGTTTTAGGAAAATACACTACGCACTCAAAAATCTGGATGCAAATCTTTAGACCCCCAATGCAATTTCTGGAAGACTTTTTCACATTCTTTTCTAATTACCCTCAACAAAAATAATAAAAATCAAAGAATCAACAGGCCACATTCTTTGAAGCTGTAATTCTCTCCCCCAAGAGAGCAGCCAAACTCCCAGGACAAAAGGATGGGATTATTTTACACAGTACTGCTAAGTTCCAAAAGACAAACAACCCTAATTCCCTTTACTCTTCGAAGAGCATCTCACCCAGAATCAGCAGGGAACGCAGCGAGGAGAGGGCTGCGCTTGGACAAGGACACACCACAGTTTGCCACTAGGTGTCATTCCTACTCCGCTTTCACTGCATGAACCGAAGCAGGCAAAACGAGCAATTTGCATCCCAGATAATACAGAGACTACCCTCAGTGGTGGTCTGGAACAGGCAGTTGTTACCTTTGTTCTCCCAGCACACTCAGGACCACAGAAAGGTTTCCAAAAAACACTCTGCGAGCCAAATTAAGAACCATCATTAAGAGTAAAAGAAGGACATTAAAAAAAATTAAATGAAAGAGCAGAAAAAAACATTTCAGAGAGATTTTAGTTTCTAAAATCCCCAAAAAAGGCACTCCTGAAAAGTGTAAACTCCTGAGACTTAAGACCAACCGAGCATTGAGCTGCTCCTGTGGAATGAAGACAGATGATCAAGGTAATTCACAGTGAAGAGCTTCTTAGAGGACAGATTGAAGGCACCTGGACTATGGCTCAGAATTACAGCACTTTGCCTGTCCCCCTCCGCACCAGACCCAGCTGAAAACGTGTTCCAATTGCAAGAATAAAAGCACCTGAGGAATTGTTCTTAAGCTGGACCTTCCAACATGGCATTTGGACCATCACAGTTTTCCAGACTAAGAGAAAGATCGATCACTGAGGACTCCAGGGTCACTTGGACAGAGCTCTGCACATCTCCCCTCTGCCCACACACGTTATTGTCTGGCTGCAAAGCTCCTACAAATAATGGATTTAGAAAAAGAAGAGGGAGTGAGCCAAGAGTGTTAAAACTGAACGATGAAAGGAAAGCCTGTAAAGATTTTCCCAAGTTTACACTGATTTTCCCATACAAACAAGAAAACGTTGCATTTGTGAAAAGAATTAGAGTTCTTTTTTTAGAAAATCCAAAGCTCTTTATGGGAAAAGAGGCCTTGGTCCTCTTCCTGCAATTCCCAAGCAGCGGAATTGCCCGAGGACCACAAACACCTCGATACCACAGAGAGGCAGGTTGCAGCTATCCAGTATTCTCATGTATGTGACGGATTCTCCCTTCTGCCAATTCACCCCCAGTCACAGAGCATCACCACCAAAACCTGACACTGTCAGAAACCTACACAGCAACAGCCCACTTCCCAAAACATATTCCAGCCCAAAGTAACCACAAATGAACACTCTGAATTTTTCCTGGTGATTGTGGAAAAGATCAACTAAACAAAAATCGTCACAGATGAGGAGATTCTTGTTCTGCTTTGTGAAGGCGGAGTAACAAGCCTGGTTAGCCTAGAGCTTTATGTATCCCTCATCCCACAAGAGAAAGATGAAGGAAGAGCATGGGCAGACATCTGCACAATACCTGTGCATTTTGATGGTCCAGTAGTTAAGGGGAAGGGTCTCAGTTCTAGAGGTCTCAGCTCAGTTCATCAGTTTGACCCCCTCACACAGGCAAAATCCCTGTTTTATGATAAACATGCAGGATAATCTGGGGAGGGCCATGGGAGCAGCCAGGAGGTAAAAGCAATCAGTGCCTGGAGTGATGCACCAAACACACCAAAGACTCTTCAAGTAATGGCTCAGAACCAGAAGTGCTCTGAGGGAGCCTCCTGCCACCACCTGACCTGTAGGGACCCCACAGTCCAGCTGATACTGGTCTTAGAGGGGCTCCTGCTTTTGGAGAGCTGTTTGCAGTGACATGAGGGACACTGAACTGTTTATGAACCAAATGTGGCAAGCTGCCTGCTTTGTCAGAAATCACATCTAGTTTATAGCTCATGGTAACAAACTAGGGAAAACAATGTGAGGAGGTAAAAGATGCTGAAAACATTTTTGTTTGCAGTCCACAGAGTTGAAAAAACAACAGTTTCGGGGAATTCTGCAGTATCTGTTAATGCTGATGGAAGAAAGACTGTGTGTGACATGGTAGGATGGTTGCTCAGAGAAAGGGCAGCCTGCAAAGGATGCAAAGTTCTCAAAATAACATTCAAAGCCACACAAAGGATTTCAAATTCGCCTCTACTACACACAGTGGCTGTCCTCAAGTTTCTTCTGCTGTATTCCCCACCACATGCTTGGGCACACCAGGCTGGTTACATGCATTTATAGCCCATCCCACCTTTGAGGTGAGAAGCACACCCCCAGAAATACCCCGGGTTTTTTGCCTTAGCGCAGAAAACTCAAATCTTCTCCCACTAAAGCTGCTTTGCTGTTTGCTGACCAGGAGTGACTGTGGCCAGTACAGCGAAAGCTCCCTGGAGATGTGACTGACCACTTCAGCCCTGCTGATGCTGAAACACAGCGGCACAGGCATCAATCTTGGGAAAAGGCCAAGCTCACCAGCCCCTTGAGCTTGGACTGCCTGCACCTCCAGCCTAGAGCCAAGCAAGCCCTTCCCAAGTGCACAGCACAAAGCAAATCGTGTGACTTCATGAGAAAAGTTTTAAACCCCAGCATTTTTCTTCACTGCTGATCTTGTCTCTGCTACCATGAGAAGCGAAATCCATCCTGTGCCATCAGCTCCACTTTGTGGCTCTAACTAGCTGGGAAGGTATCTCAGCAGGCTTGCATAAAGCTCAGCTCTGCAGCCCGCACCTCCACTGAGAGTCCTTTGTAAGAGGCCCCCTCATCACCCCCCCCAGCACAAGGACACCCAAAAGGCAGCTTTTTCCTGGTGGACTTAAGTCACCCCTCACAGCTCTAGGGCATTTATGCAATGTCTCCAGGGTATTGTCACTGCTGACACTCCCAGATTGGACTTCCCCTACTCAAGCCCTTACCCTGATGCTATGGAGCCATTTGTGGCCATCCCAATAGCTCACACGACCATTGTCCCAAAGCAGGGATGGCACTGCTGGGGCAGCACAGGCACATAAAGCAGGGGAGCCCTGTCAAATCTGGAGGCAGGGAGCAGCCTGGAACCACCAAAGTTCTGGTGCAGTGACATGGTTGGTAACGCTGTGCTTACAGTGGTTATAGCCCATTTCAGCTCTGGGATGGGAAGCACATCCCTAAAAATTCCCCCTTTTTTTTCCCCTTAGCACAGAAAAAACCAACCTTCTCAATCTTCTTTTGAAGGGTGCAAGGTGTGCAACAGGTCACAGACACAACAGAGCCATAAGAACAACAAGCCCTGTATGACAGGCACTGGTCTTGCTGCAAACAGGGAAAGGACAATTCCAGGAGTAAGCCCTTGACGTCATCAGGCAAGTGAGCCCTTGACGTCATCAGGAGGATGGCAGCCCTTGGGGGAAACCTCGCAGCTTCCCAGCCCTCATGGAAAACTGCTGTCTGGCATCTCTTTGGTGAGGAGCTGGTGGGCAGCACACCAGTGAGTCAGAGCTATCTCACTTTTAACTGCACATGACTCATTCCAGCTTTGCTGCAAAGGCACCACAGAGTCTGACTAAACCAGCTCAAAATCTGTGTATACATAATTTTTAAATACATATACACCCCCACACGTGTATGTGCACACATGGACGTGCATGCACAGACACACCAGGTGATTTCTTCTTTTTTCCATACGCAAGTGAGAGAAACTAAACGCTCTGGAATTAATAAATAACTATGAACAACCAAGCTCCTGGGCTACAGAAAGAGCTCTTCTCCCCACGTGGCTCCTTAATTCGTGCATTCCTTGAGGCTCCGAGCTGTGCTCCGAGCCCACAAGGACTCCCCCATTTCTGGCGCGAGACCCCATGGCACAGCTCGCAGGGTGGGACGGCCACCACAAGGTTCCCTTTCCTCCGCACAGGGGGGGACACCTCCTTATGGATGGGGGGAACGCCTGGAGGGAGGGAGGGAGGAACCTGGCCGTTCCTCACTGAGTGTGTGCACACCTCCAGCGCAGAGGAGACCTCTGGCAGGGCGGTGGCGGGTGCCAGCGTGGAGCTCAGCCCGTGTACTGCTGCTGGTAGCGCAGGTTGAGCTCCCGCAGCTCCCGCTCCCGCACGCGCCGCGATTTGTTGGATTTGGTGGAGCGGCTGGAGCGGGTGGACTGCGCTGACTTGGTGCTCTGGCAGCGGGAAGATGCCCTCTTGAGAAGGTTTTGCGAGATGGAACGGTGCAGGTTCTTCATGGAGGAAGAGGCTGCCATGCTGACCACCCACGGGTGCTTCAGGGCCTGAAGGGCCGTCATCCTGTCACTGGGGTCCACCGTGAGCAGACGGTCAATGAAATCCTTGGCCAGGTTGGACACGCTGGGCCAGGGCTGAAACACAAAAGAGGTGATTGGAATGAAACATCCCAGCACAGCTTTGCTGATTAATTCCTCCCATGTCTGCAAGGTGCTTTGAGGCATTGTCACTTCCCTTCTCTCTTTTATCCTCAAGCTGTAACCAACAGTATCTGCCCAAGGAGAATGAAACACAACTACTTCACGTTAGGGGAAGGGACTGAATTGATGGAAATATCTGCAGGTACAGAGGTGCAGAGTAGAACCCTCCAGAAGCTCGGCTCAGGCACTCAGTAGCTGACCTTCTATCCCAGTATTCCCAGATGCCATAAGCCTGCACTTACACACCCATGTGCACACACTCAAGGGTCTCAGTCAACCTCCAGACCCAACCATCTCTCCAGCAGTGGCTGGGACTTCCCCGGTCCGTCTGGTCATCAGATCCTCCTGGAGTCTTGTCCTTGTCCTTAGACACACACACACATGGACACCTCCAGCCTCCAGGCCCTTTCCCCCTTGTCCAGCTCCACGTTCACCAGCAGTCACACACTCGGTCACACACCCACCCACACACCTGTGCTTGCTCCAGGTGCTGCACTGTGACACACACAGGCTCCCAGACCTATGTCCTGCTCCAGCTGCTGGTCCTTCCTGCCTCATCTTCTCACATCATCTTCCAAAATCCTATAACTATTTCCAGAAGCACAGTGACTGTACCCCATTGAAGACCCTCCCCTGTCCAAGTGCTTTCTATCCAACAAAGCCACTACTGCAGGAACAGCAGCCCTATCGCTCCCAGAGGATGGATTCTGACACCAGGGCTCTTCTGACTCTTCATCTTAAGGCACACATCTAGGGAGCAAGCACTGACCCCTGCACTGATCCTGGAACCAAAACTATGGAGAATGTTCTGCTGTGGCACTTGGTCTCACTCCCATATGGAAATTTAGATGTTGCTTCTGGTCAACCCTGGAACAGCAGCTCAGCCCACTTGGAAACAACCCCATAAAATGTCCTAAATATATAGAAATGTTAGATATAAGGAATTTTCAATAATGTTTACCGTGGAAAGAGGAAGAAATTTGTTTTACAATGTGCTAGTTTTAAAGAAACAAGCCCAAAATAATTAATTAGTCCTATAATAAATATCCTCCCAGCACACCCAAGAATGGCCATAACAACTTATGAGTCAAACACCTACAGCCACAAATGTTGAATTGTTTCATTTCTGACAAAATACCGTATTTGCTCTAAGGTGGGAAGTGAGAACATTTCCTTCAGCATGAGGTGAAGGCTGGGCTGTGGACAAAGCTGGGAAGAAAAATGTGACAAAATCCACCGTAAGGGTAGAGAGGAGGAGGCAGCATGGCCAGCAGAAAACCCCAAGTGGTGAATGGAGCCAGGCAACAGCAGGTTTCTGCAATCACTGGGTATTTTGTGGGTCTCACCCATCCTGAAACCACCAGTACTGAATGTTTCAAGTCTGTGGAGATCACATCCCAAGCTGCATTAAGAAAAAGACTGAGCAGATTCCTGCAATGAAGATTTCGATACAGTAATGGTGACATATGTGTAACTGAGAGGACCCACCCATGTCTAGTTAAAAAGCAAAAGTCTGCTATTCCGTGTCTCTCATTCTTCTCTTCGTTGGGTGAGGAAGAAAAGCACCCAGCTATTTTAAAATTCAGGGTTCACTGACTGTACAGCCAGAAATAATGTCCTTTTCTTGTGCAAAAGGTCTAAAAAAGGTATGTCCTGATTTTTTTGAGGTTTGTAATTCATTGCTACAGAAAGGAATTTTCTTTTCAAAAGATTCAAAGGCATCAGCAAGAGACCAGATCCCCAGGAGGATTTTTTAATGAAAAGGAGGATGGTGTAAGAGTTCCAGCACTGGTCCCAGCCCACGGCCTGTCAGTGCACGGCCAGGAAAAGTGAACTTGAGCTTTAGCTGAGGAACTGGCAGTGAGGGGGATCAGCGTACCACAGTCTTATTTTACAAGGACTAAAACAGTCTGGCTTACTCAGCTGAAGTGGGATACAGGATCACTGCCAGTAACTATGCAAGAGAGGAGACTGAAAATGATATTAACTAGTTGATATAAAGAAAATACTGCTACACAAATAAAAACCTATAAATGTTCCTGAACATATTCAGAATAGGAATGGGAATACTCAGTGCTCAGGGAGGAAGCCCAGCCTTCTCCTACAGATCAGACACCACTTCAGTGCTTGCAACCAAGTCAAAATCCGCTCCACTCTACATTTCAAGAACTAAATCCATTAACCACAAAACCCTCTCAATATTCAAGCTTTTCTGTCATAGAATCAATAAGGTTGGAAAACACCTCGAAGACCATCAAGTCCAACCATTAACCCAGCACTGCTGTGTTCACCACTAAACCATGCCCCCAAGTGTCACATCCACAGGCCTTCTGAACACTTCCAGGGATGGTAATTCCACCACTGCCCTGGGCAGCCTGTTCCAGTGCCTGACCACGCCTTCAGTGAAGATTTTTTCCTAATATCCAATCTAAACCTCCCCTAGCACAACTTGAGGCCATTTCCTCTTCCCCTGACTACTGCTTTATAATATAATATAATAAAATATAATACAATATAATATAATATAATAATAAAATTAGTTTGTCATAACCTGCATTAAATGACTTTTTCTTAGCTGATTAAATGTACTTTGGCAATGAATGGTAAGAAAAAACCAGGTGCTTGTCAGAACAGAACAGAACAGGGACAATGTGTGATAAGAGACTCCTGAAAGTGTTTGTTTATAAAGAAGGTAAATAAAATAGCAAAAATCCTTTTCAAATTTATCAGGAAAACCACAATAAAGTTTCAATTGTAACTGAACACCCTGGTCTGTTTTGCGGAATGATGGACCATTGAGGAGCTCAGCCTTCATGGCATTCACAACAGAACCAAAAAGCTGAATCTGCCCTGCCATGGGGGAATATAAATCACATTGCAAGCCCATAGATTTCCTACAGACTTTGGATAAGGTACTTCATTTGTTAAATAACAGCAAGGGGAATCAACTTTCAGGATTTAATCTTCATTGGCATAATCTCAGCTAATCCCAGGTGGTACCATATGTCAACTGGCAACACATCACCTTCCCTCCACACTCGGGATCTCCAGCTACAGACCTCTGGGTTCTCTCCTCCACTGATGGACAGATCCAAATGAAACCCAGACAACAAGAGGTTTTGTCTCCACTTTTCTAAACTTGCCTTGAAAAGCTTTTAAAGACCCATTTTCTGCAGCTTTTTTTATTACTCACATTCAGCTATTCATTCAGTTAAAATCACAAACTCATCATTACCTGGCTAGACTCCATCCACCCCCAATTCCTTCTTTCCTTCTCCTCCTCCCAGCAGCCAGAGCTCACCCCATTCTGTTTCCTTCACAGAGGACTCATTTTCCACTTCCAAACAATCCTAATGGGACATCCAAGCTGGTGATACATCTATTAAATTTACCAACTTTTACTCAAAGTGAAGGTAAATGCAGGTGACAATTTGCTCTCTGTGCAGTAACTTTTTAAGAACTCTTCACTACCATCTTCATTTCTGTTATCGGCAATTGAAATTACTTAAGATACCCTGAAAGAGCTTTTGTCCCTCTCAGATGGAGAAAACACATTCACACAACTCCAACCTCATTTTTTTTCCTGGGTGTTCCTTCCCCTTTTACCTTTCTGAATACGGTCCCTCACAGAAATACAATCATGCCAGCACCTCCATCCTCTCTTTTTTACCTAAGTCCAAAGAGATGCTCAAATGTTCTCAACTACTTGAGAACTGGCTCAACAGTACTTGGAAATACATCTTCAGGACATGCAGGAGAGCATTATTTCCTCTTGCAGATGTAAGTAACTGCACAAACCTGGAATCTGAGGCAACCCAGGAGCTATTTTGCTGTCCAGATGCATTCAAACTTCAGTCAAATGAGATTCTGGAGAGTGAAATGAGCCTCTAAACACCAGGAACAATATTGCTTCAATCTTTTCAAGTCTTATTTAAAGATGGCAAATGTGATGATTTGGAATTTGAAGAAATCTATGAAGTCTGAGGAGCTAGGAACTGTGATACATAACCAGCCTAAACCCTGAGAGGCCCATCCAGTTTAATGAATCCTAAAGAAGAATAAACTCCAAACAAAAGCACATTGGATTTCTCATTATTCCAATTACTCTGGTTTTGCCACAAATGTTGAATATGGAGTACCTGCAATTAGATTTTTCTTCTGGTCAGCAAACACAAATCAGTTTATTGATCTGTTTACACAGCTGGAGGTTTGATTTACTGCATCACACACATCTTTTTTATTTCACTGAAGCTTTTTCTTTAGTTATATGTAAGGCTACATTCTACCAATGCAATTTGCAACCCCAGCCCCTGGAGAAATGCATCCACTCTCCAGAAAACTTGCATCAGTTGACAAAACAGCAGTTTTAACTTAGCAAAATCCCATTAACCCTCCAAATTAATACTGCAAGGCAGCAGCCAGGGGTTGTGTAGGAGCTGAGGAAGGTTGACACTGGTGTGTTTGGGGAGGACATGAGTGCAGGATGTGAAGTGTGCTCACATGACAAGACTGAAGCAATACAGAGGAGATTCTGCCCATCTGCTTCCCTGAGGAGAGACAGAGAACGGCTTGGAAGGAAAATGCTCCCATCCAGTGGCCATGAAACATTGGATCAGCTAAACCCTATCAGATAGCCTTGCCTTTAATCTCAGTGCTGCAACAACAAATCCTGCTCTTTTGTGGCACAAAAATGCCACAACAATGCCACAAAAATGAAGAGAAGTCACCAATACTTGCACTTCTGTTCCTCTAGAAAATAAATTCAAATGTGATGCAGTTTGAGTACAACCTCTGCTCCTCTGCATCCTCTGTTGTTAAACTGTGTTCCTTCAGAAGGAAAAAGTTCTGGTGTCTTTCTGCAGAGAAGCACAGAATGGTTTGGGGTGACAGGGACCTTAAAGATCATCTAGTCCAAATCCCCTGCCATGGACAGGGACACCATGCACTATCCCAGGTTGCTCCAAGCCCAAGTCCAACCTGGCCTGAACACTTCCAGGGATGGGGCAGCCACAGCTTCTCTGGGCAACCTCTGTCAAGGCCTCACCACCTGCACACACCTTAAAAAAAGGTGGAATAGCCGTATTTTGAGCTGAACCTCAGCAGTACCAGCTAAATGACAACAGACACCTCCTACAGGTGACCAGCTTCTCTAACAACTGCAGTCATTCCTGTGTCTGGGATACCTGGTGCAGTGGCCAGTTCAAAAACCTAATTTCTCATGAGACAATCCCTGGATACAGACTCGTTTACAACACTGGAGACTACTGACCTCGTGCTGGAGGGAGGACTAAACATCCTCTGGAAAGTAACGTCTGTAACCCTAGAATTTAGCACAGTGACTAAAAACATGATCCAGCAGAATTCAAAGGGGAAAAAAAAGGGGGGGAGAGCAGTAGAGCTGCATAAAGCTGCAGAGGGATCTTCTGGTTAGCTGTATGCAAATAAAAGAAGGAACAACCATCTGACTTCAAGCTCTGGTTTTAGACTCGACAGTACCCACTGAAGGAAGGATACATACTGATTTCCTGACTCCTACCTAAGTTACATGTTGTTTTCAAGAGAAGAAAGACAATGTTTATGAGGAAGGTGAGGGAAAGGCCTGGATCTCCCTTGCCAGTCAGTTTTTACAAAAACATGAAGCACAAAGCATGTTATCACAGCTGCAAAAGATGGCTCTTAGGCCAAATAAACTGTATCCCAGTCCCAGTGACTCCTAGGATGAGTCTGACTCAGTGCTGCAGAAGCCTCAAAGCACCAAAGAGACTGAGGAGCCCTACAGCAGCACACAGGTTCCTGCAAGGTTCTCCTACAGAAAACCATCTGATGTCTACTTTGAAGTTTCACAAGATAAAACAGATTTATTGGGAATAAGCCTGCCCCGACAAAAAGACTGGGTTTAATGCATCCACTTGGTCAGAGGGAACTGCCTTCACATCATGCCCTTATCACCATTAGCAGCAATGCTCCACACTACAGGAGATGAACACATTTCTGTTGACATTCCCATTTGACGCTGCACTCCCCATCGTGCCAGCACAGACAGTTTGGTCAGTGCAAAGTGAGCCAAATCAGGGAGTTTCAGTAAATTTTTCAGCTGGGGTTTTCAGCCCAGCCATTCCTTGGCATGACTCACCAGATGGCTGCAGAAGTAGCTACATCAACCCAAGAAGGCGACTGGAACAGTCCAGAATTAGCAGCACTTCAACCAAGTATGAAACCCATCCCACAGCCTGTCTTACAGCCTCAATGACAATGGGAGAAACTACCACGGTGGAGAGTGTGGCTCTGGTCCCTCAGGAATGCCAGCTGCTGCTTCTGAGAGTGCACCAGCATTCCCTACAAAAGCATCTCCTGGACTTCTAAGCTGCATAAAACACAGGGCACGTCACCCATCTGCAATTCCAGCCCTGCTAGATAACGAACTCAGGGGAAAGCAGCCTCCTTTACAATGCCTTAAAGAGCTCTCAAGTGTGTTATGTTTTATTCAGACTCAGGCTCCGAGGCTGGAGGAGGAGGAGAAGAAAGAGATCCTCCTCTGAGTGTCACTTAGGCTGGGTGATTGCGTGCAGCGCTCTGCTCTGTGTGATTAAATCCCTCACCACCCCTGCTTGTTATTCACATCAGCATAAAAGCTATTGAGGTGCCGGCCACGCCGGCATGTGGGGAACAAACAACGTGTTGTTCTCTGGTTTGAACAACCAACCCACCTCTCTCCCCTGCAGCTGATGTGAGCACGGACCTGGGGAGCGCCGCAGCGAGCTCCCAACACGTGTCGGAAACAAACCCCTGACCTGTGTGACTGCTGAATCTCCTCACCCAATAGCTGGACCCACGCAGGGGTGGGAGCCAATGCTCCGGAGGCAGAGCAGTTTTCTTTTGATCTGCTGATCAAAATGAGCAGATTTTGGATACCAGAGCAGAGTCCCTGAATTTTACTCTGCCTGCCATGGGAGCTGCTGTAAAGGGGTCACCAAAGCCTGCACTGCAAACAAGTTAACGACTCAAATTTATTTTCTTTTCACAAAAATGACTCCGTCTAACACATATGCATGGTGCTGAAGGCAGGGCACATCTCTCCAGCTTCTATCATTTATCAGAATAGCTGCACCTTAAATTTCTGATGTTTCTGGTGGCAGACAAGTGACACACTGTTAGTTTTGAGAAGGAAATGAACTGGACTTGATGCTCTAAGAGGTATTTTCCAACCTTAATGATTCTAAGAAGGTCCCCAAGAACTCTATTCATTGCATTACCCATTCATGCAAGATGCAGCAGTTTCGTCTAATTTAGGAGATTCCCACATGACATCAGAAAATGGAAAGTGTCAACTCCAAAGGAGCAGGTTGGGGACAGCAACTGTGACACGTGACATGGCAAACCAGCCTAGGGCTGTGCTGGGGCTCCAGTAACACCAGGCTTGCACTGTCCTGGGCATCGTTCAGTCCCCAAACAATTGCAACGAGGTGATCAAAACCAACTGGTTCAAAAGAGCTGGAAAAAAAGTTTCCAATGAAAAGATGAAATGTGCTAAAGTCTGCACAGGGCAGATTCCCAAGCATTCAGCATTAATTTGTTGATGTGGGGAGGAGGAATAAGGGAAGGATGAAAGAGGAAAATACAACAGCCCTTTAATAATCCAGAGCATTATAAGTATGCGCAGCCATCTGGTGCGGTGAACTTCTATAACCCAGCTTTTCGAATGGAAATAGCCAGCCCATTTTCCCTGTACAGGCACTGAGTATTCAGCTGGAATCATGCACTAAAATTACAGCAGCTACAAAAACAATAAACACAAAGCTTTTCTCTCCAGCCAGGGGTGGCTCTTCTAAGTGCAATGCTTAGGGAATAGCTGTTAAAATGGGGTAATACCACATTTCAGCTTGGATCGCTTTACATCTCTTAAAAATGTGTCAGCAAGTTACAGCTGCACACAGGGGACTTTAACCACTACCTTGACCGAAAAATTGTCCATTGAGGAAGATGAGGGTTTAAGAGACCTGGACTTGGAAGGATGAAGGTGAAAAGATGAGATCACCAAGTATACACTGCTGGAGATTGCCATGAAAACAGGAAGAGTCAGAAATTTCCAAAGCTATTGCTATAGCACTAGCTCCCAGCAGTATTTGCAGTAACTAAACTGGAAAATACCTTTCTCAGTCTGTTCCCAGCATTTGGGTATGCTGATATTTTCAGTGCTTTTATTCTCAAAAAACTCAAATTTGAGCTGAATGATGTTCTCTCACGCTGAACTATTACCTTAAGAGAGTATTGGCTGTGAACTGGAGCTGAAGTCAATACTTGTTTCTATGTACAAATTCAGAGTAAGAGCTTAATTAAGAAATGGTGGTTCCTGACAGGGAGGAAAGATCTTCCCCAGGGAGGAAGAATATCTTTCATCATACTGATTAGTGCAGTGGTGGGGGGGATGAACAGATAAGCTTACAACCTCCCACGTACACACAACCCCCTCCTGCAAGCTCCAAGCTGTCGGCGCACAAGCCCCGGGCGCTTACGAGGGAATGGACAAGGGGGAGTAAATCCTAAGACAGTCTTAGCTGCCAGTCCAACCCTGCCCTGCTCCCTGGCTGGCACCAGCTCTCCTCTGCTGCTCTGGACAGCTCCTTTAACCTCCTCAAGCCCAAACACAGCACACAGATGAATCACAGAATAATAAAATATCCTGAGCTGGAAGGGACCCACAAGGATCAAGATGAGGAGCTGTGCTGCGAACACCAGCAGTGTCCAAGCCCCAGCTGCCCCACTGGCTTGAGTCTCCTTTCTTCCTTATAGTCACTCTTTCAGTTGTAATTAGAATCCAACTCTGGCATGGTTTCAGAGGAGGTAAAATGATGCCTCTTTCATCTGAGTATTTCCTGAAAGTTTTAGTGCTTCCCAAGCTAGGCGAGTGTGGCCCAATGCCATTCCTGGTTTTCTCTCAGAAAGCACTGTTTTGGGTAGGCAAGGTGAATATAACCCATTTTAAAGTAAACAAAACATCAGGAGACACTCTAAGTAGGCTTGCTTGGTTTACCACAATTCAGTCTTGGGTCACTGGTTTATAATTGTCTTTCCTGGCACTACCTGGGACATTTTTGTTAGAATTCAGAGCAGGATAACTGTTCTGGATCCCATTCCCCTACACTTCTCTGTATTTTCTTCTCAAATTTCTTTCAGCATCCCAACTATTCAGTGATGGAGACAGAGATCCTGCTGCAAAACAAACTATGTCATTGACACTGCACCCAACTGCACGTACACAAAGAGGAAAAAGGACAAATCAAAAATTCCTAACTTAACACATTCCTAATTCTGCAGCTATGATCTTATACCAACGTGATCTTTTTCCCTGTTAAAATCCTACCCTGTTCTTACTTACATTGTTGGAGTATTTTTCTTTCCAAAAGAAGATTAAAACATTTCAGTTTGCTATGTGGAATCATACCACCTACTGTTGAGCCTGGTTCAAAAGGACTGTGGAGAAGATCCAGGTGAGAGCTGCCAACATAGCCAGGGGTCCTGGACACACAGCCTTCAAGAAGGGGTGAAAGGAGCTGGACTTGTTCAGCCTGACAAAGTGAAGTCTAAGGGCAATCTAATAGCATATTACATTTATTTAAAAGTAGTTACAAGGATTACAGAGCCACACAGCAGGTCCAAACATGGGGCAACAGAGAGAAGCTGTACCTTGGAAGGTCGGTATCAGGAAATACCAGAGGAAGGGTGGTGCAGCCCTGCAAAAGGTCACCGGGGAGATGGAGGAGCTTCGTCCCTGAAGCCCTTCAAGACTCAGAAAGACAAAGTCACAGCCAACATAACCTAGTGCTGGCAACACTCCTGTCTCAAGCTGAATGGGATTAGAGCTCTCCAAAGGTCTCTTGTAACCAAGGTTTGTATTACTCAAGTGCTTCTCTCCTCCCTGCCCCCAGCCAGCACTGTCATATCCCCTCCAGAGCACCAGAACATCCCTCCTTCCAACACATATCCCTGCCCAGGCTCCATCCCACATGCTTAACAGGATCAAGTGTGCCATGAATGCTTCAGAAATAAACATGTGCTGATCAGCTCTGGGTAAATTCGGACTGACATTCAATTATCTTTCCTGCAGGAAGCACGTGCTTTAGTTCTCTCTCCTACTGAGCCACTGACTTTATAAAATTCATAGCAACTTTGAGTCCTCCACATTGCTCAAACTGGGTTGACACCGACCGTAGAATTTAAATAGTTAATTCCGGAAGACTGAAAGACAGCACAGTTCCATAAACTTTGCTTCCTTGGGAAATGGGGGCGAAGGCAGGGCTGCAACAAACACACAAGGATCATCCAATCCATCCCACGGCCCCCCAAGGATCCACCACAGATGCATCACTACTGACAGATGACTGCCTCACTTGTTCTGCAAGACAGCTTCAGAAATCCTCCGGGTAAACAGTTTTTAGGAGCAGGAGACACCAGTGTTGTAAAAAGTTCAGTGTGAATCTTTCTCAGTGCCATTTAAGGCTCTTGTTTGACATATTCTGGAAAAGAGATTATTCCTTTTCCTCTTTGAAGCAGCCTTTTACATATTTGCAAACTGCTATGACAACACATTCTCTAGGCCAAACAGCCAAAAATGTTTTAGTCTTCCGGAGACTGTGGTTTTTTGACTCGAAATTGTTTTTGTTGACCTTCTGTCAAGTCTCTCCACTTGGCCCGTGGTGTTTTTGAAGTCTGCTGCCCAGAAGTGTCAGAGCTTCAACTTGGCATCTGCAGCAGCCACTAAACACAGCAGGATCACACCACATGCTGCCTTTCTGTTCATACACATCAGTACATCCACCTTTTCCCACAAGTATGATACTGCTCTCACATAATCGTTTGTGATTCACAGACAGATCCTTTTCTGAGAAGCCAACACCTCCTAATTTTCTGTTCTTCACCTATTTTTGTGCACTGACTTACTCTTATTTAAAAAAAAAAAAACAACCCTACACCTGCTACTGAATTGCTCACATTTGATAGGGCTATCTGGAACTCAATGCCCTTTGCAGCCCTTCCAATTCAATGCCACCTGCAAATATAATGAACATACCTGCACTTCCCTCACCTCGGTTGGTCAATAAACTCCCAAATACCTCTGGACCTTCACCCATTTCTAGAGAACCACCATCACTACATGTTCCACTGTGTTGATGAGCCACCAGTAAGTAAATGCCACTTTTAACGCAAAAGGTTTGGGGAAATACAAGATTTGGTCCCCACACTCTCCCTGCTTCACAGCTCATTTCCAAACAGGGAGCTTTCAGAGACCATGGAACATTTTCATGAAACAGTTTAAGATCTCTCCAGTGTCAGAGCCATCCTTGCCAAGCTCCAGTGCCAAACACTGTAGGTATGGGAACTCCTACAACTTTGGAAGAGGACTTTGCCATGAAATTATTTTACATTCTCAACCAAGTGTCAAGTTTTCCTTAATTTTGCAATATCAGCCTCTTGAGCAAACCAGTAGCTGAAGAATGCCACCAAGAATTTTGAAGCTTGTAAAGCTAAAAGCAAATGAAAAAAACCATGAAGGACTAAGTGTAGAGAGGTAAGAAACTGTAACCCAGGCACTCCTGTCAGCACTGATAAAACAGTATATATGAATCATCCCAGCTGTAATGAGAAACCTTTATCACATCTGAGCTACATAATCATTCTCAAAATGATCAGAGTATTAAAATGTCCCTTAGAAATTACTCTTCAGACACAGACAAAGGTAGGAAACATACAACAGACAAAGGTAGGAAACACACAAATATTTTTATCAGAAAGCTCAATTCCACCTTTTGTGAGATATAAAATCAGACTCTGATTAATCACATGGAGTGCCTGAAGCACTGGTGCATTGGATGTGTAGGGAGTACCATGATTATGGAAGTTCACGAGCTGCAGACACACAGCCAGGCACGGGTCCACACCAGCACTTCGGGGAACCCTGCAAGAACAGCAGGTATCTCTTAACAGCCACCTCCAGAACGTTCTGTCTCTCCTTTACTTGTGTGAATGGCTCTCATGTCACCAATCAACGCTAATCTGGTGCATTAGTAAAAGCTCAGATTTCAGGAAAATCTATGAAAACATCCATTTAAAATAACAAAGGTATTGGAAAACATGCCTGGTTTTTCTACCTTGTCATTCACTCAGGGCAGCAGGGGGCAAAGCTGCGGGGTGGTGAGAGAGGAGAGAGGAGGAGCAGCTCATGCTCCAAACCAGGGAATTCGGATGCACCACTGCCAGTTTGAACCACCCCTTCCAGCTCCAAACAGCTAACCCAGTTCCTGTGCCTACAGCCTCAAATTGCAATTGCAATCTTGTCAGATTTAGGGATTTCAGGGATTAGGTAAAGAGACTGCCAAGAAAACCTCTGGGCTTAAGAAGCACCTTTTTAGCCCTACGGCTCAACACGAACAGAAATTCCCCAGAACAGTTTTTGTAGTTGAAGAGATTTCAACTATGTGATATTAAAACCTTGACTTCCTACTTATGCCAAGCATGTTGCTTAACTCCTCCTTCATCACATCCCAGGGCAGGAGCACACTGCAAATGCTAGGGAAATCCTAAATTCTGGTCAGAGGAAATCTGAAACATCTTTCAACGCCAGATTGTTCCGAATATATCAGGTTCAATTGCCTCTCTCTAAGGCAGGGTCAATTACAGGCCACAAAGTGATTTGCAGCAAGGTACATGTTCACAGCCCTTCCCCACAGAGCTCAGTTTTGATTAAACAGAAGTGGCTTTTAACCTGCAGCAGGGGCAGCAGCTGGAACTACAGCCAGGTGCCAGCTCTGCAAAACCTCAAAGCCTCAGCCTGGGGCTCAGAACAGAGCTAGGAAGATGCTGTAATTTTCTCCAGAGTGCAACACTTTTACATCTCCGTCCTGAAACCTCACTTTAAAAATGTTTTATAGGTGCCAGCCAGTGCTCCCTGTGCCCCTAGAGCTGCAATGCCATCCTGGTGTTGTACTTCCATACAATCATCTGGGGCCTCAGGTCCTCAGCAGAGCAGTCCAGCAAATCCAGCTGAAGCAGTGCAAGATGTTACCCCAACTCACTCACCCCCACAACTTGTGATAAATTCCCACGTGTGTCACAGCAATGAGAGAACCAGACGAATGCTCACACCCTGCTCAAGGGCTGCACCTGGCTCAAGCCCACCTCCAGGAGCAGCTGAACTTCCAACACAGACTTCAACCCCATGGTAACCATTTCCAAGGAAGGGGAGAAGGGGGCAGCTGCTGTATTTAGGGACAGGTTTCCTGCAGGTCACAGCTCTTCTCACTGCAGAATTAACACACGTTCTCACGCTCTGAACCTTGGTCCTAAGTCAGTGAGTGTGCAGTAGCATGTCTTGCCTCAAAATAAACCTCCACTAAGGTATCAGAAAAACAACACATCTGAGCCACAGCTGGAAAACCAAGGACTCAATCAGCCAAAGGTAAAAGAGGAAATGGCCTAGGCTATTTTTAGGCAAATGTAAAGGAGTCAAAGACATCCATGGTAGCTGATAGATGAAATCCTCTGTTAATAATGTGTATTCTGCACAGAGGCAGCTTAATATTCTTTTTTACCCTACCAATGTCCCTTTATCCCTACATCCCTAATTCTGCAGAAATACTATTCCACCATTAACAGGATTTTACAGGGCCTACAGATGAAGGAATGAAAATATATGTCAAATCACAGCACTATTGTAAATCCTTTCCCCTCAGATGTGGCTCTTGCCTGCCATCCTTATATTACGTGCCATACACTCTGCACCACTTCCCCAAACCCAATCTTTCATCCCAAAAATCTTAACCAAAACACTCAGCTGTTGCCCGTCACTCTGCCTTGAACCTACAGGTACTACTGGTATGGACAGCAGCCCTAAGGAAAAAGGGCTGTGAATGAAATCACTGGGAAAAAACCCACATTCCTCTTCCCCATGGAGATTCCTTCCCTGCTTTCTTTGTTTCTAGAGGCTCTGAGCCTTAGACAGAGTTTCCACCCTGTCCTGATGACATGCACAATTCTGTGAAATATAAACTGTTAACACTGAGTGTTGCAGACTGCAGCAGTATGGAAATGGCAGATGTAGGCAGAGAAAGATCATCCCTCTCCTTGCTTACCCTGCCCTAGCATCTGGGGTTCTCCTCACTGCTGTGTTGCAACATAAGCTGAAATACACAGTAAAAAGGCAAAAAGAGTGATTTTGAAAAAGGTCCTTGTGACACCAATTCCATTGGAGGAAACAACCTTCAAAAAGAACCTTAAGACGCAGCCAGAGGGAGGGGGAATTGATTTTCAAATGCATACATTGGTTTCAAAGCCCTTTCACCGGGAAAGGTGTTTCTTTACCCTTAAATACAGTGTTTAAGGGTAAACACTTTACCCTTAAACAATGCAGCATGGTCACTGATACATGCAGGAGGATGGGAGGATTTTCCAAGTTTTAATTGAGGTTATCACATTTCCAAAGATGTCCCTTCCTGCAGCGGGAGAGATCTGGACAAACACTTCAGCTCTTGGAGATGGAGCAACACAAACACACCTATCCTCACACCCACTGAGCTGCTGCATTAAAAGCAAAGAAAGAGCAGAAGCCAAGAGAAATCCATTTATTGGGCTGGCCTCAGTGTTCTGTGCCTGGCTTGGAGAGGAGCTTTCATCCTGTTCAAGAGCTCCAGCTCTTCAAAGGAGAGCAGAGTGCCCTTTTCAGCAGAGCCCTGCAACTGCAGCTCGCCAACACTCTCGTTGTTCTACTTCAAAACCACCGCTTTCACACAGCCATGTGAAATGCAAAAGCACATTCCTCTGTAAATTGATGGCGGTTTACTTTTTCCAGGCAAAGGGCTCAACAATTTATATATAAAAAACAATTCTTCCCTACACGGGAAAAAAAGCCAGCTCTAGTTTTTTAGAAAAAAAAATGCCTGCATTACTCTAAGAACAGGACTTTTATAAAACACTTCTACCATCCAACGTGGCTCACAGGAAAAAACAGCTGCTGCTCTAAGTAAAAAGCTCTTTCTTCCCCTAAGAAGGCTAAAACGTGGTCCCAGAGACTTGTATGCTCATGCCAATAAGTACTGCAAATGTGTTTTAAAACCTTGCCTTCAGCTGCCCTGTCCCTGTTTTCCTTGTTACACTATATTCAACAGCTTGGGCCACTCAAACCCCCGGGGAAAAGAATGGAAAATTGGCCACCCTGCTGCTTTGAAATCTCTCCTCTCTTCTGGCACAGACATCAGAGGCCAAGGTGATGACTGCCCTGCAAAAGCATCCAATGGGTCTAAAGAACATCTTGGCACAGCCATGGAGGGCAACACCACGTGTCAGTGTGGCCTCCTGGGGACCCCACAAGCAAGGGGTCCTGCTGCATCCAGACCCTCTCAGGCACTGAGCCACTGGAGAACTTCCAGAAGAATCAGGTGGCTTTGCACTGAGCTCCTCTTAGAGCAAAGAGCAGCTCTACACTTTGCAAAGGTAAATCTTCAATAAAGGGAGGCACCTACCAGCTTTTCTGGCCTCTTGTACATACATGACTTTATCTCCTGCATTAAAAAAATATATATGACCTAGGGAGCATTAGAAGGCAGTGGTGCTTCTCTGTTCCTGGCTATATTTTAAACTTGCTTTGAATGTTTTCCCAAAGACATACTCCAGTCCAAATTCAGGGAAGCCAGGCTGCCTTACTGCCCATCTTAAACAGGAGATGTACTACGAGGAGATCATCAGAGTTTTCCCTCTTTCAGGGCAGTTGCTACCCTTTAACCAATTTAATTAGCACATAACGTATTACACAAAACTTGATGATACATCACATTAAAGGTATGAACTGCAGGAAAAAACATGGACACATTTCTAGGGCAAACTAAGTATAAAATAGAAAATAAAGCTAATACGGTATGAAATACTTGATTTTTTTCCAAACTGGTATATTTTGATAAAGTGGTTGTACTTTTATCATCAAAACAACAAAAGACTGATTTTCTTTTTTTTTTAAAAATTACATAGGCATATGTAATTCATTTTAAGTGACCAAAAAGACAAACATGCAGGAATCGCTCCAGGACTGGCAGCCAGCCAGACCTGCCACAGCATCAATGCAAACCTTATTGCACTGCAAAACTTATGGACAAAGCCTCATCCAAAGTTTCAGAATGCTTGTCCTACACTGACTGAATTCTCCTGAAAGTGATAAGGATTACGGAGAGATTTTCTCTGATATGCAAGTATAAATCTTTTCCTCTCCTTTAAGAGACCAGTTTCCACAGTAAAATACAAGTATGCAGAGTAGAAAGTTGAGTTCCCACTATACATTTCCATCTGCAACTTTTAGGGGAAGGAGGTTACCAAGAATAATTACAGTTTCTTTTTGTTGCTTGTGCCCTTTTTAGATTAAGTTTGTCATTTGATAGGAAATCCAACCACAGTCACATAATTCATAATACAATGACTGATCAGTTCCTCTGGGGCGGGATGGGAGCAACCAGCTCCCAGCTGAGTCAGAAGCAGTCAGGGTTCAAGCTCTACCATATTCTCTCTCAAAACATTGAATAAATGCAGGAAATTAATATTAAAATTTGACAAGCCTGTCACCTGTCTCCTCCACTGTGTGTCACAAGGGAATTGAGGGATTACAAGTCCTCCACAGTCTTTTAACCAGCCCCCACAACGAGAGCAATTACAAGGATACTTTGGAAATGCTCTGCAGACGTGCTTGGGTGAGGACTCATCCTGTAAGCACGCATCAGCTGCCTTGGAACGGCTTTATTTTTATCTTGCTTTCTGCCAGGTACCACAGGTAGTTTGTTTGCTAATGCACTGACTCTCCGTGCTTCCTGCTTCTGCTATCAGCTGGAGGCAGGAAAAACTGCTTGGGGAGAAAGTGGTTTGTCTTTTTACTCACACAGACTGAGTTTGTTGTTATGGGAACACCATTCATGCTACTCATCCAGAGTAACTTGGTTTTTCTGTAACTAAGGACATTCTTCCAGCCTGAATCTATCCATACAGGATCTGCAGAGTTTACACAACATCTGCATATAACTTGGTGCTTTATATTCCAAGTTAGGGCTGAAGATCATAAAGATTCTGAATGTTCAAGGAGAGAAAAGTATAAATGCAATGCACGTACATTTGCAAGTTAGGCCTCTCCTTTGGCTCAAAAATTTGTGGCTTAGGGACCTCTTTATCCATACTTGACACTTTTTAGTGTCATTCACTCCATCAGTGTGTCTTCCATGAAGTCGTGCAGTTGCTCTTCAAACTCAGGCAAACTTCTGAGGTCCACAGCCCTCATCTTCACTCTCTGAAGAAGTCTGTATCATCAGACACTGCGCAGGTTTGTTAGGGAACCTTCTCCTGCTGGCTTTTAGGCAGAAGGGAACAGATCCTTCAAACGTCACTGGTTTTGTTCTCCCCTATGGAACTGACCATGTATTTCACATTTGTGCTTATCAGCAAACTGCTGATCCGCGCAAAAGCCACTATCACAATACAGCTGCAAAATTCCTTCAAGAGATTTTGGTGACGATTTTTATCAAAAACCACTGGAAAATCTAAGTCACACAAAACCAGATCATCTCTCCACAGGCTGCTAAGTCCCTTGCAGAGTTCCTACAGACTTGCAATGCCCAACTTCCTTCATATATCAAGCATGTCCCTCCTAACAGCCCATTTATCAATGGATCCACTAGCACCACTATTTAGAACAAGCTTTTTTGGTTATTTGATTAAGACATGTTCCCACAGCAGCACACACCGACCTCACCCACTGTGAGCATATCACAAAAAGCTGATTCTGTTCTATGAATAGGAGAACAGCCCATGAGAGAAATGATTTGCCCAGATCAGATATCAAAATCAGAACAATCCATTCACCTTAGCTAAGTTTCCCAATTTAACCATAGCATACATTATCTTCCACTTCTTCCAGCAATTTTCCCAGGTGTGTAAAGCAACATAAAAGTACTGGTATTCAACAGAAGGAGAAGCTTTGAAACAGAACCAGAGCAAGCCTGTCCTAGCAGGATAATGATGGTCCAATCTTCAATTCTGCACTTTCAAATTCAAAGGATACTAAGAATGGAATTCCAGCTTCATTCCTCAGTCAACTTTTTAAGCTACAAAGAGATCACAGAAATCAGTTTTAACTCCAAGATTTCAATTAAAAATTAGATTAAGTCCAAACCTTCTTTTTAGTAAGTTCTAACAAAACAAGTGAAAAAGAATGATTTTGCAGCAGGCTACATCCAAAGCAGTGTCAATAGCTCACCTAACCCTTACTCAGGGTGCTCAGGGAAAAAAGCACACCACGTTACAAAGCCAGCTGTCCTTCCTTCCTCATCCTAGCCATTACTCGAAGCAGTTCAAAAAGTACAGAAGGAGATACAAGAGATAATCAGAGCAGTGATGTCAGCAGTACCTGAATAACCTATTGTGGGAGACCTCTCCTATTGATCTGCTAATGGCCTCTTCAAACAGACCTCACACTCCAGGAACAGGAGCCCGGGTAAGAGAGTCCCAGTCAGAAAGCAATTACATTAGCTGGACTTGAGATCACTTGTTTTTCCAAGAAAATGGAGCTGCTTCTCGGGTCAGCGTGCACCTTGGCTTTTGTTCCTCCTTCAATACAGCTCTGTCCTCTGTGACCAGGTTTTGGGACCAGACCTTTCAAATCCTGCACCGAGACTCAGGGCACTGCTGCTGCCTGCCTTGGTACAGCTTGAAGGCAGCTCCCTCCTTCCCCACTGGAACTTGTCTGAGCCACACAGCCCAAGCTGTCAGCTCTGGGCACTGTAGTTCACAGCCTTCTTTCAACATTTTCTCCTCTGTTTCAGATCCTCAACTTTCAGATTACAGAGGAGAAAGGCAGTTGTTCCCATGAAACCACTGCTTCTGCATCTATCCAAGACAGATGCTTTCAGCAATGCACTTGAGTATTCTGCCCACTCCTACTCCAAAGAAACCAGGACTTAGAGTTCCTGCCATACCCATTAGCCTGACAAACTTATCAACAGCCTCATTTCTGACATCTTCCCACTTATTCCAGTGTAACACAAAAAAAGAAGAGCAATTTTCTGTGAACATCAAAAACATGGAAGCATTTAAAAATGCAGAAGACGGGTTTAAGAGTGCTGGCAAGATTGTGGGAAACACAGCAGACACCTTTAAATCTCTGGCTCACTTAGTTTTCTCCTCGAGTTTATTCACAAAATGAGCAGCCTCTTTACTGCATCTCCTGCCAATACCTGCCCTACAGTCAAGCACTGTGCAATTTAGGGGCATAGGCTTAATTACACTGGTAAATGAAAGCATCCATTTTCCCTGGCTCTAGAAGAACAGAAAGCATCCAGGCAACAGATACAGGCTGCTGGCTGACACATATTTGCTTTCCAAGCAGTAAAACATCAACAGCTTTTCAAAACAACCACTCATGTCACACACAGTATCTGTAACAGCCTCCAAAAATGTGTAATTTGTGGTGGCATAACAAGTAAAATGCCTCAGGCTTGTGCACTGACACTTTCAAAATAGAGAGTCTAATGCTTTCTCTGTGGCACATGTGCTACCTCTGCATGGACAGCCTACAAGTCTCCAGTGGCCCAGTTGCAATCCACAATATTCCTCAAAATCAGTCCGTTCTGGCACAAGGAGCAGTGCACATCAAAGTAAATTACTCCAGGGAACCTTCAAAACACTCAATTCACTCTCTCCAGATTGCCTGTGGCTGCACTGAGTTTGATCAGATGATCAGACCCCCTTCAAAGGTTAATTTTTTTGGAGGAAGGGCCCTAGTCTGTTCACTCATTCTTCAAACACAAGCCAGCCCATACCTTTAATTATTCACACTGCCTTTCTACATGTGCTTTTCAGCTCTGTATTTTTATCCAGAGGACACAGACCTGCACTTAATAGTCAAGGGCATGGCATGGCAAGGACATGACAATAGCAACATTCATTCCTAAACCAACTGGTTTTTGATCAGAAGTATCACAATAATATTAAGAAGTGCTTAACTTCAAATTGTTTCTTCTGAAGAGCAAGAAGCACCTTCAGGCCCCACTATCATTTACAGAATGCCTAAAAATTATCCCCCAAGACTCCTCTTTCCATACTTACCTATGGATCCTTCGATCCTCCATTTTCTCACATACCAAGCTCAGGAGGCAATGCAGATCAATTTCTGAAATAATCACATCTCCAGCAAGTGCTGCTTTTCTGCCATAACCCTGTCTTTCAGCAAAGCTATTTTCCATACTACACTTGGATTTGGATCAGAAATCAGACTAGTGATACACGTGCCACATTTCAAACACCCTGGCACAAGTTTCAACTGCAAAGCTTCAAACAGCAGCTTACCACAGCCAAGGTCCCCCCAGCTAGAAACCCACAAACATCCCAGTTCTGTTCTACAGGAAGTTTCTTCTTTCTGTGCACATATTTTTTAAAGGAGCTCGCTATGCTGCACTGTGAGCAGACAGTAAATGGGAAAGGATTTTAAAAGCCAGAATCACAGCTATTTTTTTACCCCTGGTAATGTCACCACCCACAGGACAGCCAGCTTCTGGTCATCACAAAGACACACCTAGGAAGAGCTTCTTGCTTGACTTCCCCTCCCCACACTCACCTCGCCTGAGTAACTGTACTTTCCCTTCAGGATCTGCCGGTACAGGCGGGTGCGGTTGTCGTCCTCAAAGGGCATCGTGCCGCTGAGGAGAATGTACGAGATCACCCCCAGCGCCCACATGTCCACGGAGTTCGTGTAGGGCTTCCTGACCAGGATCTCGGGAGCAATGTACTCCGGGGTCCCACACGTGGTTTTCATCAGGCAGTCGTCTCCCTTCTTCCGCGCGCTCGCCAGCCCGAAGTCCGTGATCATGATCTTGGAATCTGTTCCCGGGTGGTAGTACAGCAGGTTCTCCGGCTTCAAGTCCCGGTGGGTGATCCCCAGCGTGTGCAGGTACCTCACCCCATCCAGCACCATCTGCAGCACCCGCGTGGCGTCCCTCTCGGTGAAGGAGCCTTTGGCGATGATGCGGTCGAAGAGCTCCCCGCCGGTGGCCAGCTCCATGACCATGTACACGCGGTCCTGGGTCTCGAACACCTCGATGAGCTGGATGATGTTGGTGTGGCGGACGCGCCGCAGGACGCTCAGCTCTGACTCGCACACCTCCCGCCCCTCCCGGTACTTGGTCTCGATCATCTTGATGGCGTAGGGCTGCTTGGTGGCCTTGTGCTCCACGCGCACCACGCGGCTGAAGCTGCCCCTCCCGATCAGCGCTTTGATGTCGTACTTGGCCGTCACTCGGGGGTCGAACTTGGCGCGGTATTTGGCCACTTTGTTCTTGCGGGGCTCGGGCTGGTGGGCGGGCAGGGGGTTCCCAGGATAGGGGTCGGTGTGATGCGGAGGGGAGGGAGAGCCAGCTTTGATGACAGCCCCGCAGTCATCTTTGATGAAATGCTTGTATATGTCACTGTGGCCTGTGTAAGGTTCGACTTTTTTAACCAGGTCTAGCTGCACATCTTTGGGGGGCTCGGGAAGCACTTTGCTTGTCCCACAGCCCATCACTGACTGGTGTTAATTCCCTATCAAGGCATGTTCCCAGGGGAGCATCAGCAGCAACCACATCCGGGGCAATTCCCACATTTGAATCTTAGAAAAAGAATGAGAAGAAACAAATAAAGAGCAATCAAGGTAGTAAAGGTTCAAATGGAGGGGAAAAAAATTAAAACAACAGGGCCATGCTATCACAAACTGAGAATTTGGGATTTTCACTTCTCGCTGCTACAGACCATGCACAGTGCTCTGCTGTTTTCATCACAAGTGAGCAAAGGCACTGCCTACAAACACCCAGTCATGGTCAGAACAGATGTGTCCATGGAAAACACACAGTATCTCTCTTTACTAAGGATACTTTGTTTTCTGCTCCCTGCTGAGCACTGAATCAGTCACAGAGCAGTGGAGGTTGGATGAGACTTCTGGAGGTCTTTTTGTCCAGACACAATTGCTTAATAAAAATCAAGTAAAGGAAAAAGTCAAGCATTTTCCTTAGTTTTGTTAGATCTGCTCAACTTCCTCAGTCAGCAGCCAATCCAATCCTTATAGTTCTGAGTTTTCTCACTAGAAGGTCCACAAAGCACCTCAGCAACTTGCTCACTTAACACATCTTCCCAAGATTTTCTTTATATTGAACTTGTTCACTGTCTTAAGCCTCTCACTACTTTGCTCCTGGGGATCAGTGGAATAGCATAAGAGGCAGGGAATATGGAGCCAGAGGCACACCGGTTTTAAGGTGCATTTTCCCACTGAACTTTCTGCAGCCCCTGCTAAAAGGGAGATGTTCACTTATCCAGGGCAGCTTTCAGTCAGCAAGTCCCTCATCCTCCAAACCCTGAGAAATCAAGGTGAGCTTTCACATCTTTCAACAACCTCAATTTTGCTTTATTTTACATCTTTAGGCACCAAGTGGCACTTCTGGCTTTCCATATGGAGCTGCATGTAAGAAGCGGAATTCCTACCAGCTGTTCCAGACTAGGAGCTCTTGTTCATCACACTGTACCCCAACAAAACCAAACCAGCTGCATTTGGGCAGCTGGGCATCTTTACGTGCTGATTAAAACAATATGACTGGTCAGGAGAAGGGGATGCCACCTGTGGCTCTGGCAGTCACTGGGCAGTTTCACATTTGCCCTTCACCATGTGCCTGAGCCTTCACAGGAGGCTACAGACAACATTAGCTTTGAAAATGTGATTTTAGGTCTTACCATCACCAGGTGTATCTCCACTCACACACCACCTCTCCAAGAAACTACTCAGCATGAACAGCAGAAAAGGAACCCCAGCCAGTCTTCCATCAGGAGAAGCAGGTGGAGAAATAAGAAACGTTTTAAAGGGACACCCAGAAGAAGTTCAGGACTCTACATCCAACCTGGGAAGAAAACCTGGCTTTAGTTAAGATTCGATTTTATAATCAAACATCATCAAAGTAACTTCTCAAGGGAGAGGCCCTGCTGGCAGCACCCTGAAGTCAAACAACCCAGCCATGCACAGACATGCCTGTAGTAGGGCGCAGGCAGTAGAAATAAAAAAAAGCCAACTTCACAGAAAGCTTAGCTGACTTTCACCAAGCACTGCCCTGGAGGTGGGGCTTCATTCAAAGCACCACAATAAAAAATTAAAAGCTCTGGCCAGTCCTGAATAATGCCTCCCATGGACAGTTTTCCCAGCATTATTGAACCTTAAAGCATATTAAGTGACAGAGAAATGGAACGAGAGCATCCCTAAACAAGATTATTACAGAGTAAAATTCAACATGTAGAGAAGGACTTGTGTAAAACATCCCACCCGTAAATAAAACCAAAGAGATGGACCAAAACACTTGAAAATATAACCTATAAATCCACTAATGGCATTAACTGAGATCTGGCAGCAACTCCAGCATGTCAGTGGCTCCTCCTTGTACACTTAAGTGTTCCAGGGAAGGCTACAGAACCCCAGAGCTGCACACCAGAGTCAGCAACAAAATTAACTCAACCTTAGTGCAGGACATCCTCCTGTGTAATAATCACCAAGAACGTGGGGAAAGGAATTAAATAAATGGGGCATTACAAGCCCTCCGAGTGGGAAATCACATACTTGGCACGTTGCAAACTATCTGGGGGGCAAATTATCTGAGCTACAGCTGGAAGTGGTGGGAAAGAACACGGGATTTATGTTTCTCCCCTTGGAGATTCAGCTCCTCGCCTGCCGTCTCACTGACACATTTCAAATGTGCCTCTCACTGCCTGACATAAACCTGACACAACCTAGCATTCCCAGTGCGAGTTTCTGGTGGATTTCGGAGGAGAAACCCGGGGCTGGGGCTGCCGCAGCACCGCAGGCAGCAGTGCCGGAGCCAGGGGCTGGCCAGAATCAAGCCAAACCAACCGGGATTTCCAAAACTCTGTTTGTTTTCTGAACTCATCCTAACCCGGGCCGTTTGTCGCTGTCGTAGAAAGGGGACCCAGGGCCGGTGCCGGGAGCTCGTCCCGCAGCAGGCTCGGCTCCAGGCCTGGGAAGCACCGGGCGCGCCCCACGGAGGGGACACTCCAGGAGCGGGCTCGGCTCCCTCCCCGGCCCGCCCGTCCCCGCGGCCCAGCGCCCCGAGCAGCGGCAGGGCTGAGGCGCCGGGGCCCGCCGCGCCCGCGCCTCCCGGGCCGCACCGCCGCC
>VZRV01005018.1:97654-108271 GCA_013398115.1 Falcunculus frontatus
GCCTCGCCCCGAGCCCAGCCCTGCCCCGGGACCGGCCCCGCCCCGGGACCGGCCCTGCCCCGAGCTCGGCCCTGCCCCGGGACCGGCCCTGCCCTGAGCCCGGCCCCGCCCTGAGCCCGGCCCTGCCCCGGGACCCCTCAGGCACAACGGGGGCCTCCCAGCTCTACGATGGATCCGGAACTGCCTCATTCAGTGTTCCAGAGCCCTCTCCCGTAGGGCTCTGGGACCCACCAGCCCCACCCAAGACTTCTCAGCCCCATGCCGGACCCCTCAGCTCCACGGGCCCCTGGAGCTCCTCACCTCCATGGACCCCAGGGCCCCCCTCACCGCTCTGGCCCTGCTGCTGTTGCCCACAAAATCGGGTTCGTTCCTTGGTGTGCACCGAGCCGACAGTGACACACTCCAGAGAGACGTCGACTGTTTATTTCAGAGCTGCCCCAGCCCCGGTGCTCGGTGCTGTTCCACAAATCCAGCACATCCCACCGGACTTTCTGTGCCATGATTTACACAGAGAAGTTCGGGGTTAGTAATTTCCCAAGCACAGCCCTTCTATTAAGATTGGTTAGTAATTTCCATAGAAATCACGTAACCCCCAGCTAACTTCCACTCATGCTCAGGGGAAGGGTCTTCACCCGGGCAGGGTCTTTTTGACCCGCAGGTGTGATTTTTAGTGTTACAATGAAGATAGCTCAGCTCTAGGATACACGGACATGGAGCATTTTGCCAAGGTAACGATGTTTACAAAGACAAACATCAACATCTTAGTTTATTGCATCCCTAAATCGTGTTAGTTCCAGGATATTCTTGAGTGAGGGATGCTGGCTGCTGCCTGTTCCACTGATTAGGTCTCCTTTTTTGCTGATTAGGCTTGAAAGGATACAAAGGTCTTACATCAAAGAACATCCTGCCTTAAGATAATATTGACGTATTCCGCATTTTGCAACACTGGGACCCTCTTCAGCCCTGTGGGCTGAGCTGGTGGCCCCTGGCAGGGACGATATTCCTGCTCCCCATGCTCCTGCCTCGGAAGAGCGGCCACAGTGCCTCCTCTTTGGACACAAATCCAGCTCTGACAGCTCCCCAGCAGCGCCTTGGAGCCCACAGCCCATGGAGCAGCTCCGAGGGCTCCCCGCTGGGCTGCGGGACTCTGGAAAAACATTCCGTTTGCAAGAGAATTGCCCGGAAGCATTGGTCCTTTTCCTTGGCAGGGCAAACCCGGTCCCTGTGGGATAGCTGTTGTGCACAGCAGAATAACGAGGCACATTCCTTTCTCCTTTCTTTTCCTCAGCTACTAAGTGCCACAACACCCGCAAAATTTGCTTGGTAACTGCCCGTGGACTTTCTTCCTCGTATCCTTTCCTCATCCTCAAACAAAACACTCCACATCCTGGCCCTGGATGACCTGAAAGCAGGGAGACGAGGGATGACACCTCGCAGGGATGCTGACAGCCCTCCTTTCCCTTGGGGCATACAAACGCAGCGACGCTGTCGGGCTTGTTTTCCAGCCTGGCTGTCACGTCATTCCCGAGGCGATTCAGGTGGAGCGGGGCTATTTTCACACTCCTACCATGCTTTTAAAAATAGTCAGGTTTGTATTAATGCTCCTGGGATCTTTGGCTGTTTAAAATGATTAGTAAGTCGTAATGTGGTAAATGTTGTACCTGCTGATGCACATTATTGTCATCAGCTTCTTCTCCATGTAATTCCAGATGAGGCGTGGAAATGTGTGAGGGTTGAGAAGAGGCTGCCTGGGCTGGAATCTACAGATCTGGTGAGTTGTGCAGTTCTCTGCAAGGGAAACTCCCCAGTTCTTGTTGTCCCACACAGGAATGGTGCTGCTGGTATGTTTTCAGCCCTCTAATCCCCTCGCTTTCTTTCTGGAGATGTTTCCACAGCCACACATCCCCCGCACTGTCCCTGAGAGGTGGCTTAGCCTGTGTCTGACATGTGAAACCTTGCACGTGTCCCTGTTTAAGTTGATCCTGTTATTTTAGGCTGTTTCCCAAGGTCATCCCAGCTTGGTTCCACAAGTGTGTTCCTCTCTGTCGTCCTGGCTGATGGCTGTAGAGCAGTGGGCGGCCTCAGCTTGGCCACAGATGCTCACATAGGAATAAGTGCTCTGTAAGGATGCGTTTCCCTCAGGGGATGCATCTTCCATTAGTCGCTTCCTCACAGCTTTGTTTCCTGACCAGCCTCATGGGAACACTGAATGAGGCAGTTCTGCGTCCATCACCACTGAGAAATGTCAAAGAGCCAACAGCCACGGAACCCTTGGGCCGCAACCATGGACTTCTGAGAACCTCGATCAGAGCAGCTCCTCTATTATTTATGCCGTGGTGGTGCTCTGAGACCCACTGGAGCCAAGAGAACTTCACACCAGACATCCGCACAGAGCCAACATCCGCCTGGCAAAGCACCCAGGGATGAGGTGGGGAACTGTCTGCTCATCCATGTGATCCACTGCCTGCCAGGTCAGGCACCTGGTTTGACTTTGGGGTCACTGCCTGATGATTCCTGGTGCCTGTTACTCCATCTAGAGACTTTCCTGCAGCTACAGCAGGAAGTTTTCTGACTGAGATGAGCACCTTGCTGCTGGGGGCACTGGCTGTGAAGCTCTGAGCACTGAGAGGCTCGGCAGCTGCTTGTCCTGCCAGGCTCTGGGTGCCTGGGCTCCCACCAGCACTGCTCCAGCCAAAAACCATTAGGGTTTTTTCTTGCTCCTCCAAGAGGGGACTGGTAACAGGATTCTGACACACAAAGCAGTGACGTGCTTGGGCAGAGTCTAACAGCAGGTTTTCCTGCCGAACAGGCTGTTGTCTCCTTGTCATTTCATTTTTTGCCTCCTCCCTTCCAAGAGGCTGCCGTTCCTAGAGAAGAGCCTCCCCCTGCTCTTCCATGTTGATCTCTTCAGAAATCCCTTGCTGGCTCTGATCTCCAAGACCTGCAGCCTGCCTCCAGCCCCATGGGAAGGATGCAGCACTTGAGACAGGAATGTCTGTGAAGAGTCACAGAATCCTGGAATGGTTTGTGTTGGAAGGGGCCTTTAAAGTTCATCCACTTCCAAACCCCCTACCATGGGCAGGGACACCTGCCACCAGACCAGGTTGCTCAGACCCCCATCCTTGAACACTGCCAGAGATGAGGCAGCCACCACTCCCCTGGTCCTGCAGCCTGGCTGCACCCTCCTGAGAGCCCTCACCCCTCTGCAAGGATGGGTTTCCTTAGAGTTTTGTATCTCCTGTTAGTGGCTTCTTCACAGCTTCTCCTGTGGAAGCTGCTAAAGGCAGGCTGGGCCCAGCGGGGCGATGCTGGGTACCCACAGGTGGAGGATCCTCTCTGCCTGGAGATGCAGAGATGCTCCAGAGCTGGCTCCAGCACCAGCATAAACCCTGCTTGGAGCAGGAACTTCAGAGCTCCCTTTGCATCCCACACCTGCCTGCGGTGCTGCCAGCTGATTCTAGAGCGTCACTGGGGTGCAACAAGCTGTAATTCCCTGTGGAATGATGGGAACAGCTGGAAGCACCTCTAGCATCCCCCAGCACCACAAAGCTGCCTGGGACAATTGCTGCACGTCCAGAGCATGGGGCAATTTGGGGATCCCAGGGCTTCCTGCTGTGCCAGGCCATAGGAAGCCAGGAGAACAGGGCCCCTCATCTGCCATGCAATGGATGGGATGAAGTGGGAAACCTGGATTTCCTCCGAGCTGCATCCCTGCCCTGCGTGGCAGCGAGCCCGAGCCACAGTGGCCATGCCAGGCTGGAGCTCAAGGTTGTCCCAGCAAGGCTGAGTAGAGGTCGTAACAGGAGGATGTTCAATTAAAGCTGCTTAAAAAAGAAATCCAACTTTCCCATATGCCTCTCTGGAGAATGAAACAGCCCCAAAGCTGGGCGCAGATGGGGTGCCAGGCGGGGGGCTGAACACAGCCCCCACAGCAGAGGTGACTCCGGCTCAGCCGTTCCCACTGCCTCCGATCTGCAGGGATTGAGGTTGTTTTTTGGTGTTTCCTTATGGAAAGTTGGACATTTGGCTCGGCAGAAATCCCCATGCAAGCTCGGACAGTGGCCAGCCCTGTGACATAGTGTCCTCCAGGCTATGCTTATCTTCCAGTGCTCTCGCTGCCCCCGGGTTGCTGGCAAAGCTGGAGGTGGCGAAGCTGGTGCCTGGTTGGGGATGCCAGACTGGAACAGTGGCACTGGGGGCTGTGGAAGGGCAAGGAGCCATCCCCCCTCTGCTGGTGGCCTCCACACCAGTCCATCCAGTTAGAGAAACCCAAGTGCGTCCCCACAGATGAGGAGTCATTCCCCAGCTGGCACCTTCGCCAGGAGGAAATTCCCTGGGCAAATGAATGGAGGATTCAGCCATTGCGTGGCAGAGGCGTTGGGCAGCATGGTGGGAGGTTGGCCCTCATGTCACTGTGCCGCGTGTGCTGTCTCACTCACACAGCCACCTAGAATAGTGTCACCATCTGGTTCCAGCTGCCCAGGGACACGAGGGCCTCCCTGGCCCCTTCTGAGATTACAAAAAGTGAATTCAAACATCAACTCAGCTGGACTCAGCTGGCCTTTATCCCTTTTTCTTTTCTTTTTTTAATAATTCAGGTTTGTCTCCTAGAGAAGAGAGGGAGATAATGTCTGCAGAGCATTTAATCTTCTGCCCAAAGAATAGCAGAGAGCAAATTAGGATCTACTCCAATTAATTTGCCTTGATGGGCAAAATCTGGAGAGCGGCCATATCTGGGAATTAAGAACAAAAGCAGAGAGTGTAAAGTAGGTCACTGGAGTTTCATAACCGGAGCGAGGGGTTTTCACAGCACGATGGGTGCTCCGAAGGCTCCCACTGCTGGGTCCACCAGTCTCATTCCCCACCATCCACAGGTGTCAGCCTGGGCAGTTGCTTTAAGATGCTGTCGGTGTGCAGGGAGCCAGCTGTTTGTTTTGGGGACAGGAACAAGGACTTTGTCTCTTCCCACAACAAGACACAGCTGCAGGACTGTCCCAAACCCTTGCACCCGATGGAAAAACAGACACTGGCTCATTGTCCCAATTTTGGAGCACCAGAGAGCTTTCCTGGGGTCAGCATGCCCACCCTTGCTGTCACACTGCTGCCCTCAGCCCTGCGGGCATGTCCCTGAAGGAGGACTGGAGGTGACAGGTGGCACTGGGGTTTGGGCAGTGCTTTGCCATGGACTCTTGCACATGTGGTGTCACCAAGCAGTGGTGACCCACAGATCCACCCTTTTCTAGCACCCCCAAATCCCAGCCCCGGCTTCCCAGAGCCCTTCCCGCGGTGACACGGTAACACCTTCCCGCTGCAGGACACACGTGGAAGCACAGCCAAGGGTGTGAGTCACGTGCGGTGAAAAGTGCTGGCGCTCCGGACACGTGGTGGCATAGCCAAGGGTCTGTGACATGTCCGGTGACATCTTCCAGGACATGGCACCTCTGTGGTGTGTCTTTCTGCACACGGGGTGAAACACCCAGACTGTTTGGTGGGTGTGGGTGGATCTTCCGAGGCTTTGATTCCGGCTGGGTTGAAGCAGCACAGTTTGTTGTCTGCAAGTGTCACCATCGTGGTGACAGCCTGTCACAGCACAGCACCACGCTGGTGACGCTCCATCTCCCCGGCCACCTCCCACTGCCCCTCTGCGGGACGCTGAGAGCACCCCCGGCAGCGATCCCACCGCTCCCACCCCCGGGAGGTGCCGGCGGGCGCTGCGCGGTGAGTGGCCGGCGCCCGGCTGGCGTTTATCCTCTTAGCCACCCTGTCGGGATCCGGCACTAATTCACCCTTAAACACAGGATTGTCAGGAACTGGGAAGGAAAGAACCGGCGGATTATCCCCCCGGCGCTGGAGTTAAACACGGGGAGCGGCAGCTGCTGGATGAGGAGAGCTGGGGTGGTGTCTTGCCCCGTGTCCCATGGGGCACCGGCCGCGGGATCAGCATCTTCCCCCAGCAAGGGCTGCCGGGAGCCCAGATGTTTTGTGTCCCCCCAGCCAGCTCCAGGCTGGTTAGTGAAATAAATAATGGGAAATAAATACAGTGCCCCCCAGAGAGCTGAGGGATCAGCAGCAACCACTCAGCCCCATGGGATGAACCAACAATCCTGTTCGTGTTTCCCGGACCCAGAGCCTGGCAGAGGACTGGGACAGCCAGGGTGACATCCCAGAGGTCACCAATCACATGTTTAAGTTACCAGACCTCGCAGGAAGAGATTTTATGATGAAACAACCAATAATTTTCCCTGGCTGAATGAGGACAGTGATCACTGAGCTCCTTGCTCACACGCTGAAGGCTTTCAGCTACAGGACAGTGTGCAAAGGCTTCTCCAGGCCAAAACCATGTGCCCAGCTGCTGGAATGTTTTTGGGACAGCCTTGAAGTCTCCCCGGAAATTACAGAAACAGCAGCAACTCGCTACCCAGGGCACGTAGGAGCTCACGGCTCCTGCTCTCCACTGAGCCTGGAACAACCCACAGTGTGGTGGCACTTGTGTTGGCCAGAGGATTTGGTTGCCTTTCCCAAGTGGGATGGTTTCCCACATGCCAGCTGGATTTACCCACCACTGCTGCTGGGACCTGGGGGCCACACCAGCGAGGAGCCTGTGATCTGTGCCACAGCTGGGGTGGCCCATTTGCAATTCCAGTGGCCCTTTAGGTGGTGGGTGGGCAGTGATGGCTGTGCCCAGGAGAGTGGGGAGGTTGCCTCACCAGCCCAGGCCTAGGGGAGCTGGTTTGCACGCTGGGTTTCAGTAGCTGGGAAAAGTACCCAAAGTTTTCAGCATAACAGTGGCAGGGATGGGAATTAGAGCATCTTCCACTGATAGACACAAGTTTAGCCAAGTTAAACACCCCCAAATCATCTTGGTTTAACTTCAACAAGTTCCATGTGAACCTGGATGAGATTTCCAGTTTCCTAGCTTTTTCACCTCTATCATCTTGATTTAAAAAACCCCAACAACCTCTCTTCCCTGCAAACCATAGTTTTCTTCATGACCATGAATACAGCACGGCCAGAATAAAAGGGGTGGAAAACAGAAACTGTCACTGGAGTTGCCCATCAGAGCACAAGCAATTGGCTGCCAGAAAGACAAAGAAATCTGCGCCCTGTGTTTTCCTAAGGTGCCCTTTAAAACGAATAAAACATTTGACCCACCTCTAAAGGGAACATCTCTATGCCCAGCCCTGAAAAGCAGCTGTCAGGGAGCACCAGGGCAGTGGGAATCGCCCCTTCCTGGGGCTGTCCACGATTCCATGGACTGCCTGGCATGGCCGTGGGCAATACACTGGGGGAATGGAGTCACAGACCCTCCCACTGACCCTCCTTGGGGACTGGTGCAGGGAGCATCTCCTCTCCAGTACCCAGCGCAAACACAGAGCTTGGGAAGGGGCTCGAGGGGCATCCCATGGCAGAGAGACAGGAGAAATGTAAAAGTGTCTTTTAATATAAATATAAATCCATCTGAAGTGCTGCAGGAGAGGACCTTGCCCCGTGAGAGATGCCTGGGAGGAAGGTGGGCGTGGCGGGGACCGGCCAGCACCCGGGGGGACCGACCCGGCATCACCTGGGTACCCCGCGAGCGAGCAGGGCTAGAGCCGGGGCAGCAGCAGCGGCAGGGCCAGCAGGGCCAGCAGACGGGGGTGCAGGGGGGTGGCCGAGCCCCGCAGCGTGGCCTGGTTGGTCTCAGCGGCCGGCGAGCCCTGGGCGCTGGCCAGGCGGCCCCGGGCGCTGCACAGCTCCTGCAGGTTCCCCTGGAACTGGATCTTGCGGGACTCCTGGCGCAGCGACTCCCAGATGGTGGCCGCTTCCACGGGGCATCTCGACAGCACCTCGCTGGCGCAGGTGTGGAAGTCATCCCAGGACCTGGGGAGGAGGGCGGGAGTCGGGGGGGATGCTGGTGGCAGGTCACCCCGCCGTCCCAGCGGCTCCCACAGGGACACTCACTTGCAGATGGTGTCCAGCTCCTGCGCCTCCTCGCCGCCCTCCTCCTGCTGCTGCTGCCGGACGCTCTGGGCCATGCTGTCCCCCAGGCTGATCAGGCAGCCGGCGAAGCCCTTGTAGATGGTGTCGCACTGTCCCGCCATGCTGACGGGCTCCTGGCTCGTGGCTGCGGGGCACAGAGAGGAGAGATTGAGCTGAGCCCCTGCCGACCTCCCGCCAGCCCCCGCCTGCCCGGCTCAGGGCAGTGTGGCCTGAGGGTGTCACCGGGTGGGGATGACACTGGGCTCTGAAATGTGGCGAGGGGCTTCGGCATCCCCCCGGACCGCCGGCATCCCCTCCCTGGGCACCCGCAGTGACCCTTCGCTCCTGGCCCGGGAGCCCGATGCGATGTGACCACCCTGCAGCGACGCTGCCATTCGCCGCAGGGCTCCTGCCGGCCGCGTCACCTCGGGCCTCCCGGGCTCTCCCCGGAGCCATCTGTCCCGGCCTTTATCCCCTGACAGCAAAGATTAATTTGTGACTACAACAGAAAAAAAACAAAGCAAAGGCTCAGCAAGCTGGAGTCCCTGTTCCAACTGCAGTGGGAGAGAGGGGGAAAGGGGAAAGGAAAGGGGAAGGAGGAAAGAGAAGGGAAAAGTGGGAAAGAGGAAGAGAAAGGGGAAGGGAAGGGAGAGAAGGGGGAGAGGTGGCAGGAGGAAGGGGAAAGGGAAGGGGAAGGGGAAAGGAAAAAGGAAAGTGGAAAAGGAGGGGGAAGAGGAAAGGGAAAAGGGAGGGGAAAGGCAGGCAGAGGAAGGGCGAAGGGAAAGAGGAAGGGGAAAGGTGAACAGGACAGGAGAAAGGATGAAGAGGAAAGGGGAAGGGAAAACAGGAAGGGGAAGTAAGGGAGGGAAAGGGGAAGACAAAGTACAAAAGGAAAAGGCACAAGTGCAACTCTGGCTGCTTCATTCTCAGAAGCCCCGATTCCCTGCTCTGCTCCACAAACGATTCACACTGGCACTGGCCAAACCCTGGTGCCGGCCACAGGACTATGGGTGACAGGGTGTGTTCACGAGGACTGCGAGGGCATCCACAACCTGTGAGAAGCCCAAAAGGAGCTGGTGTGTGACTGGGTCACAGGGAAAACCTGCATGGTCCTCAGCTCTGTCCCGGGGGTCCTGCAGGCGAGAAGATGTGGGATCCCTGTGCCAAATCACAGGAGTTACAAGAGTTTTGGAAGTGCCATGGGCGTGCACCAGCGAGGTTTCTAATTGAGGACAGCCCTGCGGGGGACCCCTGTGGAAAGGTGACCCCAGAAGCAGCTGAAAGTTTCCCGGTGACTGCTGAGGCAGCCAGGATGTCTCCAGGGAGCCGTGTGCCTTGCTGCTGGCATCCCATGCCTGCACCCCTGGAACAGGGTCCTGAGCAAAGTGACTGTGGTCGAGACTAACACCAGGGCGAGCCTGACACGATCACAGGGCACATTAGGAGTTTGCGATGAGAACCCCCTGAGCACAGCACCGCGGAAACTCTCGGGTTGATGCCAGACACGTGGGGCACAAACATCGCATCTCTTTTATCAAAAGAGAAAGTGGGATCCATTGCTCCTCCTTTGACCCAGCCAGGCAACAAGCGTGTCTCCCACCAGCCCAGGGACACAGCGGCTGGCAGGGCCGGATGATGCCTCCCCTCAGCCGGCTGGTCCCTGCTGCAGGCTGGGGTTTCACCTCCTGGGCTCCTCTAGTGCCCGGCACAAGCCCTCCCCTCCTCTCAGCTCCCCCGGCATGAGGCTGGGCAGAGCAAGCAAAGAAGGAGAAAGCAGGAGGGCAAATCACCTCCGCTGCTCCGCTGCAAAACCGTGGGGAAAAACCTGCCCCGGGCTCCGTCAGGGAGGAAACCCAAGGGAAACGCACGGAGGAAGTTTCCCAGGGCGCTGCAGAGCATCTCTGGCTCCCAAGCGAGTGCCGACGCAGCCATCCTGCTCCTGGGGAAGGGTCGGAGCCACCCACCCTCTGAGCCTAAAATCCACCAGAGGTTTGGTGGTTCCTGTTCTCCACCGTCCGTGCAGCCGGACCAGGTTAACCCCAGGCTTCCCATCTCTGCAGAGCACAGATGTCACTGGGTACCCCTGTGCTCCGCATCCTCCCTCGGCTCACAGAGGAGCGGGAGTGTGGAGGGGACACGCTGGAGCCCGTGATGTGCAGAACCTGCCGGATAACAGTCTCCCAGCGATCAGGGTGCCCTCCACCCCGGTGAACGAGGGCAGCAGGAAAAGCCAGCCGGTGCGTGGGGTGGGCACACAAGGCTGGAGAGTCAGAGCTCGGGAAGTGTCCCCTCCTGAGCAGAGAGACCCCGGAGAGGGCTGTGAAGCCGCGTTCCTCTTTGCGCGGCATCTCAGGACACGGGACAAGGGTGGATGGATCGCTGAGCCGTGGGGCAACCGGGCACCCCGCTCCCCGCAGCTACAGAGGTTGCGGGACGCGGCTGGGGGTCCCGCTCCCACCCGCCAGCCCCCCAGCCCCGGCCGGGAGAGCCCGGGGGTGTCGGCCCCGCAGCCCGACCCGGAGCGGCCCCGCGGCACTCACCGAGGTGCAGGAGCAGCGGGCACACGACGCCCAGCAGCCGCCAGCAGCCGCCGCCCATGGTACGGACCCCGCGCCGCCGCCGCCGTGTGCTCCGCGCCCGCCGCCGCCGGCAGCCCCG
>VZRV01005018.1:108281-166332 GCA_013398115.1 Falcunculus frontatus
GCCCCCGGCCCGCCCGGTACCGCCCCGGGACCGGCCCCCGGCACGCCCTGCCGGCCCCGCCGAGGGGCGGAGGAGCCCCCGGGGCTGGACCCCGGCCCTTGGCAGTTCACGGAATCACAGACTGGTTTGGGTTGGACGGGACCGTAAAGACCATCTCGTTCCAATCCGGCAGAGACTCCTTCCAACTAAGATCAGGTTGCTCCAAGCCCTGAGCAACCTGGTCTTGTGAACACTTCCAGGGATAGGGCATCCACAGCTTCTCTGGGCAACCTGTGACTCACTGTCCTCACAGGGAAGAAATTCTTCCTAATGTCCAATTTAATCCTGCCCTCCTGTCAGTGTGAAGCCATTTGCCCTTGTCGTGTCACTCCATGCCCTTGTCCAAAGCCCCTCTCCAGCTCTCTTGGAGCCCCTTTATGTATTGGGAAGGTGCTCTACGGTCTTCCCAGAGCCTTCTCTTCTCCAGGAGGGAGGAGCAGCCAGAGACATTTTTGCTGTGAAAAGAGGAATTAATGTCCCCTTCCCACAGCCAGCAGCCTACCATCCCCTCCTGGCTCTCCCAGGAAGCAGAGATCACTATGTCCTGCTTGACTCACACGGGAAAGCTTGAGCAGAGACTCAGGAAAAAACCTGTGAAGAGAGAGGGGATCCTGGCCCCTCACCTCAGGCTCCAGCCTGAAGATGGTGTGATATCCTCAAAGGCCCCTCAGTCTTCCTTCCATCACACAACAGAAGGAGGTCTCCACTTTTTATTTTTTCTCAAAAAGTTTTTTATTGAATTGTTCTTAATGTTATTTCCAAAAAAACCCAAAAAACAAAGAACAAACAACAAAACCCCCCAAAACTTCAAAATTTAGATAAAAAGAAAAACCTTGGTGTAAAATCAAAACTAATGTCTGAAACATGGACATGCTCTGATGCACAACAGAACCGGTGGCCCCCTGGGGCTCTTGCAGTTTGCTGCTGCCTCAGCACCCCGACCCAGAGCCCCTCCCTGGGGCACACTGCAGGGGCATCACCCCCTGCCCAAACCTGCCTCACTGGGTCAGGTGGGCTGGGCACCCCACTGTGGATCTGGAATTACCGAACTTCAGAGTAACTAACTAATTAACAAATTTTAACTAACCCCTCTCGCTCAGCTGACCTCCTCCCTGTGCCTACATCAGGGAGGAGGAGTTTGAGCCCTTCACTGAGGTGTGGGTACAGGTTTCTGGTCACTGAGGAGTGCGTGGCCCTGGCAGCCGCTGTGCTCAGGCTCAGCACACACCTCCCTTCTCCCTTGCTGATGGCAGCAGATCCAAACCTTTAAAGGGGTAAGAAATCCATCGGCTTCTGCTGCATGAGACATGGACTGCCAGCCAGCCTTGGGGACGGATGGGCAGGTGAAGAAGAGATTTAACTCTCAAAAAAGAGGCTATTTAGGAAAAATAAGCCAAGTGAATGTTCAGTGACTATTTGGAACTATACACAGATGGCGTTCGCCTTAGAGACATCACACATGTGTTGATAGATTTTCTGGCAAGAGCTCTGAACACCAGCCAGACGTCATTAGTAACTATGGGTCTGCTGGGTGGGGCTTGGTGGAGCAGCCCACCAGGCAGCCAGGTTCTCCTAGGTCATGCCAGGGGTGACCAGGCCCTGGAGCATGATCATGAGGCGACGTGCAGGTTTGCTCAGCGGGTTGTGGGGTTCCACCTGGAGGAACTGGAAGAGCTTTTGCCGCACCTGGTTCATGACTGACCCCATGTGGTCTCGGGTGATGGGGTCACTTTGGTCCAGGTGCATCACTGCATCCTCCAAGTAGCTGAAGGAGAGAGAGCAAGGTTAGCACCAAACCCAGCATACGATCCCAATCTGATTCAGTTTACGTTAGCACTGAAGATGCACAATTTTGCTCCCCACTCCACCCAAACTCTGCAGTATGTTCAGCTGTCAGGAAATAAATGTTCCTGACTCACAGCAGAGTCCACCTATCCCTTCCTCAACATGCAAGGGCAGCCTACAGCTCCCAGCCTGCCCACCTGCCCCACGTCCCGGCTGCTGGAACCAAGGCAGGTGCAACAGCCAGTGAGAACTCCCCATGGTGCTGGAGGTGGCTCTCAGTAGATATTTTCTTAAATGCCTTTAAGCAGAATTAGTCACTCATTAGACCGTAAAAGCCCTCAGCAGTGAGGCTCAGTTTGTGTAGGGTTACATCTAAGATCCATCCAGGAAGGGGTGGGAGAAGATCAAGACTTTCACCAACAAGACACTCTGAAGTTCAGATGAGCCATCAGCTTTCAAACCACAGCCTGAGTAAGGCAAAGTAGTCACTGCAGGTTTTCAATAACAATGCAGTTTAAACTTCACAGCAGCAGCTTTAATCCCAATTACCAGCTTGACTGTAACTTGAAGCTCTTTTCAGTTTTTCTAGCTTGCTTTATCCCTATTAAGTTGAGTTAAAAAATTCGATTTAAGTAATTTTTCCATTTTTTTTTTCCATAAGCCATAGTCATAACCTGTAGGTACCTTATCAATTTAGCTTTTAAGGGCAGATAGCAGGGTTTTGACTCAGACACTAAAAATGTTCATGGCAAGTATCAGTACAGTCACTATTCTGTCACACAAGCTTTGCTTGCAACATCCACCAGAAATTATTGCAGTAGCTCCTGCTGCAACCTCCCACTGAGCCTTTCTGACAGTCACGACAAGAAACTGCTGACACAAAGTCCGGTGATGGGTTAAGAGTTGAGGACAGAACAAACTTGCCCTGGATATCACACTATCCAGGGAACATGGCACTATCCCTCCTTTTGCCTCCACTATCCAGGGAACATGGCACTGTCCCTCCTTTTGCCTGCACAAGGAAATTGTTCCTTGGGGAATGGGGATTGCTGCACAGGCTGCAAATATTTACAGACTACAATTCCAGAGGTACCAGCATCTACTGCTGGGTACTCCTTCCATTACTACCTCAGGGCAGCAAAGCTTTCCATGGCAATGCTGACATATTTTTCTGAGTTACCACTGGCTGTAAACATGCCTTTTGTCAAAGCATCACCTTCCACTTCCAGGCAGTGAATTTAAAGCCAGTGCCAGGAACAGGACCCAGTTCTCTGGTCATACTCACTTCAGCTTCAGTTCTGTACGAGTGCCCAGATCTGAGGAGAGCTGCTGGATGAGGGAGAGCAGCACAGGCTGGGACAGTGGGCACGGATGCTGTCCAAATACTTGCTGAGTATCCACAGTCTCACAGACATACAGAACCAGGTTGAGATCAGCTGCTGTTAGAGCCTGCAAGGAAGACACAGCTAGAAATGCACAGGGAACAACAGGCAGGTGAGGGACATGGGACAGAGTGACAGCCCTGGGATGCTCAATGGCTTGACAGCTTCCTCTGGGAGCAAAACTCTCTGCATCTCTGCTGTACAGGCCAGCAGGGCCATCTTTAGGTTCTCGCTCTATGCTCTGAGGACATCTGTGTCTGTTCCAAGCTGAACAGAGCACAGCCAGACAGAGGGGAGCAGGTTACTGTCAGCAGCCTGGAGCAGGGCCAGCAGTGCTATCATTCCCAGAAGAGTTTGTCTGCAGCAGCTCAAAGGGATCTGCCTACATGTTCAAAGTCAAAGGCAAGGTCAGGCCCCAGCTGGTAGATCTGCCTGGAGAGGCTTATGAAGCTGTTGCTCTTCGGAGGTGCCCCACGTGTCACTGCTGATGGCAAAACACGCTGATTTACTGGAGCACTGACACTGTCCTGACAGGACACGCACAGGAATGAAGGAATTTAACTGCTACCAAATCATGGAACCTGCATGGCTCTGGCTTCACCTGCATGAGAGCAACTGCACCCCTCAAGCACTCCACTGCCACAGGTCTTTTCAGTCAACTCCTGTGTAAGCTATTGTGAGATTATGTGCCTACCCCAAGGAGCCCTTTTTCCTTCTCAGTCCCCAGCAAGCAGTGGATGACTACCAGGAAAATTAGGTACCTGCTGGAAAGCTTGGTTGAGGTGTCCCTGCTGGAGCAGCTGGAGGATGTGAGTCTGCTGGGACTGGAAATCCATGTGAGTAGAGGGGATGGGTGTCCCTGCTGCCGAGCGCATTGCCTGGACAATGCTCGAGGTGACAGCTGCTTGCTGCTCCTTCATAGCCAGGCTCACTTCTCCTTTAATGACTCTCTGCACCTGGGCCAAAATAGACTCCTGCATGCTGAAAAAAACAGAACAGAACCTATGGGCACCTCTGAGAATGAAGAGCTGAGGGATAACACCGCACAAAGCTTACACCAGCGAGAAAGCACAGGCTGGTTTGCTTATTGTAGTGTGGCTCCCAAAGGGTTCATACAAACAGATCTGAGGCACAGGCAACTCTGTGGCCAACACCACGATGTCCCAGGGCACACTCGGAAGATGCTGGGATTCTGTGCAGGAAAGTGACATTTCAGGGAACTAAGTCATTAAACAATGTTTTAAATCACTAATGTCTCTGGCTTACAAGCAAGGCAACTAAGCTGTGGGGTTATCCCCAAATGGGGCCAGCTTCCTAAATGAGATCTGTCAGATGCAGTTCCTAGTGTGCAGATGACACCTTTAGAATGAGAACACACTTAACACTGTGCCTGTGACTTCTCCACAGAAGAGCAGTTCACAGGGCAGACTCTGCTGCTCTGTGTGACACCTTTTCCCTCAAGGGCTGGATTCTCCCCTCTTACAAAGGGCACAAAGCATCAAACCTGCTCTACCACAGGTAGAAAAGCAGGACTTTCCTGGGAACAAGCACAGCCCATGCAACAAGACCAGGATTTAGTCTGGTGGCCTTCCTGGCAACTCTGGCCTGCACTGAAGACCCCAGTGTGCTCTGACATATGTTCTAGTGGTTAAAATAGACAGGGTTTTTCTGCCCTACAGGTGACCACCAGCCAATCCCAATGTCTGGCAATCTGCCACTGCCTCAAAGCATGAATGTGCTGAAGGCACTGCTGGGATCCCATCCTGAAACCAGGAGGGCAAAGCACAAACTGCTGCAGAGCAATTGCAGGGAGAGAAAGTAGCCTGCAGAAACTGTATGCCTGAGGACACCGAGTAAAGAAAAGCCTTCCAAAGACTCCTCTGAAATGACCTTCAGGAAGTGTTCAGATTTGAGTGTGCTTAGGGGTGCCTTAGATCCTTCTGTTCTCCACTGTGCACATGGGACCTGAGGAAAAGCAGGCCCTGAGCTTCCCAATACAGCTGGGAAACCTTCTGTGGGCAACAGTCACCAGCCCATGCACTTTGCCATATGTGCAGGGCCAACAGCACTCCTGGCTTGTTTCTGCAACTAGGCAGGGAGAGGTGCTTGTGACATGCATGTACCTCTCAGTGACATCTCTTTCCACAAGCCCAGCTGCCAACTTACTTGCCCACGATGACGTGCAGCTGGTGCTGCACCTCAGCATGGACACTGGCCGCGATGGTGGACGCCAGCTGCTCCGTGGTGCTCTGGAAGGTGCTGATGAGCTGCCGAAGCTGGTTCAGCAGCGGGTCCCGCACCTCCTGCTCTCGTACCTTCTTGTTCTTCAGGTGAGCCTCCAGCTGCTGGATATCTGCAACAAGCAGAGAGGGAGATGTTTGTGCCATTTGTACCTGTGGAGATGATCAGGGCAGAAATCCAGCTGCCAGGCTCTACATGTTCTCCAGCAGAAGCAATTGCTGAGCCCGTGTATGAGCACAGGACAGAGTAGAAGCACAAGCCTTGTTTGGGCTGCATTATATTAAACTAGAAACCCAGCTTCCAGTCTTCCCATCACACAGGATCACACAACACAGCAACAAACCCACCAGTTCTCCTACAACAGACTTCTACAGGCACTCCTTGTTCAGAGGAGATAAAGGCAGGAGTGAGGGTGTTTTATTTCATACATAGTGTGAATTGTGATCTGTGTTAGTTCAATGCTAATGAAGAAAGGGGGAACATTTCTGACAAAAAAGAAATCATGTCTTCAGAGATTTAAAACCTGTATTTTAAAATATCTTATGAAGTGGCCTGATCAAAAGGAGAAGAATGTAAGCTCACGTGTTTGTGGGAGATTTGTGAGGAAGAGAAAGGGTGCAAAATAAACAGCAGCTGGAGACACCCTGCAGATCTATGGCCAACAGAAGTCACTGCTAGCACTGGTCACATTCAGGCCCTCTCAGAAACCAGCTCTTCAGAGTAATACCTGTCCAGCCTATCTGAAGGCCAAGGATCTGCATCCCAAGCCTGAGAACAAGAATGATCTTCCCAAGTGCATCAGTGTACATTTTTCCTCACTTAAGAGTATACTCTATTTCAGCCTGAATATGTCCACACTGTTCAGCCACTATTTAACCTCTGGTCATCCCGGCACTCTTCTCTAAACCTTCTCCAATCCATTACCCCTCTGAGAGGAGGGCCCAGCTGCAGGACTGCTACCCTCTCCATTTGTCATGTTCCTGACACCAGGATGGGATATTCCTGCAGTTGGGCTTTCCTGCTCAATAGATAAAGTCACAGATTCTCAGAACACAGCTGAGCATTTTGCTATGTGGGCTACAAAGACCAGAGGTGAATCTCTGCTCTTAAAGCACCACCCACAAAAACTTCTGCTCAAGTATGGAACAGAACACAGGGATGGGCTAAGAGGTTAAACACTCACCAGTGAAACTCTGAAAGGCAAAAACATAAGGCCAATGTGTTGTCAGCCACTAATGCAAATAGTGCAGAAAGGAGCTAAAGAAGAAAACCTACTCACATTCCTGTGTGCCCTGCTTGAAGGTGTCATTGATTTGCTGGAACATGGACTGGCAGCTCTTCTCGAAGGCTGGCAGCACGACGCTCTGGAAGGCCTCCCTGTAGGCTGACTGGATGGGTCCCTGCAGAGTGTCAGCTGTGGCCCTCACAACACTGTCTGTAAGGTTCTTACAAGCACACACAGAAGATTCCAGAAAATTAACAACAGCCTGCTCCTGGACTAAGGATGTAGGCAAACACCAGGTCCCTGTAACACACCCACACCAGGTAAGGACAGCCCAGTGTCTGCAAGGGTGCTCCCTCGGCTCTTCCCACGGTCCAGGCTGCACCGTGACTCCAGCAGGCAGAACCTCTGCTTGCTCAGGGGCTGCCCAAAACCAGCACTACTTCTGTGTACTTCTGCTGTAGAGCAAGGGAAGGTGGCACAGTCAGGCACAGCTCCTTTCCCCTTTTCCTCCTTCCTTCCCAAAAAAAAACATAATTCCTTGCCAAGGTAAGTAAGCAGCTTGTGCTCTCTAAATAATGTAGATATGGAGAACAGAATGGAGCCAGTCAAACTTTCACCACTTGACTGATTGAGTTGGCCCTAGAAGTCACTGCTGTGGTGAGACTCTCTAGTAGAAAATGAAAAACCTTGATAAATGAAAAAAGTGTTAATGAGGCAAAGTGGGCAGGGGAGCATACAAAGAGCTTGTATGAGACCATGAAGGAACTTTGACTACTAGCAGCCTAAATTGGTATTACCTAGAGACAGAGGTGAGGGGAAAAGGTGTAAGAAGTTGCTACCCAGGTAGGTGACAACTCAGTGTCCCCAGAAAAAGCTATTCTGGTTTTCCTTACCTTTGATTTCACTAGTTTGGTGATATTCTCTTTCAGTGTCCCCTCAACAGCAGTGAGCTTGGCAGCAATTGTATTACTGAGCTGGCTGACAGTAGGGTCCATGCTCTTGGAAATGCCTAGGCATAAGAAAAACAGGACAAAATTGCAGCTTTAATCCTAAAGTCACACTTCAAAGCCTGAAAAAGAAAATGGAATCAAATGATTCTTGGATACGACACAGCAAGGGACAATGATCACAAACTTTGCTGGGGGAGCTAAGGTTGGACATTTGGAGAAAGTTTTTGCTAGGAAGGTGGTACAGCTCTGGGAGTCACCAGAAGTTGTGGAACCTCCAGCCTTGAATGTATTCAAGAGTTGGTGTGACAAAGTCACAGCTGACCTGATCCAGAATAGCAGGTAGCCCTGCCTTAGGCAGCTCCCGGCTGCAGGCTTTCCCACCAGCAGTTTTTGGAACATTTTCCTACATGCATGGTGCCAGTGCATTGAGAAAGGGCTAAGACAAGTTCAAGCTTGCTCCAGCCAAGTCTCAGCATTTCCAAACTCATCAGCCTGTTTCACCTTCCTCCATTGGACAGACTCCAAAGGCTTTAGAGATTATAATGGAAGGTCAGACCACACTCTCTGGAAAGCCTCATACTGCTTCTAAACCACAGCCCCTCTTTTCAGATGACAGTGGGGCGCACAGCAGTCTGCTGTGCAGAGCCTGATGTTCACACAACCTAACTCCTGCTTCATACAGCACCAGCACTTTTGCAGTGTGCTTTCCATCCCTGTGGAGCTACTGCAGGGATCCACCTCCTGTACTTAGGCAGCCACACTCACACTGGGGCACTGTCTTCTTCATCTCCTCCCGAATGGTCCTCTCCAGACGGTTACACACAGCTGTGGACAGGGACTGGGAGAGCTGCTGGGACAGGTGCTCCTGGAGCTGCCCATTGCGCTGCTGCCCTTCCGTCAGCACCCGGTCCAGTCTTCTCTCTAATGAGAATTCGTGTTAAGGAGCACAAACAACAGATTTCCTGTCTACTCGCAACACTCCTGTCCACAAAGATGGACAGCAGCCTCACCTCCAGAGGCTCAGTGACAGCAAATGTGCAGCTCTGGTGAAAGAGGGGTCTCATAACATTAGTGCTGTATTCCTGAAACAGGGTGCTCTTAAACCATTGATCAGGGTGAGAGAAGAGCTTTGGAAGGCAAGATAGGAAAGTCAAACAGCTAAAAGAAGTTGGACAGTACAGTTTCCTACATATTGTGGTAAACCTGGCTGCCCCATAGGCAGCTCAGCCCCAGCCAGCCACTCACTCCTCTGCACAGGATAAGGGACAGAACAGTCAGGGTGAAAGTGAGAAAGCTCAGAGATTGAGGTAAAGACAGTTTAAGAGGTAAAGCAAAAGCTGCACATGCCAACCAACCAAAGTAAGGAATTCATTTACTACTTCCCATCGGCGAGCAGGTGTTCAGCCATTCCCAGGAAAGCATGGTTCCCTCACGCCTAACGGTGGCTGGGGAAGACAAACACCATCACTCCAAGTGTCCCCTCTTCCTCCTCCTTTCCCCCAGCCTTTACTGCTGAGCACCTACAGTGTGGGGGATCCCTTTGGTTACTGGGGGTCAGCTGTCCTGGCTCTGTCTCCTCCCAACTTCTGCCCACCCCCAGCCTCTGCCTGGTGGAGCAGTGTGAGAAATAGAGAAGGCCTTAACAGGGCTTAGAAACAGCAAAAACATCAGTGTGTTATCAGCATTGTTTTGGTCACAAATCCAAAACATAACATACATGAGCTGCTGTGAAGAAAATTAACTCCATCTGAGCCAAAACCAGGACACCTGAAACCATCAAGTCCATTATCCATAAACAGCAAGTTGGTAAAAATGTTTCTATAGGATGGAATTAGTGGACACAAGTGATACAGTGCATGGGAGCAAACCCAGGCTTCGGGCTACTCATACCTCATGAAGCAAGCAAGCTCTCTGAAGGAGCCAACACACAAATATCTTAAACAAACACCAAACTCCCACAAAACAAAGAAATGACAATTCAGCTGCTGACAAAATTCAATCCATGCATAAAGTTGTGCAGAAAGGAAAAATTATTCTAGTATTACAAAATAACTCTGGATACTGAAATTCAGTAGAAAGGTATCTAAACTATCTGTGAATATCAGACTGATGGCCAAAAAAGGAAAATCCAAGACTAATTAATAGAGAAAACTTTTGTGATAGAAGTTAAGAGTGGTTTCAGACACGAGAGAGGCTGGAGCTGCTCAGTTTGGGGAACATAACCAAATTCAGTGCAGCAAATGTACACAGGAACCAGTGACTCACAATACAATACAAATAACTGGATACCAGGTTTGAAAGCACCAAAAGAAAATACTTCTCAGACAACACATAAGGGACCTGTAGACCACCACATGAATAAATGTGGACAAATGAGATAATTCTATATCCAGCTATGCAGTATGGCAGCCAGATGCTATTTCTGATGCAAGTACTGACTTGCCTTAAGGAGGAAAGGAAGGAAAGGATCATCCCATAATTACTCTTGTGCAACTGGCCACTGCCTGAGGTAGGATAATGTACCAAGTCCACCTCTGGTCTACACCAGCACTGCAGCACTTATGGCTTAATGGGTAACTAAGATTTAGTGGCATAGAGAAAGTGTCAGTTCTTCTCTGGTGTGAGTTTCTTACCCTTAGAAAGGGCCTGAGAGGAAATGAAGTAGTTACACTGCAGCCAGGCAATCGTACTGCACCTATGGCCCCATGCTCCCAAGATCCTTGACCTTTCTGAGCCTTCCTCAGGCCTCTAGTCTGCCTTGCAGCCTTCCACTCAACATCTGCATACAAGGATACGCTCCTGCTCCTGCTGGGAGTCGATCACCCTCTCCATGTGGCCCATGAGGGAGCTCTGGATGGCATCGAGGTGATCCGTGAGTCTCTGCAGCAGCTCCATCTGGTTCTGTCGCAGCTCGGAGAGCTCCCGCTGTTGGCTCCTCAGGATGCACATCAGCTCATCCTGGAACTCTGGCGTCACCTACACGCGGAGAGGACAAGCATTAATTTCTAACAGGACTGGAGGTCAGCTGCACTTTCTGCTCAGTATTGAGTCAACCCCTGTGCTTGGAAGTGAACCATAACGCATAACGCAGCCAACAGGAGCAGCTTAATGCCTGCTCCCAAAAACTTCTGTGCCAAGGAATAAACTGATAAAGCAAGGTTCCTGCATGGAATGAATAAATGGTTGCTTAAATATCAACTGTTTAGATTCCAGACCCCCTTCAAAACAGAGCTGTGCAATCAGTACAGAAAGGAGGTTTCTTAGAGCATTTTTTCAGCTCTTTTGTTTATTTATGAATAACCAAACAACTGGAGAAGTCGTTTGGTTATTCATAAATAACACACTATAAATGTGTTATTTATATTTATATATATATATATATATATAAAAATAAAAAATTACACATATATATGTGTGTATATATATGTATATATAATACATATATACATATATATATTTATATGTATGTATAAATATATACACATATATTTATATGTATAAATGAGACAACACACTATAAATCTATAGTGTGTTGTCTCATCACTTGCTCAAAATAGTTAAAGGAGTGTGAGGACCCACCCTTAAGGGGAACACACATCAAGGCCAGTCCCCCTGTGACCCTTTCTTTGCTGGGAACAGCTTATCTTGCTGCAGGCACAGGCAAATATGAGAAGGAAATCATCAGTCTGGAGAGCACAGAGCAGCTCCTTCTCTGCTGCATGTCTGCACAGAGCAACGTCAAGCCCAAGTGCAGCCCCATCTCAACCCGCTCAGGCCTGGCCCATGCTACTTCAAGGAACTGGGATGAACTTTCTCTTAGGTCTTTCCTAGTAAGATATGAAGCATCATGAAGAGCAGCTCTGACTCACCTGGTTGTTAGATGATCTTGGTGACTGGTTCACATCCCTGGAAATAAACAGAGAAATAGTAGTAACCCAATTACGTCAATCAATTCCTCTTATTATCCAAGTCTTCTGCCAAAACAGATCACATATTTTACAGTTGCTTTAGATTTTACACTCCAGCTCATACTTCTGTTTTGCCTTGTATAGCATGGAGAATGATGGGAAGGTGATGAAATCCTAGTCCTTAAAAGCACTATGACTCCATCATCTGCACTATTCAGAGACCCTGAAGTTCCTTACAGACTAGTCCCCTTGCAGGGAGGAGACCTGAACCAAGTGGTAATGAGGACTGTTACAAAGTGCACTGCACACAAACTTTTCAGTTTTGTCCAAATTCAAAGCCAGGGAAGACTTTGCCAAATAGTTTTTGAAGGTCTCCTGATATTTTACCAAAGAAAAAACAAGTACTAATTTGTTAAAATTCAGAATGAATGAGCACAAATTATCTGGTGTGATTCCCAGCTCTCAAGGTGAAGAAACTAGTGATGCACTCCACCTCACACAGCAGAATAATGAAAAACACCGAACTGATCCCCTAACATTGCACGTCTCCATCAAAATCACAGATCTATGAAGAAAAGCAAACGCTTTTAGTTCCCAGACAGCACCCACTCATCAACTTTAAAAGGACTGAGGCAGAAAAAGTGAAAGTCATTTCAGAAGCCAGGAGCTTCAGGGTGCCACCGTACAGGACCACAGCCAGAATTAAATGCCATAGCCCATCTTTGTTGTGATCTGCACAGCTAGAGATCCAAATCATGGAGCTATGGGAACACAAGAAGAGGAGGGAGCCCCGTGCAGAAGCTGTGCTGCTCCCCTCACACTGATGCAGACAGACTGGTCTAATGAGCCACGGGCAGACCTTTCCAGTCACCAATTTTCACTTACAGGATATTGATATAGGCACGTTTAGAAACACACAAAAGCAGCAAGCAGGTATACTGCTGAACAAGGGCACTCTGCCACTGTTCACAAGCCAGTTAGAAATGGAGGCCATTGTGATACTCACAGCATCACAGTTTCAATGAAGCCTTCACTGAAACCAGTGAAAGGACCCAGTGTCTCCTCACAACGTGCAATTTACCTCCCACACATTCTTCTCAAGCCCAGGCAATATTTTGGATTTTGAGTCCCAGCTGGAGATAGTGCAGAACTATTCCCACACTCGAGTGACAGTCAGTGTTTGAGTAACCAGCAATGCTTTCTGTGGGGTTCCTGCCCTTTGCAAATGGGGTGAGGGTTGGGAGCACTTGGCTGCTGCCTCAGACCCCAGTGGCTACAAGAGGTTGTGGCCCTGCCCAGCTGGTCCCAGAGGCTCCTGTGTCCTGGCAAGCCCAGCATACCCGTCATCTTTCTTGCCCTTCCGTTTTAGCTTTGGGGAAGCCCGGGGGGATGCCTTGACTTTCCAGTCCTTCACAGGCAGCCTCTGCGCAGATGCTTTGGCACCAAATCCACCTGACGTAGAAGCCAAGCTTGCAACTTCATCATCATGGTCACTGTGAAGGAACAGCAGGGGAGAGGACATCACTCACAACACTGGACTGTGTCAGCCTTCACTGCAGGGAGGGATCCCCACGGCTCTTCATCCACGCATGGCCAGAGTCAGCTACAGACACCCCCACAGTCACCTCTACAGAGCTCAGAACACGCTGCTCTGCTTTGATCCAGGTCTGCTCAGGCTGAGCTTGAGTGCTGTGCAGCAAGGCTTGGGGGGTCCCTGCATTAGGGACAGCCAGGTCTCAGGCAGCGTGGCTGAACAATGCCTGTTGAGCTCCAAACACTGGCACACGAGCCCCAGGATGGCCTAGCAGGGAACCCAAGCATAGCACATCCTTACGGCTTTACAGACAGCAAGCACTGGACACAGAAAGCATCACAAGAACAGAGGAGGATCAGGTGAGCCCAAGACATCTGTGATCCTCAGTACCTTGGAGACTTTCACCTGCTGACCAGCTTCCAATACAGGCTACACATTTCAGTCTGAATTTACGTGTGGATTGTGGACAACCCTCAGCTGTCAAACAGGACTGAGCTTGTCAGGCACACAGAATGTGCCCACAGAACTTTAGAGGGACTCATAAGGGAGGAAAGATGTCAAAGCAAGAAACTTACTCCTGATGTACTCTTGCTATCTTATATAAGGCACAATATTTGAAAACTGATCCCTTAATAGGTTTTTACTGGTAATTAAACCAAGCTTGGTCCCTGCTTTTAGAAGCAGCACAATCAAACCTTTCCCTACAGAGAATAAACTGGAGTGTGCCTAGAGGCCAATCCTGAGAAGAGTTGAAGTCATCAGAACATTAGGGAAGCTGGGCTGCAAACACACATTAAGTCAGGAGACAAAGGAGAGACTGATCTCACACTTGAAGGCTGTCTGGGGACAGAGGCACAAATGCAGCCTGAGCTGAGTCCATGCAGGGCAAGAGAGGGGGCTGAGCACTCTAGTACCTTTGTTCTGCACTGGCATCCTGGCTGTCATGCTGCAGCAGGTGGTAGCTGTGTCGATGGTAGGAAGAGCTCTTGTGCTTTTCTTCAACCTCATCCCTTGGGCTAGAGAGGGGAAAAAAGAAAATACTGTCAGGAAAGTCTCTTTCAGCTCAGATACTCGCTCTCTCCATGTCACATGAGAGACCCTGATAGAAAGTCTATAACAGAAATCAACCCCACACTGATCCCACAGATCCAGGAAGAGGCAGGTGTTGTGTAGAGGCACTAAACACTTGAACTTGTCCAGAAGGAAGAAGCAGCTCAGCTATACTAGAAGCAGTAACCAAGAACTATCTCCCAACAGCCATTCATACAAGAGAGGTAAGCCACTACTCAAACCTGGCAGCACAGCATACTTCAATGAATAGCATCATCTTGGGTTTGTTTTTCCTCATTTAATATTGATCACTGGAGCAAAAATCATCATTGTTTCTTAGTTCCTTCAAGTGTCTGAGGAAGTGTGTGAATGTGATGGGTCAGCTCTAACAGACAGAACTGTAATGGTGGATCTAGTCTGCGTGTCATAATGATTTTGAAAGCAAACTGCACGTGCTTCTAGGCTGTAAATTAGGTCTGCCTGAATGCAGCTTGCAGGAAGAACAGAGGTGAGCATTTGTGAAATCTCTCACAGTCACAGACAGCTGATCTGATATTCTGATATAAGATGTCCTGAAGAATTCAAAGACAGAGTGGGATTGAGGGGAGTTGCAAACTCCTTTAAAAGTAGTTTCTCAAGTTCATAATATGAGTAAAAGAAAAAATATTGTGTAGAAACACAGTCTTAATGCCTTCCCAAGAGCCATCAGATGGGACTGTTTCCTGGAACAACATCTTCAGCTGTGGAGGCACAAGGTGAGGCCTTTCTTTGCAATTCTGTTGAGGGAACAGTCCAGGATTACCTGAGGGACAACACAGACCCTCTCAGCCTCCTAGTCCTGCTGAAAAGGAAGGTGTTTGCAGGTTCTCATGGTGCATGCTGCCCTGAGAGACTCCGGAGATGCCAGATGCATCTCACTGTTCTCATCCCACTACAAGACAGGAACACCAATTCTGTGATGAAACCCAGCACTGGTCCAGCACAACAGATTACTCCTTCTAAGCAGCCTAAGTGATGTTGCACCATTCTTCATTCCTGCTCCACTGCCATTTATTTTCTGACTGCTAAAGTACTTTATTTATTTACAACACTAGCTGCATAGAGCCAATCCTAGAAGAGAGATACACAATTAACCTATAACCAAACCTGTCAGTTATGTGTTAATTGATTCAACAAAAACCTGCAGGAATGCATCACCTGGGGCAGAACTTAGATTGTACTGGTTTGATTTCCTGAGTGCACACACAAAAAAAATCGTATCTCAAGTCTTCAGGTGAATACGAAGGCCAATAAAACAGACTTTTCACTTTCTTAACAGACATCATTTATGCTGCAAAGGGTATCAGAGAGCAAAATTGGTTAGAGGTGGCCTAGGAAGTTAGGGCCCAGCATACAGACCAAGAACACAGGAAGGCTGACTCATCAGATCCTTTAAGGGACACAGGGATGGAGAACCGGTCTGGATTAGTCACAATGTAAGAGCTTTTCACCGAGCTGCCCATTTGGCAAGTGCAAACAAACTGCCCTGAACCAGACAAAGCCAAGTGATTACCTGTCTGCCATGCTGTTCCTGGTTTCCCGGGTTATGTCAGGAGCCGCTGGCCACGGCTGACTCACAACACTGTCAGAAGATGCATTTTCCTGAGTTAAAGCAGTCTCCAGTAATGATGGAGCATTCAGTCTGTCCACCTCCACTGGAGGCATGTCCAAAGAGTGGTGGCTGTGCTCGGAGTTGTGGCGGTTCCTGGGAGACAGCAAATGCAGGGCTGAGGCAGCTGAGGCCATACTGTCTGCGTGGTGACCGGGCTCCAGCACCTCCCCAGGGAGCCCGGACGGAGCCGCCGCGAAGCTGCGCTGCAGGGTCTCGGAAGCAATCTCTGGGATATCCTGGGACATGGCTGTGGAAGCAGAGGAAATGACGTCTGGGGAGCGCTCGCGGGTGGGAGAAGCCTGGGGCACCACCAAGGGCTCCACTTCCTGCAGTTCCAGTGCTAGAGAGGAGTTTCCTGGTGCGACCTGAAAACAAAAATCGAACAAGAGCCTTTAGGGTAGTGTGGAGACACCCAAAGAACCCCTGGTGCCTTACACCAAACTGCCTCTGAAAACAGCCTGCTGTATCCTCTCCTCATGTGATCCCTGGCTCCCACTCCTTCATCAGATGGAAAACAGTCCCAGGATTTGTAGCAGGCTCTCAGCTGGGCTAACAACATACTTAAGGCAACGCTAGTCTGAACTCACTTTCAAAAGAAAATGTAACAGTAGTTCTACCTCCCTGCTCTGCTCCAGATTTCCTCCTCTTTGAGGGAAAACATTAGTTTTAACACTGAACATCTCCTAGACTGAAAACTTATTTCAATCTCAAGCTTTGGTCATGATCCATTTTACACACCTGGAAATTAAAATGTAGAGATAGGAAACTGCTATTTCAGATTCATCAGACCAGCAAGCAGGAATAAACCTTTCAGGTAGCATTGTCTCCTAACACAAAGGCTGACCACATCTAGCCACTGGGATAGTGACAGCAAGAGCTAGAGCTGTCTCTGGTTTTCAGAGACATGCTGTTCTATACATGGACAAGTTCCATCATCGTGGCTGAGTAAATTGGGCTGCAGGTCTGTGCCAGCAGCTGTGTTTTCCAAAGGGCACACACTGTCCCTGTTAACATCTAAGTAAATGTAATTTCATAGAATCCTAGAAAGGTTTGGGTTGGAAAGGACCTTAAAGCTCATCTCATTCCAACCCCACTGCCATAGGCAGAGACACCTTCCACAATTCCAGGGATGGGACATCCAAAACTGCCCTGGGAAGTCTGTGTCAGTGCATCATCATCCTCTGAATAAAGAATCTCCTCCTAACATCTAACCTAAATCTCTCTTCTAGTTTAAAATTATTCTCCCATGCCCTATCCCTTTCTGCCCATGTAAAAAGTCATTCATCTCTTTAAAGCACTGAAAGGCTACTCCACTCCTCAGAGCCTTTTTTTCTCCAGGCTGAACAATTTCAGCTTGTACAGGCCCACAGAATTTCCCTGGCCATGAGAAGGAAGGGAGCAGCATTTGGAGCCTTACTGGAACAGGTGCCTTTGGTGTAAGCTTGTCAGGGAGGCCTGGGATAAGAACAGAGTGACTCCTAGGGCTGGTCTGGAGACTGCTGCTGCTGCTGCTCAGCGTGAGGCTGGTGTCCAGCTGCACCTTGGGGCTCACAGTCAAGTCTTCCGATGCTCTGCAGAAACAGACACCATCAAATCAAGCAGCCCAAAGAAATTATTGATCTGCATCAAACACCCAAGGTGAGGAGATGGGGTACAAAGCTCAGTGGAAGAGCCCTTGCTCTTTCCATGGTCAGCTACTCCCTGTCAATGAGCACCTGCATCTCCTAGTCCTCACACAGCCCAGAGAGATACCAGGTGGAAACAACAAAAAAGAAAGAAAGGGGCATTGCAATCTCTTTGAATTCAAGGGGTTCAGTGAGAGAAGGGACCAACTGTATCTCTAGTGCACACTGTACAGAGTTCAGGGAGAAACAGGACACTATGAGACAGGTCTCTCTCCTTTTCCCAACCCTAGAAGTGAAGTTCTTGCCTGTTATGCAGCCCAACCCACTGTCACACTGTAAGATTTTCCTACCAGTCTCAATTCTCTCACTGTCCTTGGTGGCTGCAGTGTTCTCTTACCTGTAAACAACAACGGCCCTTTGGGAAAAGCATGTAGAGCAACAAAACTGAGCTGCAATAACAGAATCCCTATGAGGCACCCATGAAACACTCTTGTTGGCCCCAAGATGACAACAGGCATGTTCCAAGCTGCATTAGGGATGCAAACAGCTGCCTATACAGGGACGTGGGGACTCAGGCCAGTTTCTAACTCTGGTTACAATCTCCTCTCCTACAAAACACGCTACAGCTCTGTGCTGTCCCAAAGGCCTGTATCAGGTCAGCTGCAGATGTATTATTTAACTCGTGCTATTTACCTGGGCAGAGAGGCATCCGTGACAGAAGTGCTGCTCATGGCTGTGACTGCAGTCAGGGAACTGACACTGCTGCCTGGAGAGACAGCGATCTGTAAGAAACACACAGCAGTCAGGATGGGACAGAGGGCAACAACACAACACAACCTCAGAAAGAAAGACTCCTAGAGGGTCTTTGGTGAAGAGGGAATAGAAAACATCCCCACAGGTTGAATTGTACTGCTAAGGAGCTCAGGTGCTGGTTGAAGGCAAGTCCCAAAACATCCTCATCATATGAGCCATGGTTGCTTTTATTGAGGGACTGCTGTCCTCAAACAAAGTGACCTCACCAGTGCAGAGGCAGAGGGCTTGTGGCAGAGAGTGGGGTACTCCAGAGGGGTCTCCCAAGTCTGAACAGTCCCATTTACCTACCTGATCATTTCAGATCTGCATTCCCACAGGACCCCATCAGACAGGACGTGCAGAGGTGGCATATCTTCTTCCATTACAGTTACATCATAACCCCAAACAACATGTGTAAACCAGTAAGGGCAGTCTCCCAGCTTAAATACAGTTATTTAGCAAAGCTGTATTTCTACAAAGCACAGTTACATCAGCAGGTTTGCAGCTAAACACAGCACTTACAACACAAGCTTAGGCCAGCTTAGCATTTTAGATGTACCAACATGTCTCTGCTCAGTCTGGTTACATGCAAAGTTTCCTGTGCGATCTGCATTCAGCTAGCAGAGCCTATCAGAATCACTACAGCCTGGAAAGCATGCCCAAAAGTACCAAAATCCACTCCCATCCCTTGCATCACCATAACAGTGCTGATCTCTGGTTACCTGTTGAAGAGAAGTACTTGGTGTCATGAATGCATCTGGAGTCATCAGCTTGGGTTTGGCATCATTGGAGAGAGAAAGGAAGTCTGCTGGCACAGGCAGGTCAGCAATACGCCGCAGGTCTGGTTGGGAGCCATGCACAGATTCCTTTTCAGATCCCAGCCCTTCCGTGCCCAGATCAGCCATGTGGTCTGGAAAGGCTTCAAGGGAGAGATACAAATCAGTTTGGAACTTCCCTCCAAAACTAAAGCTCTAATTCCACAAATTATGAACTTATGCCATTGCATGCCATGCTTGATTCCAAAAAGAACAAGCAAAAACCCTGCAACATCCCAGTCAAAGCTTAGGGCAAAGCAAATCCTGTGTTACACTTTCTCTTTGTATGCAAGAGTGGATTTTATCAGGCTTTGATAATACAATGTCCAAGCTTCCTTTCTTCCCTAAAAGCAAGGCCAGTTTAACTGCCACATCCCAGAATGGTGAATGAGCTGAAAGAGCACATCACAGACAGCCCAGTCCCCTCTACTCCCACAGCTCTGCTGTCACTCTGATCTCTTCCACCTGACAAGAGATAAACCTCAAGTTTCTTGCACAAGTGCCAAATCACTGAGGAAGGTGAACTCAAGCATGCACAAAGCATTAGCACTCTTGGTCTAACACATCCCAAACTCCATACTCACAGATAGGGCCTAACCAGCTTCCTGCGTCACTGCTACTCCATATTCAGAACCCCTTATGCAATGACACCGCTGCAGTACAAAGAGATACCCAAAACCACCCTCCTGCTCTCCCCACCAACAACCTTTAAAGGCTCAGCAACACTGAAGACCAATTTAACACACATGCTCACCGAACTCTTCGTGAGAGCCATGGGAAGGCATGGAAGCACTTGTGTCAGGGCTATGAAGAGGCTGGAATCTAATCTGCACATCCTGTAGGGCCCTGGAAAGAAACAAGCATCTCTGATCAGTTTAAGAACCACCAAGAGAAGTCTTAAGGCTCAGAAGATTTCTCTTCACTGAACTAATTCCCTTGGAAAATACTTCGGTGTTTTGTGCCTGTCACTGAAGCAACAGAAGCTGATCCTCACTCAGCCGTGTCACCCGGTTCTGACACTCAGGGTATTCAAGATGTTTCCCAGCACTTGTGTGTGGGCACCATTCTTAAATCACTCATGGCCAAAGAAATACAAGCTTGTCACACCATTAAGGGCTACCTCCTGGTAAGGCCATACACACCACAGCCAGAAATTTCTATGGGGCCAAGTAGGTTTTCTTATGAGCAAAAGGATTTAAGTAAGTTAAATTTCTACAGGTCAGTGCAGGGGTAGGACAATCATAGACAGCTGCACACACATACTCACTTGGTGTGCACACAGAAGAGTTTGATCAGCACGCCTGCTGCTGATTCAACAGCCCCAGAGCCCTGAGCACCTTCTGGAAGGGAGAAAAAGGTAAGATGTGAAGCTGGATGGAAACTACAGACAAAGTACTACAAAAACATCACAGCAGAATGAACTGACAGCAAAGAACCAGCACGATTCAGATTCTCTTTATCAATGATCTGGACGAGGGGATCAAGAGCACTCTCAGTAAGTTTGCAGACAACTCCATAGAATCATAGAATATCCTGAGTTCAATGGGGCCCATGAGGACCATTGAGGCCAATTCCTGGCCCTGCACAGAACACCCCAAGAATCACTGCACGTGCCTGGAAGAACTGTCCAAATGCTTCTTGAATTCAGACAGGCTCGGTGCTATGACCACTGCCCCAGGGAGCCTGTTCCTGTGCCCAACCATCCTCCGGGTGAAAAACTTTTTCCTGATATCCAACCTAAACCTCCCCTGACTCAGCTTCATGCCATTTCTGTGAGTCCTGTCACTGGTCATGAGATTGAAAAGATCAGTGCCTGCCCCTCATGAGGATGCTGGAAGACTGCAGTGAGGTCTTCCCTCAGTCTCCTCCAGGCTGAACAGACCAAGTGACCTCAGCCACTCCTCATACAGCTTCCCCTTTACCATCCTCATGGCCCTCCTTTGGACATTCTCTGACACCTTAATGTCTTTTTTTATATTGTGGGGCCCAAAACTGCACATGGGACTCAAGTTAAGGCCACACCAGTGGAGAGCAGAGCAGGACAATCCTCTCCCTTGACTGGCTGGAGATGCTGTGCACCACGTTGGGCAGGAGTGTTGATCTGCTGGAGGGCAGGAAGGGCCTATAGAGGGATCTGGACAGGCTGGATTGCTGGGCTGAGGCCAGTTGTGTGAGGTTCGACAAGACCAAGTGCCAGGTCCTGTGCTTGGGTCACAACAACCCCCTGCAGCACCATGGGCTGGGAAGAGTGGCTCCAAAGCTGCCCAGTGGGAAAGGGCCTGTGGGTGCTGGTTGAGAGTAGCTTAAAATGAACCAGCATGTGCCCAGGTGGCCAAGAAAGCCATTGGCATCCTGGCCTGTATCAGCAACAGTGTGGGCAGCAGGACCAGGGCAGTGACCACCCCCTGTACTTAGCACTGGTGAGGCCACACCTCGAATCCTGTGTTCCAGTGCTCGACCACCCAGCTTAAGCCTGGCGAAGAAATTTTTCCTAACCCCCAATCTAAACCTCATTGGGTGCAACCTGAGGCTGTTTCCTCGTCTTGTTGTTTGGGAGAAGTGACCAGCCTTTCACAAGAAAGTCAGAACCAGCCAGGAGAGAAATCCTGATCACACAGCAGCCAAATTTTGTCACCTACCTACACTCAAGTTGTCATTCTCCTCTTCTGCTGGGAGCACCTCGGTGTGCCTTAGCCGGCAGCGGCTCACGGCCTGGATGCCAAAGCTTAGCACTGGGTGGGTAAGGAGGAACTCCGAGACGGAGCTGAAGTAAGCCTTGCCCTCCTCTTGGTTCTGCATTAGCTCCATCACATACAAGACCTGGAAGAATCAGAAATGGTAAATCAGAGCTTTCAGAGCAGACCATGCACATGTGTGGGGACTACAAAGCCTAGCAGCCAAAATAGTTTTGGAACAAGGGGGATAACGTGAGGAATAAAACCTGGGTCTTGAAATTCGCAATGGAACACTCAAGCACCACACTCTTAGGCGAGTCAGTGTTCATCAGGAACTCAATCCTACCATGCCAGACACAACTATCTCCACATGAGAGCTTTACAGAGCTTTCCAAAGGGTGAGAAGTAATCCTTAAGGCTCCTCAGGATTACTCAGCTGAACTGTTACCGTTTTTCATCTAACAGTGAGACTGCTGAGTCTCTGCATTTTTATCTACTAACATGCAAATCCCAGAGCTAGGCAGCAGAACCAGTCACACACAAGGCCAATTCTGCTTCTGTCACCATTGCCCACAGGCAGCAATAAAATGAACTACTTACTTTTCTCTGCACATCACTCAGAATCAGATATTCAGCGGAGAGGTCCAGGCAGACTTTCAGGCTGGGAAGAATACTCATGGAGCTGAAGATGTCAGGAGAAAAGCTACACAGACAAATAAGAGAGAGAGGATGCAGACAGCATGGTCGATTAGCCCAACCAGCATGATTGCTATGAAACTGCATTAAATACCAAAAATCCCACAAAACCTTAAGGAGTTTACAGCCCTATTACTGTGCAACCACCCACTAGAACACAAACACCTTTGCTGAAATCAGCGCTGATATCAGCTAAGATAGCAGCTGGGAGATCACACAATAGGATCAAGTAATGGATTCTGAACATTGAAATGAAAGATGACACTTTGTCAGTACTTAATATGTTCCACATTCATAGGAGTACAAGAGTCTCAATGCTACAGATTTAAAACCAAAAATCTACCCAATCAAAATAACCTTTCCACAAGTTTTGGACCTTCTGTAGCGTGAAGTGGAAAAAGCAGCACTCAGTTCTATGTCATATTCTTCTCACTTAAAGAGGGAAAATAATTTAAGCCTTGGATAATTTCTTAAGCTCCATCAGTATAGCAGCTTCTCATAATTTAAACAGAAAAAGCACTAATAGGAAAAAATCCTAGATTAGTTATTGAATATCTAAAATTTCTAGAGAAGAAAATGCTCAAAGTGTGCAGCTTTGGTGTGCAGCCTCTCCTCATGCTACAGCTATGTCCGTGCTTTACAGAACAAGCCAAAGACTGCAGGTCTTGGTAACACAAATAATAAAAGCATAAACTTCCCTAGCCTTGCCAAAGCTTGATCTGACAGTCTGCCACAGCTGAGAGAGCTTCCGATGACAGGTCAGAATGGCAAAGGAGGAGGCTCAAATTTGGGCTGGAGTAGAATCCACTGGAGATCAGGAATCACCTTTGCAAATTCAGTACCCCCAAATCCCACCCTTCAGGGGCACCCACCAACACGTACCGGACAGTCTGCAGACAGGTCCAGGACACTGTGCACCACATCTTCAGTTCTCTGTTCTGATCGGCTCCTGTGATAAGAAACCTCCAGAAGGGAACCCTGCAGGCACAACAGATCCAAGTTCTCTTAATGAAGATCTGGTCTTTCCCAGAAAAGCTCCTCACAAGCTGCCCATGACTGATTTTGCCCAACTGTGGCCTAAAGTCCCCAGAAAACTCCTGCTCTGAGGCAGACTAGAAACCACTACACCTCTCAGAAACCTTAAGGCCACAAGTAACTGAAGAAACAATAACAATAAAAGCTGTATTTTCATCAGCTGCAGTTGAAATTTGGAGGATTAACAGGCCATTTAAGACTGACCATACCACAAACCTGAGAGTTCTCCTCAATTTCGAATTCTCATTACTTTCATGGAATTGGCACTGTGATTAAGGTCATTTTAGGTTGTGCTTCAGAGTCCTATTTATTTCTCTATCACTAGAAAACTGACTACAAAGAGGACAGGACTTGTTCCTGCTACAAAGCTAAAATTTTTAAAGTATGATTCAGTTACAAGGAACTCTCAAGGCAAGGCAGAGTTAGAAAACACAACTAAACTTTAATAGTCCAACCACAGGATTGGGGACTTACTCTGGGTCTTGTTTTTTATGGTTGTCACAAAAGAGCAGGCAGGAAAGAGGTCTGCCATCATGGGGTTTCCACTCGTGAAGACACCTGGGAATAAATCAGACAAAACATCCAAGTGTGAAGGGAGTGGTAGATGAGGAGGATGCAGACACTGAACACGTAACTCTGTGTCCAGAAGCCACAAAGCATTACTGACTTGTAGCTCTTTTCAAGTCTTATATAAAATAAGGAGATCACAGCCCATGCAGACAAGTATTGTTACCAATAAATAAATAAAATCCTATGTTGCCATCTGGTCTGGTGTCTTAACAAAGGTACAATGCAAGAAGTCAACATTGAAAACAGCTCAGAGCAGCTTCCTGCATTTCCATGGACAGTGCAAAAGGGTTTGACTGCAGCCTGTGCAAAGCACAGAACTCCTGTTTCCAGATACAGCCTTTTGCGTTTGCCATAAGCCTATGATATTAAGTGATGCAATTTTTCAGCAATAAATTACAAACATTTAAGTTGTATCTTTATAATGTCCTGAGAATGACCAACACAGATGATTCTGTATCAAGGAAATTCTCCCAGAGAAAATGCTGCTCTCTGTTCCAAGACCCTTCATTTTCCAGTTCTCCAGTTACCTTGGCTCATCCTGTCCCTCAATATAGATCTGCCAGAATTTTACAAAACCATCATGACTTGCTGTGGCCAACACAGTTCCATCTGGAGAAAGCGCTCCCTCGCTCAGGCACTACACAGAGGGGGAAAAGAGACACAGAAAAGTAATTTTATAGCTTTGTCTTAATTTTCCAAGAAGAAAAAGCTTTAGATTCAAGCAAGAATTTGACTAACAATCTGATAGCAGAGAAGGCCACAGTGATTTCTAACAGCAACAGGCAGCTTCTAACACTAAGCATTTTAACCCTTCAGAGAGCAATTGACAGGCCCCCTCTTTCTTGTTAATCACCTTTTCCAGACAGCACAGTGGATTCTGCAAGTACAATGGATTCTGCTACCACTGTTCTTACTGCTATTCATGTTATGAATAGAGCTCATTTTGGTTTGGGATCTTCTGGCTTTTCACAATCGTTACTGCTTCACAACTGGTTTTTTTACAGCAAACTGTCCCAAGAACTGCAGCTCCTGAGACACTATAACCCAAAAAACCCCAAACAAAACAGGTTTGTACCGTGCTGTGGCCTTTCACCACGATGAAACCTTCTTTGATATCAGGCACTTCCACTGGCCAGGAGCTGTTGTTGCTTCGGATGATGTCCAAATCCCACACCTCTGCCTGGAAAACAAACATGTAGGCACACAGGTTTATTTTTACAACCACTCGTTTGATCCAGAAAATTTCCTAGATCCCCATCTTGTATCCTGATACACCAGCCCAATGCCAAGTATGTGACAGAAATCTTCCCATTTCCACTCAATTTAGCCATTAGATGCTTTCCTAGCTCTGTACGTAACTCAGGGAATTGCTCTTGGCATTTGTAGCTGCTGCCCACCAAGCCCCTCCCTTGAGTACTGGCTCAGCCTAACAGACAAGCAAGGTCTCTGTTGCAAGTGGTCCTTGGAATTTGATGGTGAGCAGAAGTTACCCCTTCTATCCCCGAGGCCCAGAGAATGATCAGTATGACCTCTCCTGGGAAGAGAGGAATCCAGCATCTTACAGGAGGATCCCCAGCATGGACTAGACAAGAGCCTTCACAACTCCATTGCAAACTCAGCTCTTTCCTCCATTAAATTTTTTCCTTCTAATGATAATCAGGGACAATGTTTCCAAAGTAGGGTTTCCTTACCCTGTCCTCATGCAACAACGCCAGTGTCTGACTTCCCTCCTCCCCGCTCTCCTCATTATCATCTGGGATGAAAGGGCACCAGATGATTCTTCGGAAGGTGTTCAGTGGGGTGTTGTCAGGTCGCTTGATGTTAACCAAGATCTCCTCTCTGATCACCAGAGTTAAGAAATGCAACATTCTGGCTCTGTTACTAATGCCCAGCAATAACCTGTTCAGGCTTGGGCTGCTGTTTTAATACTGTTAAACCTGAAGATTTTTTGGGTCATTGATTCAAAAAGAAAGCAGGTAAAGAGATTCTGCTGAGAAAGCAGCCAAGCTAGAGTTTCTTCACTGACAGAAGACCTTCAGCTTACAAAAGTTCAGAGGTTCTCACAATTTTCTCTTGCAGCCTATAGTGACAGGATAAGCACAACAGGGGCACACAGCCACATCTGAACGTGCAAACCATGTAACAGCTAATGATTAAAGGATTTGTTAGCATTGCTACACTACCACAGAAAGAGAAGAGCTACCACATTGCCCCCAGCTGAGTGCTTGAGTGCACCACTACAAATCAAGTCTTCAACAACTACCACAACCTTTGCTCCAGTTGCTTTTGAAATGATGGTACACAATTAAAATTAAAAACCTACACTCCGAGGTGACATATCTCACATGTTTCCCAGAAGTACTGAGCAATCACTCCTACCAATTAAAAGGAAAATATTTAGGGTAATGAATACTGAAAATAAATTTCAGGGCCACCAAAAGGATGACAGGTTTGGAAGGAAGATAGTAAGGGGATGGGAAGTATTACATCCTCTTCCCCAGAGAACTAACTGAGGAAAAGAGCAAGAACCAGACAAGACAAACCTCTGTCACACAGTTGAGGTGACACTGTCCACACCCAAGGCCAGCTGGTACAGACTGACACTTCTCACTGACTACTTTGCCTGGACCAGAAGCATTGAGGTGCTCCTAGAATTTCAAGCAATGCAATATCAAGTAATGATTGTGCTGAATGCAGGTAGAAGTTGACTGATTTGATACTCTGGAAGGGGCAGAACTATCAACATTCTCCCTGCAAGCTGCTGCTCTGTAAAGGCTACAAATTAAATGGCAATGTTGAGGTTGCATTCACATCTAAACATTACACAGAGACTGACAGGAGGTGTATTTGGACAAGATACTGGATTTTTTCTTTATCCATGGCCAGGCGCCAGACAAAAAGGTTGCCAGCCTCGTCCAGGCAGGCCAGCTGGTTGGAGTTGAGGTGAGCAAAGGCCAGGTCTGCCACGCCTCCTGTGAATCCCTTCAGCAAGGTCCGCTCAGCAGTGCTGACGCTCAGCACCCGCACCATAGCGGAGCCATTGCTGGCAGCTGTGGGACAGAGAGAGGGAGAAGTCACCATTTACGTCTATGGTTTCTCTGCACAATTCTCATAAACTTCCCATAACTCTCATAAACTTCTCATAATTCCCAGGATTATTCTTATTAAAGATGCCTCTATTAAATGCCAGGCCTAAATCTTCATCCTGAGCTCGCCGAACCTCCGAGGCTGACCTCCAGCGACAGTGAATTAATTTTACTTGCAATTTGATTTTCAGTTACTGTAGAAAAGGAGTCACTGAGAGGCAGATAGCTCACATACACATTCTGTAAGGGGAATGCAAAAGGCATGCACATTCACCCTGCAAAAAGCACTGCTTTTTGGCTTGCATGACTGAAAAGAAGATGCTTCAGAACATATGCACACTAAGCAAAGTTTCCAGCTTCCCCTTTTCAGACAGACATCAATCACTACAAAGCAGGCAGTCTTACAGAGATCATGGTGCTTCCACTTCCTGATGCCCACGCCAGCCCTAGCAAACAACTCAGCTTCCCAGTGTTACTGCACCCAAGCTTTTAAAATAGTTTTTAAAAGGGTAAGACATCCTTAAGCTACTCTAAAATAACCTCAGCTAAGAAAAGCCACAAGAACGGAGTAGTAGATTTCATAAAAGACCAGAAAAACTGGTGTGAGAACTAAGAACAAAGAGACACAAACACTCTGCTTCTACAGTTATCTACAGTGTCTCTTTCTGCTCTCGTAGAGCAGAACTGTTAAGGTTGGAAAAGACCTTTAAGATCATCAAGTCCAACCAGCACCATCCTCATGTTCACCACTAAACCATGTCCTCAAGTGCCATATCCAAATGTTTTTTGAACACTTCCAGGAATGGTGACTCCACCACTTCCCCAGGCAGGGCAGTTCCAATGTCTTAAAATCCATTCCATGCAAAAAAATTTTCCTAATATTTAATTTAAACCTTCCCTGGCACAACTTGAGACCGTTTTCTCTCATCCTGTCACTTTCTTTCCCATATGCTGTGAAACAATCTTTCCCTGTGTTGTTCTGCTTTTCTCTCTCTACTGCACAAGATACTGCATCTGCGTTGCTCTTTGGATCCTCTAAATTTAGCCTTAAACTCAACTCTAAATTTATGCAAGCAAATCCATCACACTTATCTGCTCAAATTACCATGGGGCTGTTTCTGTGCTCAGCTACAGAGCAGCCTGTTTGATGCAGAAATATTTATTTAGAGGAGGAATCTGAACATCAGCTCTCCAGTAAAACCAATATAGTCCTTCAACTTTTTCTACATCCCCACTGACTCCTTCTCTTTTATTTCTAACTCTCCCACATAACAAACTCTTCTCTCCACCTTTGCTTATATTCCCTCTACAACAGCACTCTGATCTGGGTATTGCAAGGTATGTTTCAATTAGTGTCACTTATATTGTTCTGATGTAAATGTTGCCTTTCTTAATGATACAAAGAGTAAAAGAATACAAATCACATCCAAAACAAGAAGGTATCTCACCTCTAATGGCATAAGCCAGGTAAGAGTTTGAAACAGCTATCAGATTGCCATAATAGTATTTCTGCTCCCAGTCATATCTAGCAACAGGCTGTATTTTCACCTGTTCAGGAGAAAGAAAACAAAACATGAGAAATGTCTGGAATCATCTTTTCCATCTTTGTGGTCCCTTAGTTCACTGCACACTAAGGAACAAACTAGAATGGAAAATGGAAAAACACAAAATGGAAAACAAAGGAACAAAGTTGAAAAGGGCTGAGAAGATCAAGACCAGAGGCCTCTCTCCTAATCATTAGCATTTGTTCTGAGCATGACTTAGTTCTCTGCTTAGCACCAGCTCTAATTTCAGCATATTGGTTCTTGCAGCTCTGATCTGCTGGCCAGAACCCTCGGGAGGACTGACGGCAGCAAAGCAGCCAGGGAAACCCTTCCTTCAGGGTCCAGGGAGGAAACAATCAGCAGAAAAATCTTGTTTGTGGAGAAAGGACACTTTCCCAGGAACCTAAAGCTCAGATCATGGACTTCTGAAAATTAGAGGATAACTTGGCCAGACTCCGGAACAACAGGAACAATCAGTTACAAGATACTGCTCCAACTTTTTTCCCCTTGTTAAACTCTTTGACAAACTTCTACCTAATTACAAGCTCCTATGACACGAGAAAAAAGATATTTATTTCTGTTTATATTCAAGCATGAGCTGATGTGACTAAAAAAGAGATAGACTATGCTTTCTCTTGCTCCTTACCTTGTTACTCCCTCTGGCCTTACTGGTGATGCTGGAATCACTGCTGGCCACTATCTCCACGTCTTTTGCTGATATCACTAAGCAAGTGGAGCTGTCGTCACCAGAAAGGCAGCTTTAAAAAAAAAAAAAAAAAAGAAGGGGAAAAAATCAGACAAGACTCAAAGGAACAGAATATTTAACATTTTATGTTAAATTCATAATTTTAACAGCAACACAGCAGGATTCGTGCATCTAAGAGCCTCAGCTGAACAACTGAAAACAGAAACTCCTCTCAGCTGAGTCTTCCTTCCCTGTGTGTCACAGGTTTGAGAGAGTCAAACACCTGCTTTGTTCAGCTTAAAAACCTCCAGTTCATTTGACCTGAGTACAGACCTACATTCGATTCAAGTCCCCAACACTGGAAGGTGTGAAGAAACCAAAACGAACCAGTGCAACCTCATCAACAAAACAGTGCACACTGCTCGTGGTTCTCACATCATCCTCTCTCAAAACCATGACCAGAGAACCCAAGCAAAAGCTACTTCCATGAGCTCTGCAACACCTCAGGTGACTTGGGTCCCTGAAGGAGTCCTCCTGGACATCTACAGGGGAACCACAAGTTTCAGCCAGAGCCCTGATGATTTATATTCACCCTGACCTGCAATTTTCACCATGTAAAGTCCTGTTCCCCTCCTCTGAACAACTCTGCAGATATTCTTCAGTTCCTGAGCTGCAAGGATGGCAGACTCCATGCATCAGCCTCACAAAAGCTACAAAAGCTCTAACCAAGAGCACTGGCTCACAACTGCCACCTGAACTCAACATAAAACCCATTGTCAGACTCCCAGCATGCAAGTCCACACTCAAGAGAAACTTGAGCTGTTTTCTATTCACTCTCAGCATTTCTTTGACACAACTTACATGACTTGTTTCTCTTGCAGGGCTCCTAGAGAGATGCTGCGATGCACTGGCTTGGCCAAAGCAGGTCCATCTCCGCTCCCAAGGGGATCAGGCACCAGCAGCCCATTCAGGTCCCCGTTATACGAATTTGACGGTCTCTGGTTCTCATTCACCGAACCTGAGAAAAAGCACGACCAGCTGTGCCCAACATGCATTCAAAAGAAATAGCACTGTGTGAAATACACCACCCCCAGATGCTTTCTGTCAGCCTCTATTGGTCTGTCAGGTAGAATATGCTGAATGGGTTGGGAGAAGTGTTCTATAAAAAGGATGTGTAAGAGACCTCCCATGTGATGAGAAAGTCACCTCCACACATCTGAGTGAAACAGATCTTTTTCTTACACAAGCCATTCCAGTAGATCAGAGAAACACCAAAGAACAGGTTTCAAGGAACTTACCAGGCTCAAGGAGCAAATAGCCATAGATCAGAAAGACTAAGCTGGTAATTCAGGTTTACTGAATCAAGTGCCAGACCAAAAGGTTCTTGACAGGTCACTTCTAACCCTCAGGCCTGCAGAGAGACTTCTGAAGTCCAGCAGTGCAAGGATCAGCTGCAACATTTGGGGCTGGCTGGAAATAATACATTTGTTACTTTCCAAAACCTGCTTCTGACTGTGAGACCTGACCTCGAAGTCCAGGTGTTTAAGTACCTTTGCTAGGAAACTGCAGTTGTGCCTATGGGATTCCCATATTATTCTCTTGGTTGAACAATCACATTGAAGTTTATAGCACTCAAATTTTGTGTAAAGCAGCCATTTGTTCAGAGCCCCAGCTGTGCTCTGAAGAGGGTGTGTGCCCTGACTTTGCACATCTCGCCTAGCACAAGCTGCTTGGTGGCTTCCATGCCTTCTGAAGGCTTTAGGAGGAGACAGATGTAACAGGGGGTGAAGGGGACTTCTTATTCACTAGCAAGGCAAATATTTGATGACCCCCACTGGAGAGCAAGGCCCCTCCATCTGCACCCCCACATCAGCACAGCCAAGGCAAAGCCGCCTGTCTCAGCGAATCCTCGCTTGAAATTTTCACTGGTTTTGAAACCCGAATTTCGTATACTGTTGCCAGGTAACAACGGCTGCTGAGCTCTTGCAAAATGGCTGCTCCCAGGACCAGAAGCTCCCCCGTCACTGGCACATGTAACAAACCTAAACATAACTGTGGGCAAGAGGCACGTCCTTCCAAAGTAAGACAACCTATCTGCTACTGAATAAGCTTCAACAGTTTAGGGTGAGTGCTGCTGCCTAAAACAAAACTGCAACTATTCATTTGCCAGACAAGTATTTTAAACTTGCCTGTTTATGAACAGTCATTATGGACACAGAAATGTGCAGTGACAGGGTACCTTGATGCAGGGACAATTTGGGCACTCACCTCAGTGTACCTGCACTGTATGAAGAAAAAAGCGGCAGCACTCATGCAGCACAAGCAAATTCAGGCCAGGGAATGTGATCCTGTAACCATCTCACATTGGTGCTGTGCTCGCTGTCACAACATTAAGATGTGCCCCTTATTCATACTACAGCATATGGTTGGGTGCTTGTCCAGTTGCAGCTACTTTCTCTGACAGCACTTTATCCTTTGTGACCAAAAGCAGGAAAATATTCCCCACAGAAAAAGCATCCAGTCTCCTAGAGAAAGATGATACATGCTTTGCTCTATTTGCACCCACAGCAGAGTCTCATGCAAACACTGCTGTTTTACAGACAGCAGCATGGTGATGTTTGCTCCACGGGAAAAAGGAAGGAGGAAACACTCCCCAGAGGCTGATGGACCTAACAACAGTACACTCAAGTTCAGGAATGGGCGTAGCTCATTCTGTGTTAGTGGAAGCCAGACAAGCACAGGTGCTACCTGTGCACAATCCTGGAGGCATAAAAGAAGGGAAGAGGCTCTATTCAGTAAGAACATGAACTAAACCAAAAGGTTAAGCCAGACTGGTATATCCAGGCCTCAAAGGGAAAGAAGAGTGCTTGTATTCATTACCTTTTCAAAGAGCTCGAGCAGTCAGAGCTGAGAAACTGAACTCCTCCTGCTCCCACCATCAGCTGCACCAGGAGATGCCAGCCTGTACTGAACAGAACACTGCCCTGATAAACACCACGAGAAGGGTAAGCCCACATAACACCTGGTTATCAGCAGAGATCTCTGCATGGATTGAAGGATCCTGCCCACCACCAGCAGGGATGCTCCTCCACAGCACAGTGGCACTGACAGCCTGTCTCCATGTCCCAGCAGGCAGGTCCATGCTTTGGCAACAGCGACTGAAGCATTGGATGAAGTTTGCCAAAACTGGGAGGAACTGTGTCAAGAGAGACAGACTGAGCAGTGGATTACTTTTTCACAATCACCAAACCCAGCAGAATTAAAGAAATATTGTGACAGCTGTAAACTCTTTAGAGCAGGGAGTGTTTCTTGTCACCTGCCTGGACAGGACCTAGAGGAACACAACACTGCTCACAGCCACCTGTACCTGGTACTGCCAAACTTGAAGGCTCCCCTATTCCTTTCCCCTGGCATCCTAACAGGAGTTTCAGAGACTTTCAGCTAACATGTGCACTCTTCTTCTTCCCCTTATTATGTCAGTCTTTTCAAGTTTATTTGCTGTTACCCAGGCAGTGATTTCTGCTGAGAACCACCACAGGTTCCTTCTGTGAACTTCCTGCCCACTTGCTCCTTTTCCTCTCAACTGCCTTCTTGTGCACTGGAGTTGACAGAGAAGGTAAAAAGAGAATGAATGGGTAAAAAGAAGAATGAAAAGAAATAAGCCATACTCTGTCAGTAACTCCTTGACTTCAACCAGCAGCAGAAGCTGCTTCAGGAGAAAGTCAAATCTCCTTGAGCAACAACTCCGACCATTTCTCAACCACAACCTATCCTTTCAGGTCAGAAACTGCTTGTGAAACGAGTGCTCCCCCATCCCTTTCCCAATGAGTTCTCCTTTCAGTCTTTCAAGTACAGTACTGCATTATGAATGAAAAATGTATATTTTTCTTATAAGAATTAGAATTCAGGAATGTGCTAGCACTCCAGAAACAAGAGGAACTATTCCAGTTAGTGAGAAGTTTCTCTATGGGTAGTAAAGATAATGAAACTGCCTTCCTGGAGGTTTGGTCCATCACCTCATGTGCCTCTACAGCCCTCCCACAACAATCCCACACCCAACCTCTCTTCCTTTTGGCCAAGCAAAAGGCAGCACACATGGCAGTTGCTTTGGAGGTAGCACATTCCTGATGAGTCTCAGGATATTTAGAAGTTATATTATTCCTGTCCTGCCTTTCCCTCGAAGGAAGAACAAGAGGGGCATAATTCTGTCTTCTACCCAGAGGCTAAGATTTTTTTGCAAAGCATTCACATCTCAGCCTCCTTCAGACTGTTACCTCACCACGTTTGACTGAAACACCATGGTAGGTTCAAAAAGGGAGATGAGAGAGAGCCTAATCTACAGGAGACTGGGAACATTATCCAGCTGACTCCTGAGCCTGCTGCTAATACTCTTACACAGGCAGAAAGGAGCCCGCTGAACTCTGAGCTGAGAAGTATAATAGTTCAAAGTATAGGGAGAAAACTCGCAACCGCTTTAGGAGAGATATTTGTGATCCCATTTCGCATACAAATAAGGAGAGTGAAAAGTTTGTGTAAAGGGTGAAGACGGCACTGATCTCAGAGCGGCCTGACAGCCCCTTCCACTCCGCCCAGCGAGACGCCTGGGAAACTCTCCAAGTACTCCTAGTAAGGGGGGACACTTGTGTCGCGGAGGTCGGTGCTGTTCAGCTCCCAGCAGCAACACCTCTCAGCTGAATGGAGCCCCGAGACGGCCGCAGCAGCGAGCTCTGGGGCCGACCTGCTCTCGCTCTACCCAGCGCCAACAACCCCCTCCGTCAAGTGAGGGTCCCCAGGCCGGGGGCTCCTCTCCTCACCGGCTGGTCCCCACCGCGCCGCTGGCTCCGGGCTCTGCGGGGAGCGAGGCAGGGCTGAGCTGGACCCCCTGGCCCTGGACGGGTCGGAGGGCGCTACCAGGCGCCCCGAGGCAAAGCGGTGCCGGCCGGGCCCCGAGCGCGACCGCTGACAACCGGCGGGGCGGAGGCGCAACGGCCGAGGGGGTCCCGCAGCCCGGCCCGAAACAAGGCCCCGCCCGGCCTGGCCCGGCGGCCTCTCGCACCCCCCCGCTCCCCGCTCCTCACCTCCCGGCCGGTCCAGCTTGAGGATGTCCCGCAGGTGCTGAGTGGCGTCCTCGATGTCGATGCTGGAGCAGGAGGCCATGGGGCCCGGCGCACCGCCCTCCCGCGCCGCCGNGGGCGGAAACCGCCGCCCGAACGGAGCGTTCCCGGCGCGGCGGAGGCGGGGCCGGGCCGGGCCCGGGCGGAGCCGGGATCGGGAACGGGAGGCGCGGGGCCGGGGCGGAGAGCGCGGCCGGGACTCCCCCGCCGCCCCCCATCCACCACCGCCACGCTGGGGACAGGCGCCCAGGGCGCAGCCCTGCACACACCAGCTCCCGCCTAACGAGAGGAGGCTGCACACACAGCACAGCGCAGAAGCTGAGCAGAGCTTCAGGCACAAACTCCTGGAGAGCGGCACGGAACCGACCCTCTGTGTCTGCCTGTGAAGAAAATACAGGTGTCCTGTTTCGCTTAGAGGGCACGGAGACTGACTACAGACTATCATCACTGCTGTCATCCTCCTGTATTATGCGGGGAATTTGCATTGGTAAAATACATCAGGTGAGAATTAAGCTGCCAATGTTAAAAACTGAGCCAGAAGGCTCTGTTACGAAAACTGCTGAGAGGGAGAGGAAAAGGTGTATGGAGGAGGGCAAACCTGCCCTGCACTCACTGGTAAAACTGTCAGGATCGTTCAGTTCGAGGTCCAGCTCTGCAAGCATTTCCCCACCAGACAGACACAGTCTACCCACAGCAAGCACTATCACACACTCCACAGCCAACTCATAAAAATAATTTAAACTTTTAAGAAAATCTCTGTTTTATTGTGTAATGTAGCATTGAAACATCTGAACAAATCAATAACTGGGCTGTACAGGCTGCTGTTCTTTCATTTCTTTGGGTTATAGAGCATCTTGTCAGTACATAAACAACAACCTTTTGCATTATAAATTCTTTCCGAGGCATGCTGGTACAACACAAATTTCTCTTATCAAATGCAGCTAAGTCTAACTTCCAAACATCATGCACAAGAAACTCATCTAGTGACAATGTAAACTCAGCAGAAGGGCAGGTCACAAGTCTTGCTTGCTCACGCTCTGCAGTGCTGCAGGTTTGTGTATGATATTTGGAATGTTCCGTGAGTGTGAATAATACTAGTTAAGAGGAGAGGAAGAAAACGAAAAAAAAATTTAAAAAAAAAAAAAAAGAAAAAAAAAAAGAAAAAAAAAGCCCGGGTGCCTCGGGATGGGCAGCTCAGCCGAAGTTGTGCAATGCTAGCCTGAACATGTCATTGGTGCAAACCCAGGCATCGTTGATGTTCTTTAATAGAAATATCTGGTGGAATCCCATTATAGGATCTTCATCAGCCTGTAGAAAGAGAGGGGGGAAAAAGGTTCAAAACACTCTGTTTTTGAGAAATTTATTCCAAAACTCATGATGAGACAACTTAAAGCTAATATTAACAGTGACATCACATGCTGTAAGATGTGAAGTACCCCAGGAGACATCAATACCACCAGAGGGTCTGTTCTGAGGGGCTTTGCAGACAACCACCCAGGGCCCAGTAACACGGAAATCCTGCAACGGCATCTGAAGTTGGGGTTTTGTGGAAGACTTACTGACATGTCACTCCCCACACTGATGGAACATGCCTGCCTCAGTGTTGAATCACAAATCCCTTGCCCCGGAATCAGGCTTAAAAGAAAGTGATCCAATTTTTAGCTGCTGAACTTTGGGTTGATGGCAGAAGGGAGTTTCTGTAGAGGTTGGTATGAACAGATTGCCTGGATGATCCAGGTGATCTGGGCTTTGAAAGCCTTGCCAGAGCAGGTGCAGCTGGCCAGCAACACAGTACTGCCCACTTCCACTGTCCAGAAACAGCTGGAAGGGAGCAGAGCATTCACTACAGCTGTGACAGTGTGTTCTAAGCACAGGGAATGTCTGCAGCGGTGCCTCCACTCCTGCTTCTGACAATATGTCTGGGTATTTACAATATTACTACAAAAGTAGAAAATAGTATTAGAGGGAGACTAGTACTCCCACCTAATGTTTATTTTCCCATCTTCTCAGAGACATCGTACAGGAATTAAATCCTCAAAATAACATAAATGATTCCCAAATCAATCAGCTGGAAATCACACAGAAGGATTTAATTTGAACAGCACACAGGACCAACTACAAAACAATCTTCTGACGGTGGCTGTAGTTTGTTCAATTCAGCATTTTTGGAGGATTTTAAGCTTTATTCTTTCAACACACGACTATTCAGCTTCAGAAAAGGGGGGAAATGTATAAAAAAGCCTTGAAAAGCAGCAGCCAGAGCAGCTCATGAAAGAGGCTGTCAAAGCACTGAATGCTCATTGGCAACGCTCTGCTGTTCACCGAGAACAAGTGAAAAGTCTGAAGAGTAAAGCAAACTACAAAATAAACAAAAAAGAAACTTTACTTTAAAAAAGTAATATTCATGGACTGTGAAACAAGTCAGGTTTCAGGAGCAACTCCCAAAGGACATCAGTTATATCACAGAACAGCAAGTTTGCCAGAGCACTGGTGGCATCAAGTACACGGAAAGGAAGCATTCAGATCCAAAAACCACTGCAAGGATTTCACAGTGACAACTGCCTAGGAAGTTAAGTAGTGTACATGAAGTACAGTTTCAGTAAGCGTATGCTAATTCACAGAGGAAAACCAAAGTGGGCCCTAGACTGGCCCCTTAGGAAAGTGATACTGAAATAATGATAGATATTTATTTATTAAACCAGCTGAGAGCTCTAAAGCTATCAAAGCAAGCACAGGGTTAGCAGTTATTAGGGAAGAACAAAGAATCAAAACCCAGAAGTAAGCAAATGCATAAACAGGCAAAGAACACCCACATATCAAATCCTGCATGCATTTCTTATAATTTAAAAAAATAAAATGCTACAATAAAGTCATAAAAGGACAAGAAAAATGATCCAGCTACAGGACAGTTTCCTACTAGAGAAAGTAAATTGAGTACAACTCTTCAGCCTGCAAAAACATAATGAGAATGGGGAGAAGAGGCAAGACGAATTACTATAAAACCATGAAGAACAAAGTGAATGAGGAAAATACTACAGCCAGAAATCAAGAAGGCAACAAGTAAGGCCAGAAATATGAGCAAGTCAGTGTTCAATACATGACTGAATGAGAGAAAAATCCTCAAAGCAAGACAAGTGCCAGTAGTCACTGTCCAGCGGATGAACAGGGCAGTTTGTCCCTCAATACACACCTGCTGTGCATGAGGCAGAGGCTCCCCAGGAAGGAGCCCGGTGTGAACACAAGCAATTATGCTGGGTTAGACCAGCCGTCCATCTCATGCATTAGCACATATGTCAGCAGTCATGGCAATTATTTCAAAGGAAGTATTATCCTTACTACATATGCCCAGAAGAGAGGCTCACATATCTGTGCTGTAGAGGTGGCCTGTGCACTGAAGCCCATGGGTTTGTGCCTTTTCCAGTTTCTCCCGGGTACCCAATGTAACCCATCCCAGGAGAGCCTCACCACTGCTTGGGAGTTGGCAGGTTCTCAACTCTCAGTTGCCCTCGTCATTGTAGATCATTGAAGCATCTATTACAAGTTGCTTAAGTACTTTTCACACCAAATTTGAGCTTGTCGTTACTGACATGAGTATGCTTTAAAATATACCTCTGAAAAAAAATAGCATCACCAGACGAGCTTTAGTGTAGATCTCCCCGATTTCTGATAAGCCTAGGTAGGCTCTGATAAAAGCACTGCAGCTCTTGATGCTTTGGCTTGAGGAGAACTTCCTCCTTTCTTAAGCAATTCAGGGCAGGACACATGAAGAAAGACTAAGAAGGAATTCTTCCCCGAAACACTTGGTGTGCTACAGACAGCAAATTCCCACAATGAAGTCACACATTATTGTTTTCTTTATTCCTTTCATGTTATCTCTTTATAGCATAGATGAGCAGTATACTTTAAAAACAAGGAAAATCTTAGACTATATTCAAGGTGAAGTAAATACTTTATAGTCCATTCCCAAATTTTGACTATGTAATATTAGCATATAGCAAAGGCCCACAGTTCAGTGACTCAAGATGCCCCAGAAAACACAGACTAATCCTATCCCATTTTAGTTTAGATCTTCATCACAGCTCAGATAACACCACTGAAACTCTCTATCCTTACTTTTCACTCCAAATTCAGGCATGTTCAACTCAGGATTCGCATTCCAGATGCAAGCCCAGGCTCTAAACACAAGGGGCTTTAGTCTTCCCATGAAACTTTCCTTTGTGCAGTTCAAATTCTTCCATGACATCATTGAATTAAAACAAAAATTAAAGAAGTCCCAGAATCAGACTGGAAGGATACTCTGATTTCCAGGCCAGCCTTTTGCTCAGCATGAGCACAGACTACAGCAGCTCTGCATCACAGAACCACAGAATGGGTGGGGTTGGTCCACAGATGGGACCTTTACAGATCACCTAATCTAATCCTCCTGTCCTGGGCAGGGATATCTTTCACTGCATCAGCCACAGCTTTGTCTAGCAGAGTCTTCAAATTCTCACAGAATAGATGATTCACAAGGTGTCCAGGCACCACTTCCCAGCATTTCAGTCTTCCCATGAAAATCTTCCATTGTGTTCCATCTGTACCTTCCAAGTTATGGTTTCTAACCGCTGTCCCTTGTTACACCGTCTAGCACCACTGAGAAGAGTTTGCTTTCAGGTTGTTGGAAGTACTCAATTACTTTTCACTGACATTTCAGGCAGATTGCCCTTAGCCACCTTCTCTCCCAGATCCACAAGCTCTCCATCATCCACAGTCTTGGCAGCTTTTTGACCTTTCAGTTTTTCTACATCCCTTCTGACCTGGAGGCTCAGAAGGAAGTCCTCAGCTCATAGAGCAGTGAGTCATGTCAGAGTTTGAGATGCAAGACTGCTTTGCATTTCAGGTTTAGCTACACAACTTTCCTCCTCTTGCCTGGTCAGAGAGGGCTTTACTTCTTCACCAGCACCCCTAGCAATCATTGATTGAACTGCAGGGTTGCAATAACCCTTACCTCAAAGGAAAGGCTAATTACTTGAGACTGCAGGTTCTTTCAGATGTTAAGCCTTTTTTAACAGGCTTTAAGTAATGCTTTAAGTGTTCAGCATGCATTACAAAAACATCCAGTGATTTTAATTGCAAATTTCCTTTTCCTTTTAAGACTAGGGAACACCGCATAACAATTAGTTATTCACAATTAATTCTGCATCGATCACTTTGAAAATCACACTCTGGGGAGAGCCACAGGATCTGCCACACTGCTCTGGGAACACACAAGCCACAGCCATGCTTCTCAGCCAAGCTCAAGGGACAGAAGGGCAAGAAGACAGTACTCCTTACTCAACCAGGACAGCGAGGACTGGAAGACAGGTAAGGCAGAGGATTAAATGTTGTGGAGGGCTAGCCTGAAGACTTCGTTGGTGCACACCCAGGCACCTTGAAAATTTTTCAACAAAAAGGTTTGGTGGAAGCCTAGAACTTGGTCATCATCTGCCTGAGCATGACAGGAGAAATACATTACTAGGTGAAGCACACTGAAGATACTGGGTGACATTCTGGATGAACATTGGCAAAGCAGGGTCACACCAAAAGGAATTCACTCCTAAAGACTTAAACTGATGCTTACTCTTCCTAGTTGAAGCAAGCAAGCAGCACTCAGACAATGAACAGCAATATTAGAATAAGTGGATGTATATTTATTATACCTCTACAGAAGGATAAACCCATCCAAACATTAATACCTATCAGCATCCATTTTAAAGAGGATCTTTGAAAGCAATTACTCCACTGCTTTAGCCAGCGAGTGAGATCCCTGCTAGTGACATTCACCTACTTAGATGTTCTGTTCCTCTGCAGCATCTTCTCAAAGAAGCTGTTGTGCCCAGATCCCTCAGTGCAGGTGATTATTCTGCTGCAAAAGGGTTTTTTATTTATTTATTTATAGTTCATACTGGTATTAGCATGCTGGGCTGTGGAGTGGAGCAGCACAGAGGCAGATACACATCCTGACCTTGTCACCGGGCAGTCAGGATTTCAACTGACCCCAGTTAAAACCCCTCCCTCACGGGAGGCCAAGGGCTTAAAACATCCCAAACCTGCAGATCTACTTGAGAATTAATACTCTGATAAAGGAAATAACAGAGTTTAACAGTAGCAGTTCTTAGCCTCATTATTCCTTCAGAACTCTTCTTGTACAGTCAAGAAGAAAACTCAGGCTTTGTGATGATTTGGCAATAGTTCACCCCACAATATATGCACAGGAAGTAGAAAGTTTTTTTCCTTTGGTTTATTTGTCCCCCTAATGATTTATATATAAATGGTTTAGGGAAGAAACATATGGTTTAAGAAGAAATGTATAATGGGAAGAAACGTAAAAGAAGAAACGTATAATGGTTTAAGGCAGAAATACAAGATGTGCCCAGCTTGCTCAGAATGAATGATGGTTCCACTGTTCTTTTGGGACTAGCAATTCAAGCAACTAATGCCTCAGAAAATCTGTTTAAATATCATGCCAAGAATGACAACTTAGAAAAGAGCATATTACAGGTGTTTGAGCAGTATTATTTTCTTGAGTTAGTCTACTCAAAGCATTATACATGGTTCTTCATTACATGAAACAATTCAAGTTCTGAAAACTGCAGAGGATTAAAATATGCATTAATTGTCCTGGGCTTCGAAGAATTTGTTTCGCAGTCCCATGAAAAGGATAATGGAATAGTAAGCAGGAAGAATGGCCCTCTCCTTCAACCACTTCAAACTCTGCTACTGGCGGACTTGGAAATGTCCTTCCTTGTGAAAAATTCCCTTACAGTTCTCCTTGAGACCAACGTATGCAGGCTGAGCAGCCACACCACTAAGAAGGCAGCTTTAAATAACAGTGAGTATGCAGCTCCACATTTGCCTGTTACAGCATTCCCTGCTCAACTGGAGCTACAAGTGAACCACTTGTTAAAATGCACCATCTGCACCCAGTTGTTCTCAGTTACTGTATTGTACACAAAGCAGCACTGAGATGCAGTAAAATGGCTGTCAACATGTGTGAATTGGCACAAGAAAACAGTATTCACTACATATGACAGCCAGGTTCATTCATGCCACAGACTGTTCCTGATATTTCATTTGTCCACCTCTATAAATATCACACAAGGCAGAAGCGTGAAGTTAAAGTTCTAAGTTGACTTTGACCTTCTGGACACTTGTTCCGTGAGAAGCGACATTCCCAGGGATTAAGATGTGATTTTTAAAGCTAAGGTTTGAGACATGTACTTGTGAAAAGTGGAAAAACATTTCCTCATCTACTAAAAATTCACAAGCAAGCTGGATTTGATCATGACAGTACGCATACTTTAACCCTGTATGTTCTCTCCAAATACCTGGATGCACTAACACATGATCCCCAAATTATACTGAGTTATTTCAGCAAGCTGAAATTATTCAGAGCTTAAAAACAATACATCAGAAAATACTACTCCAAGTCATGGTATTTATGGAAAGTTCCCAGATTGCATTTACAATCCCTCCATATTAATGGATGAGAAAATCCAATATCTTTACAGAATCTTTTAGAACTTGGTGTCTTGACACAGGATCCAATACAATCACTGTTGCAAGATGCTGGATAATTATGCAATAACCTTAAAAACATGACTGGGCACAACTAGGTGCAGATGTGACTGGCCAAAGACATTGAGTCAAAAGGTCTTGATCACATCACAGAGTTTTGTGCACACCCAAGAGCAAAGCTGAAGAGATCAGCATGTCTGTCCTGCAATTCAGTGCTTTTCATGGTCACATGTGGCTGCTTTTCCACAGAGTGTGTGCAGGTGGGACTGAGCAACAACAAAGCTGAAATCTAACTTGCAGCTAGGAAGCAGGAGCAACTTTAATCAGAGCCAAAGCTGCGTATGTTAGGTTCTGCAGTGGATGCAATACATTGGGCACTACTCTTCTCAGCTGCCCAGCCCAAAACAAAGAGAACAGCTTAGCAAGCACATTCAAACATTCAGTCCTATGTTTGCTTAGTAAACAGTACAGTGTCAGTGGAAGTTTGAATGCTATGATACTGGAGGTGCCATTGAGTTAGCAGGAAAAGGAAATCTAAACAGCTATTTTAAAACAAACTGGGTGCAGGTAACTCTAAAGACTGGATGGCATTAGAGGCCTGACTTCACAGCATGGCTGGACCAAATAAACTCTGATAACTTTAACTACTGCTATGTAATTTCACATTTTTTAAACTAACACCACCACTGTGAGCAAGTTCCGCCTGCAGCTGACTTCACATACAGAGTATTTTTTGCAAATTCCAGGACAATGTCTTTCATTCATAAGTAGCTTCAGTAATTTACAGGTCTGTGGCCCTGGTATACTGGCAGACTGGGTAAGTTTACACAGTTCAGTAGTATCACTCACATAGCAATATAGTCATACTAAGCCTGAAAAATAATCTGATTCTTCACAAGAAGCAGCTGTTTCAACAGTAAGTGTTTGATCTCAGAAGCAACATTCCCATTGCTGAATCAGTTTTGATTACAGAGGTACTGGACTGTACTGACACCAGGATTGTATTCTTGTGTCCTGCGACAGCAAAGAAAAAATATAGACTCACTGAAGGGTGGTCAGTTAAAATGAAGTCTGCTTAATCAGAGCTCAATGCAAACATGACATCAAGGAAGATGTTAAACTAGATGTGCTTAAATTGTCCAAGAACACTGTGACGATGCTTTTAAATGCAACAGAGGACACCAAAACCTTACTGCATCGGGGTAAGGGAAATATTGATGCCTCTAGAACCCACATGATATTTGTCTGCACAGTAAAATCCACAATACTTTGCTTGGCAGAACATGACTGTCAAATTACAGGTGGTTTACCTAGAACTACGTATCTGAAGGAAGGAGCAGTTCTTGACAGTCTTGAACAGCAGAGGAGCAATATCCCAATGCAAACTTACCCCTGTTCCTTCCCCACCCATGAGAGCATTTTAATGTATTCAGAAATCAGATGATTTAGAATCCTACAAAAATCTAAGACATAAGCACTCATTAACCTGTAATGGAAAGAGTTTACCTTAAGCTGTCCCACTACCATACTGAGTATACAGCTATCAGGTGTAGGTTGGTGGTCTTGTGCTGTGATGCTGTGTTGTATTTTTTGGAAAGGGAGGCTCTGCAATGAAAATAATCAAAATAAGAAAATGCACAGTAATTGAATTATTTAACTTACAAAACAAAGACCAAGCAATTCCAACATTATGAAGTGTTAAAGACTACTGTGGCAGTACTGAGCAAAGAACTGTTGCAAATGAGGGCACTTCTCATTTGGGGGGTCAATTTTAACAGTTGTGTTTTTCAAGCACCAAGAGAGGAAATAATGTCACCATACACAGTAAATGGTACCTTTTCCTACTCTAATTGCACTGCCTGAAGAGCTTCAGATCATCTGTAAGCTCAAAGTTCATACGATGAAGGAACAAACCTCTGCTCTGAACTGTGTTAAAAGATTTTATCATCTAATACTTGAGGTTTACCAGACAACTCCAAATTTGCTTCTTTGTTCAAGTGGTTATGAATGGAAAAGAAAAGTGGATGAAGTATTCAAGACTTGAAATCCACATATCCACTCTTCCCCTTTTTGATTCCCTCGACACTCGGATAGCCAATCTCAGTATGTCTGGAGGTACACATGCAAGGAACACACTTTGAGGAGCACCAGGCATTGGAGAGTAATTCCTGTCTTTCAACTTAGACCACATTCACATTCCAACATGGACAATTCCAAGCAGTGAACGTGAAGTATCTGGGGGATCTCAGAGTCCTGTCACACAAATGCAATTTTGGCACTGTTCTCCCAAAAGCTGCATTACTGCTAGGTGCTTTAGTGGCAGTTCAGCATGAATGGAGCTCTGGGTGACCATGTGGCAGATACTCAAAGTCCAGGAACTGCACAGGATGGCAGCACAGGGCCATTCAAACCTCAGGTGGCACTTGGATGCCTTTGCTGCATTTCCCTGATTTAGAAACAGGTTGAAACAGATCCAAACGCATACTTTGACAAGTTCTGCATTTCCCTCTAGTGGAAGGAACCTCAAAGACTTCCTAGAAGGCCTAGGTAGAGACACGAATCCTGCTGTAACGGATATGAAGTACAGTCTTGGCTCTACAAGCCTAAGGCTCTAGGAAGAATTCCAGGAAGCTAAATCCTTGGATAACAGAGAACACAGAAACTGTGGAAGGATCAGGACCTGAGGAAGCAAATGAAGTGTAGGGAGCAGCCCTCTAATTAGAGGGACACTATTCAAGAACACCCTTTATTAAAGCCTGCAGTGTTTCCTCTTGGCTGGGAGTACAGTCCCAACCAACTCAGAAGTGCAAAGTGGACCGACAGCTTTGTAGTATGGAACAGACATTTATAACAGCACAGATCCAGAGCCTTCTTTTCTGAATGAACAGCAGACTGTTTTCCAGGGTCACCATCTCAAACTTGAATGTGCAAAATGCCCACACAGCCTACACAAGCACAGGTTGGGAAGTTCCTTTGACAAAAGGGTACTCCAAAGCTCAGTCCCACCTCAGCACAAGAGCTTCTTGTTGAACAAGCCCTGCAAAAAGATTCTCTTAAAAAGGCAGAGGGATGAAGGGGAATGAATGCAATTGTGTCCAGGGAGGAAGAAAAGGCTTTAGAATCAAGAGCTCTGCAAAACAGTGACAAGGAACCAAAGACAAAGCTGGGTAAGACAGTGGCTCTTTCAAGTACCCGATTCCACAGGAGAAGAGGAAATGGCCTCAGGCTGCATCAGAGAAGGTTCAAGTTGGACATCAGGAAGAATTTCTTCACTGAAAAGGTGGTTAAGCATTGGAATAGGCTGGCCAGGGAAGTGGTGGAGCCACCATCCCTGGAAGTGTTCAAGAAACAACTGGACATGGCACTTAGTGCTATAGTTTAGTTAACAAGGTGGTTTTCAGTCAAAGGTTGGACTCGATCTTGGACATCTTTTCCAACCTTAAAGATTCTATGATTGTCCCTTTCAGAGAACAGGACCCCAAATGGCTGGCCAGCCTAGTGAGCTGCTCATGTGATACACTGGGAGAAATCCCACTGGAAAGAGTAAGAGTGTAGCTGACAGGAAAGATCACTGATTTTTAGGATAGGCAGAGGCTACCTCAAAAGGATGGCTGCTTATGAACATCCATCTGTACCGGAGCGAAGAATTTTGTGGTATGAAAAGTACAATAAAAGTGTCTAAAAAGCATGGAGCCACACAACAGCCAGGGCTTTTACCATCCTCTGACATTAGAAATTGACTGGTCTTTCACTATCAAAACTATGGAATCCTCCTTGAAGTCAGGTAAGAGAAATTAGGCAAGAATAAAGTTGAGTAGCATAAACTTGCTGCTGGCAGCAAGAATACCTGTCTCAGCTTCCTCCTTGGTCCAGTATGTTCATAGATTTATGCACTTATTATATCAAATGCTCAATGTAAATCAGGCTGCCTCAACTTAGCACAGGCACTCTATGTGAAACAAGTCTAGCTCCAATTAGGACAGAAGGAACAACTGTCAACTCCCTATGCTGTAACAAGGTAAGGATGTGTCAGTCCTGCAGAGCAATGCCCATACAACCTTGCCCTACTATATTAGCAGATTGAAAAGGTGCCATACCATTGCTGCCACACAGCAAAGAATTTCATCTATAAGAAAATGCCGCCTCTTTGTGCTTAAATCAGTTCACCAGCCAGGCACTGAAGGACACAAGACCGCAAAAGTGTGAAAGAATTTCAGTGCCAAACTTTCAGGGATGTGCTGAACTTACTAAGCAGCTCCAGAAGCGGAGTAGGTGAGCACATGAAGCTGACGCAGCAAAGGGAGCCCAGGCAGCTCAGTGCTGACAGAGGAATGCTGAACGACATTAGAGTCACTGTAAGCTGATACAGCCCATAACGAGCCACGGTGGTGGAAGGGCACAGACTAACTTCAGTGCATTTCCTCCTTACTTTAAGCAGATGGATCCAAGCCAGAAAAAGTTTCCCTAAAGCAGAGTAGTGTGTCTTCACTCACCAATTACGACTGCAGCAGGCACATAAATCCAGTAAGTCCACCTTGCACCAGAGACAGGGAAGGTAAAGATGAGCTATGTCACAGTAGGAAAGGGGCTGGATCTGCACTGGGCTGAATCCAAGGCAGCAATCAAACACTGTGGCCAAGCAAATGCTTGGCTGGTTGGGTATCTAAATGGCTGCTAGCCCAAAAGTCTAAAGAACACTGAGTACACAAACAAGCAACCCTGGAGCTTTGGTATCTCCTCACCTACGAGCAAGCAGTTGCTGCTCTTTCTGAGATGTGTGGCCTTCTCAAGGCAAAATAGGTACCCAAAGCACAGACCCGAGGGCAAATCTCAATCTTTACAGTTAAAGATGCCTTAGGTGAAAGAAGCAATTCCAATACAGGAGCAGTAGCTGTGTAATAAGACAAGTGTCAAGTTACAATTACTTTTCTTCTCAATGTGTAATAAAAATGTCTGAAATACCATACTCAGAGCAGACTGTCTGGTGACCTAAAAAGCATGTCCTCTGCATATTTTGCAAGACACAAACTTTCTAGTCTCATGACAGTGTGCAAGTACCCCCAGTTTTATAACAGAAGCATGGATTTACTCAAGAAGATAAAAATTCTCCAAGTTTAACTAAACGAACATGGAATTCCGGTGTCCTCTCACTTGAAACACGTTTCAAAGTCCTGAACCATACATGCTCATATCTGAACAGCTGACAAACATGCATTGAGGATAAGTCAGCTTCTCCACTACAGAACTTATTTGCAGTTTACGTATCAGAAAACAAGTTGTTCCTTGCTGTAATGTGTCTAGCCTTTATCACAGACAGATCCAAGTAACAGGTTTGCTATTGCTTCTTCCTTGGCATGCCTTAAAAGAGCAAAGACACCTTTCACTCCTCTAGATCAGAGGCAGTTTATGCATTAGACCTTTTAAAAAAAATAAATCAATAATGTCAAATACAATTGCAGTCACAAAATAACCTTGCAAACTATGGAGTAAATTAACATTCCACCATCAGAGCCATCAGTGGAATAACCCACTACACAGCAGTAAATCATAACATTTCTTGAAGACCCAAGTTGGAAGCACAAGTTCAAGATTTTTGAACTGCTTAAGTCTAACTCAAATTTTCAGAAGCAATTATCTTCTAGTCTTCATAATTGTTTCCCAAAACATTCAGTAAGGATTACAGACTTACAGTGAGTTTTTCAACAATCGCTGCTTTGCCCTGGAACTGCTGTCCTTCCCACGTAAGGCATGATGCATCAATCTAGGGGAAAAAGAAAAAAAATCAACCTGCTTCGGTAACCCTTAAGCAATCCTGGTAAGAGACTTTTTTTATTTAGCATCAATCCTTAGAATCTGGCTATTTGAAAACTACCTCAATGGGAGACAGAAAGAAACCAGCAAAATCAATCAAAAAAGTTTGGAACAATCAACTAAAAATTAAGTAGACTACATTTCATTATCATAAGTCTACCAGCAGAAAGAGTTCCTGCCTTTGGATGAATCAGCTTTCAGAAGAAAATGTAAAGGATTTAAAAAAAAAAAAAAAATCCTAGGGACACAAAGTCAAGCAGGTGGAAAGAGAAAAATACATGAAGAAAACTGACAACATGGGTTGCACCACCAGCTTAGCGCTCCAACTCACCTAACTAAAGCAATTCAAAAGTGACCGGCCAGACCCCCACCTGGAATAGTTGACAAAAATCTTGATTGACTTGGATTACACCACTAAAGATAAACTGAATCTTGTGGTGGAAGTAGTGATAGAAGAATACAAACCAAATCCAAGAGCTCCCTGCTGCATTCCTGCATGCTATAAAATTTGTTTGCTCCCACAGGGTCTCGAAGGGAAAAAGCTCATCATTAAAAGCCCATTTCTGCAGAATCTCCCCAAATTCACGCACATTGTGACCTTGGCGCATTTCAGCCACACAAAACAGGGTCCCAATCTCCACAGTTTAGGAACTCCACAAAACAACACACATCAGTGACCTGCATAATAGTTCTCCCAACTACATGTGCACAGGACTCTTCATGGAATGATGGAAGGCAGAAAGACCCTAAGGGTGAAAAAAAGCCAGGAGTCCATTGTGTGGAAGGCCCTGTCTCCAGGAATTTAAATTAGTTTGTACTTACCACCATTTTGAGGACTTGATGTATTTTGGTAATAAAATGACAAACTGCTCAGAGCCTCCATATCTAGAGCTGTGGTTAGAACACAAACTGCCTGGTTTTCTTCCTCTCTAGGCTCTGTACACAGCTTCTTGGGCAAAGTAAAGCAACAATCTGGCAAGTAGGAAGTACACAACAGTCCCAAGAGCAAATGGTATCAGTGCTGCTGGATATTGCTGAGGTATAAGGAGGGGTGTCAGAGGACGTTGAACCGTTTCAACCTTCAAGAGCTTGCTGAAACTGCACACAGCTCATCCAGCAGATGAAAAACCGGTCAGAAAAACAGGATATGCTGCTAGAAGACTTGTCAACCTTGAATGTCTTGCTGCAACTCCTCAGCCACCCAGCAGCATTCCTCACCATCAGCAATGAACTCCATGCACAGCACTTTGCATGCTCTGGAGGAATCTTCCCCCAAAACTAAAAGTTGATGTTCCTTGGGTTTGTTAATTACAGTTTTTAATTCTGGTATCCAAGTCTACTTCACCCCAAATAAGAAGCAAAAATAAAAACCTAATGTTTGAGGAAATGTAAACTAAATTTACATTCAAGATGTTATTCTATATGTTTAAACTGGATTTAAAACTGTAAATCTATTTTAATGTTCAGAGGATTAATATAGCATGAGGTAAAAGAAACACCTGCAAGAACTGCTAAACACAGGGTAGGACTTAAATTACATCTCACTTCAAGAGGGATCCAAGCTAATCCATGCCTGTAAATTAATGGCAAACTAAGACTAGAATGTTTGCTGTTACACAGCACTTCATCACAGGATTACCATCAAACCTCTCCAATATAAACCACGGTCTACAGCTAAACAGGGCTTTCGTGAGTCTGACTGCCTATAAGGCAAACAAAGCTCAAAACAGAAGTGAAACGTAAAAGAAAAGCAATAAATAAAAGCGAGTGTGATTGCACTGACTGGCATTCTGGAGTCAGGATAAAGCCCACTATCCCACCCTGTGCATTCTCACACATCAGAACAGGGAACCCCAGACGAATAATGGGACGGAGCCTTAGCTCCCTTTCTGTGGATACTTACATATATTGCTCCTAACTGAGTCCTGTCTGCATCAAAAAGCTGGTAGTAATGTTGTACAAAGCTGGATCCAATCTGCTCCCAGATAGGCTTGTCTCCCATTCTGAATCCTCACCCAGAGCCAGTGACTATAAAACAAACAAACAACAAAATCATCAGAAAGATCACAGGAATAAGCGTAACACCTGGTTTGAGTATTAGCATCAAGAAACATAGATCCTCTTAGCTGGCCTGAATTTTTCTTTGGGATAAGTAGGACAAAACTCACCTCTGTATCCTAGACTTGTAAATAAAAGTCTTGGATACTGAATGGTTTAATTTCTAATTATAGATTCAGTTTGTAGTGCTATTTCAGTGTGAGGTCACATCTCATGTTCAAAAGTGGAGAACGAGAACAAAACCGAGTGTTACCACCTTATCTTCACATACTTCAGAAGTTACACCATCTGAACAAGCTGGCAAGTGCTCGCTGTTTCAACTTGATCTCATTTACTGTAAACAACTGACCTGCTAATATGGATTGTCTGCAAGTGGCTTACACCAACTGATTCATGTATTTACCTCCTCAGGTATTTCACCATCCACAGGCCATTCTAAGAGTGTCCTGTCAATGGCACATAACAAGAATTAATTCACTAGCTCATTGTTTAACACAAGCTTACTGCCCATCCTCTTCTATCCTGTCATTGAGGCTGAAGTAGACTCGATGTTTATCTTTGAACCTGTAATAACTTCAAGATACAAACCATGATTTTTCACAGTGGTAAGAATTTGCAGTTCCTAGTGAAGGTGCTGGAAGCTCAGAGGCATCCCACACTTCTGAACGCAAGTCCCTCTATTCCAGAAGGATTAAGCATAGAGCATGCACAGCAATGTAGACAGGCCCAAACTCTCATGCACCATCAGTACAGCTGATGGCTTTGTCCTGACATTACATTTTTCAAGAAAGCAAATTCATTTTTATTTATCCTGATCTCTCTCTGAAAGTCTGAAGAACTGCGCTAAAATTCAGAACACAAAAATGCTGCACTCAAACCCCACTACATGATATTTTAAGATTTGAGTTCACTTCAAGCAAACTATACTTGCTTAACATCAAGATCTGTCAGCCACTAGTCCCTCTTTGCAATCCCTGTCCAGGAACCTTGGAGTTACAGGTTTAAATTGCACTGCAAGCCTGGAAAGGTATGAAATTCTGTTTTAGGAAATAGGACATAACAGTTATTTTGGCTTCCTTTAGCTGTCAATTACTCACACACCTGTATAAGATTTGACAAATTCCTAAGAGAAGCAAAACACACATTCCCAAGATCTCCACAGAGGGTACTCCCAGGCCCAGCTTTCTGTTCAGAGTTGGACAAGAAAGCTCTTTTCATATTTTGGGCCTTTGGCAGTCTGAGCTTTACTCATACAAATGGGAACTGAAACGGGTTCAGACTCTAGGTTGGAAGTTTTAAGGTCACGCAAATTTGGCCAGACTTACAGAAGAGCAAATCTCTTTTATTAGATCAATGGCCTAACTGCAGGTAGTGTCTGTGCTGTCAGGGTGGTAAATTCAACTACCAAGAACAACTGCTATCACATTTTTAAACATCCTTATTTCACAATCAGATACCTAGGCAGAATAGTCAACATCAAACTCACCAAACCTGCACACTAACATAAAAATTCAAAGTCTTGTTGCCACATAGTTATTGTTTCAACTGCTCCAAAGAGATCTACAATCTGGTGTTAGTCACCATCATGAGCACTCCACTGATACTTGCAGTACATATCTCAGTCTGGAGGAGTTTACCCAGTGTGGTCACTCCTCTGGGAAAGCATACCACAAATTAAAAAAACTCCCGAGTACAACAGATTTTAAAAAAACCCAAACCAACCCCACGCTCACATCCCAAACAACTTAAACCTAGTTCTTTACAAGTGAAAAGGTTGTACTGTTTGCACATCCATGACTGATCAACTGCAGGTTAGGCTGGTGTGCAGCCAGAAATCGAATAACTTCAGCCTGTATTAGGGGATTTTATTTTGAAGAAAAACCACAGCACCAACTCCCTGGAAACTCTCTTGAGTGGTGATGTCCACCCCGCTGAGAGGTAGGACTCATGTCATATTTGGAAAACCAGAAGCAGGAGGACTTAAGTTTGATGCCTGCAGTATCCACTCCAGACCTGTGCGTACCCAGAAGTGTGTAGTTTGGGATGGCTGCAGCAGAGCCAACAATCAGCACAGGTGAAAATCATGTTGATTCACTTTCTATGGATCATCATAGTTTCAACTTCAACATATCAAGTCACATCACTCTCAGATATTCCTAAACATTCAAGGGCAAATCTAGTTGACACAATTGATGCTCAGCAGTCACATATCCGACAATGAACTCAAGTCGAGGACAACAAAATAACCACCAGCTTGTTCTCCTGAAGCTAAAGCAAGTTAGCTATTGCCATATTAAACTTCCCCCACACACAAGATGTGCACTCACCCTTAACAGCTCACTGTACCATCATACAAACCCAAGATCAAGCTGTACGCCAGCACTGCACCTCATTTAGTCCCCCAAGGCACAACAGCCTCACTCAAGCACCAGCTGCCTTCTGTTCAATCCTGAAACTGTGAGAAAGCCTTAGAGACTGCAAGGAATGAAGGAATTCTTATTTTAAATATGGAAAGTAGAATTTTGGTTTTCAGATCTAAAAATTAGTATGTTAGCTTGCTATCTCCTCCTAAAAAAAAAGTATTTGTATTTTGATCAGTAAAATACTATTAAATAAGTAAAATAAATAAAAACCAGCATAAATGTGACCAGTTATAACATTGATTTTGTCAGAAATGAGAACAAGCTAAAAAAAAATGCAGCTGAAATTAATGATCCTTGACTAATTTTTTTTTGTTTGTTACAACCTTACTCTCTTTCCTGTGCCATTGATATACTGTTTTGCTGAACACTCACTCTTCCTGGAAAGGTCTATTTTCCTTTTCTGATTTGTCACTTTTTCCTCCATGCTGTCTTGTGTTTTCTGCCTGTCATTATAGACGTAAGAAGCTTAGATGTACCTAAAGAAAGAACAAGATGGGAACGATCTGTGTCATCAAGCCCAGTCCCTTTCAGTGAGACACAACCAATGTACGATTGCATTGATACACTTATCAGTACAGTATTTTAATAAGACGAATATAATATAAAAGGCTTTTAAGATCTATTGCAAACCTATGAGGAAACCATGGGTTCTGGCATGGGCAACATAGAGGTGCTTCAGAGCCATCCAGGCAAATCTATCCATGCTTCACTCAAATCTGTCCATGGTTATAGAAACAAGAATATTCACTTAATATAAAGCCAGCTAAAAGAAGTTTCAATAAGCTAGAAAGCTCCTAAGATGTGGCACACCTGTCCTTTTAAAGGCACCTGCTGAAAGTTACTACTGTGTAAGTGCATTACTGGATATTCCACCTTAATTTCCCATGGAAAAGGAGATAATTTCCTTAAGCTAATTAATTTCCTTGCCTTTGTCACTTCAAACCAAACCTACCTCCTCACATCCACTTAAAACCATCACAGTCCATTTGATTAACAGCTTCTTCACAAAAGCACAGCAGCAAAGCTGAGCTACCAGCACATAGTGTAGTACTTAATTCACATTATTCACTCTATTTCTTGGAATCTGCTCGTACTAGAGAATTTATCCCTACCCCAAATACCACCCAGCAGCCAGTGCTGAAGTGGAAACCCAGTACAGTGAACAAAAGCTGCAGCTCCCAGCAACTCTGTCTTCAACAGGTATATGCTGACACTGCTGAACCAAAGTGCTTCCCCGCAGGGGCCTTTTGCAGTGACATTGAAGTCAAATTTTCCAATACCTTTGCCAGGCTGCATGCTGACATGTCAAGAGTAAATTCTACCCCTCTACACATCTCTCACCACATTCCCTACACATCTCATCCTACAAGGTACCAGGGCATCCCTGGTGTTTGCTTTGCATCCGTCTGCTTTGGCACATGGCAGACTGCACCAAGAGCAGGACAAGGTGCAGGACCCAGTGAGCACTAGCAGCGAAGAGGAAGCTGCACCTATAAGACAGAGAAGACCTAGAAGAGAACAGAGCCTCCTCCATGGGCCGTGAGTGACCTTGAGTAAAACTAGGGTTACACAGTCTCAGGCAGATTTTTTTATCCACAAAATCCAAAAATACAGAATCTTTTCCATTGCTTGTCCCAGCTTTGGTGTTTCTGTCTACACGCACCCCTCTTCCATTCCTGCCTTAGCTCTGGATGTGAGAGATTAGCATGAGCATACCAACACTGCCCATAACTCCTAAGGGGAACACAGCCCTTAAGAAACTCATTTCTGCCACTGGTCTCGATGAAACCTCCTCCTACTGCTTCCTTCACAAGCTACAAAACACACGATTCTCTGTCAGTTTGCTGCAGCACAAAGTCCATCTTTCTGCTCATGTGGCACCACCAGAGCTACTGAGAGGAGTAGCTTGAGGAAAAGTCACTTTTTTACTTGGAAAAACAAGACTAATAAAGAGATTGCCTTCTCTGAAACACATAAGCACCAGTGACATTTGGAGCAGGTGGGCTACTGTCACAGCTCCGCAGTATGGAGAAAGAACAAAAGGTTGCTTCAGCCAGCAGTTATGCTTTACCACATTATCGGACCTGGACACATGTAAGCTTGCTATCAATCAAAAAAAATTAAGTCGTTCTGAATTGGAGCATGGTAGGCCTGCAATTCTAAAAGAATACTACAGTTTCTGAAAAAGCCAACAAAAACTAGCATGAGCAATAATAAAATATAAATTGCCAAAGAAAACAGAGGTGGTCTGCCAAGGATTGCCACATTTAAAAAGCAAGCTGTATTCAAAGAATCAATGAACAACCATCGTAGGCAAAGAAGGTCTGTAAAGTCTTTCTGGTCTGCAAAACACTAAGAAAAAACCCACTGAATTTAAAGAGGAAAAACCTCAAACCAATATATTCTAATGCTAGTGGAGAAAATTGCCTTCTATTATCCAGTTATGACTATATTTATTCCACAAGTAATCTCAGCATAAATAAACCACGCTCCCAGGATAGTAAAGCCAGCCCAACACACCATTTCACCAAAGTTAATCTCTCTTAAGATTGAATTCAAGCTTGTTTTCTGATTCTCTGAGAATCAGTGCAACAAAATAGCACCAACATCACCCTTAAATCTGTGCTGCTGCTCCAGGGACACATCCACAGCAAACATGGTTCAGACCATCAGTTGCTGCACCCTTCACTACTGATTAACAGGAGAAAATAAAGACAATGGAAGAGGTCTCAGCTTATTCAGTTCCTGATACTCTTGTGATTTCTACCATGCAGATATTTCAGATCACTCAGATTAGAGAGTCAGCAGTCTTTAGACTGGTAAGAAAAGTAAAGCAGCAAACAGTTTTAGACTATTTTTCCTTCAATCGCTTTTCTTTTGCCACTAAAACTTGCAAAGACAGGAGTGTCTCCAGTGTGCACTTTCTAGAAACACAATGGAACCGGCATCACAGGATCAGTTAATCTTCTTTCAAAGAGGTCATCTATTCAACTCCACCAACAACCACTTGATAACAGATCATCCTCCTTTAGCAATAGATACACTCGCAACAGAGAAACTATGCAAATTATCACAGAATAATGCAGGTTTGCAAGGGACCTCCTCCAGCTCAAAGCAGGAGGACAAACCTGTTCCACCGCCTGACTGCCCTCATACAGAGGGCAGCTGTCCCGTGTCCTGCCCGAATCCCATCTGTTCCAATTACGCCCCTTGTGTCCTGCCCTGCCATGAGGTACCCTGAAAAAAGCCTGGCTCCATTCTCTGATAATGGCCTGACACAGACTGGAGGCTCTGATTAAGCCCTGCTCAAGCCTTCCCTAGACTAAACAAGCCCAGGCCAGGCAGAATGCACAGTAACACAGGGATGAAGAAATACAGGAACTTACTGAAGGACATCACGCCTCATCAGCCATTTATCTTCAACACACTGCATCTCTGGTAAATGCCAATTCAGCTGTCTTTCTCCATTTGAAAACCTATAAAATTTCCAGTTGAGGAACAAATTTCTGTATTCAGAGACTGAAGGAAAGAAGTGTTTCTCTGACATATTTTCACAACCATCTCCACAGCAGTTGACTGATCCATGGAAGAGAGCCCTCTGCAAACTACAGCTCAAGGCCAATCAGAAACCACTGACTTCAGAGACCTCCACCAAGTAATTGCCATGGACTGCTCTGTGCAAGAAATTACATTATTCTAAATATGCTTTTAGAGCTAAAAATAATTAAGTCTAGATATGTGAACAGTGAAAGGATGGAAAGGAAGAAAGGGAAAGACGACAAGGTCCAGACTGGTTTTGGGACATACATTTATTTTCCCCTTCTTAGTCTTTTTATTCCTCTACTCCAACTTCATTAAAACAAATTAATGAGGGAATTATGCCAACCTGAAGTACATTTTTTTTTAAGAAATATCAGCAAGTGTAAGGCTACTAGTACACAAAGCATCTGAGGAAGACTCTGGGAAAGCTTTCACTGTGCCTGCAGCTTGATGCTCATCCCAACAGCAACCTGACAACCCAAGAGAGCCACGCAGAGTCAGTCAGGATGATTTTCAAATATACAGACATATATTACATATAACTGCAGAGGACATAATGTTTCATCATTAAGCAAAAGCCATAATGCTACACATCTGCCTTTTTTTCCAGAGGTTTCTTCATGCAAGCCAAAAACTGAATTCAAGTTTGCAAGGCTGAAGCCACATTTCCTTGCCCCAAAATGAATGCAAGACTGCTGAGTTTAAAAAAACAGGGAAGGCATTGGGGAATTGGAGGGGAACTGCTACAACCTGTTTTTCTTTACCTTATAGACACAGTAACAAAACATTTAATGGCCAAAGTTGCCACAATATCTACGAGTTCTAAAACAACCTAAAAGAATTTTACTTGCAATGTTACCAGCTATTACTATATATTGCAAGTCCTAAACTTATCATACTCTACACTTTCACTAACTAAACGACCCTTTTATTAACAGGAACAAAAGAAATCCCAGCAGAGAGAACTGCAGAAAGTTGTTACCATTTGCATTTTTTTTAAAGACCTGAACAAACACAGATGTTAAGCAATGTATTTCAAATCATCTAACAAATAACTTGCAACCTTTCATACAAATAATAATTAGGGGCCTAGTGGGAAAACAGTTAAATAGTCCAAAAGTGAGCCAAAATATCACCTCACTTTAAATGAGATCAGGCATTTCACTATATACAGTAATTTTGCTACTTCTACGTGGAGGTCTGTGAAATGCTTTTTTTTGTTGCTGCTAAAAGAATAAGCCACTACACACAAAGACAGAAATCACTGCTTGAACGCAACTCCTCAAGAAGGCAAAAGACTATTAACTTGAGAAGACAGCTGATTAAGGAATCAGAATTAACTTTCAAGCAACATTTCTGCAACCAATACCTACTAAAGCATTTACCTGGGCTTTTTTTTCCAGTTCAACTGCAATACAGTATGTCCAGCTCTAACACATATTTACACTGGAAATTATGGACTTCAAATGAGCTGAATTATTATTTCAACCTGCCTCAGACAGGAAGTTCAATCTGAACTGCAAGAACAGACTCTTAGGGATTTGAATGGGTTCAGAAAGCCATCTCACATTAAACGAATGCAACACACACTCCTTGCTACTGCACACCTTTGCAGGTTTTGATTGTTTTCAAAGCTGAAAAGTGACAACAGCCAGAGAAGGGAAGAAAAAATTCTCTCTTGCAGATCATACTGGAAAATGGCAACTCAAAGTAAAAAAACTACACAACTGCAGCAGATCACTAAGCACATGCACTTTGCTAGTTTCACTCCAAGGAAGAATGAACCTTTCACGTTCAGTGTGACAGAGATTCAACCATGTCAGGTAACTTCAGTCCTCTCACAACCTTCTGGCAAGACAGAAAACAGCAAGAACATCAAAAACACTCGAAGCAGAAGCATAACTAAGTACACCTTCTGCCCTACACAAACCATCTCGCAGCTACCCATTCACCCCCTTTACTCTCCTCCCTGCGATACCAAGCCGTCGCAAAGCAAGACTGAAGCACCGACGGGCACCAGGCCGAGGAGAAGCCTCGGTGCCTCTGAGGGTCGCGGCGGCAGCGCCAGGGCCCGCCGGGGCGGCTGGCAGGGACACGCCTGGGGCTGCTGGTGAGGCTAGGCGAGGCACAGCCCGCGCCTCCCCGTTATCCCTCGGCCCCGCCGGAGCGATCTGCCCCCCGAGCCTGCGGGCCGAGCTGGCCCCGGCCGAGGCTCCTCACTCCCCCCGGGGGGGCTAGGCCGGGGCCGCCCACCCCCCTCCGCTCGCTCGCCCGCCCGCCC
>VZRV01005018.1:166472-176590 GCA_013398115.1 Falcunculus frontatus
GCACCCCCCGCACTCACCCGCGGCTCCCACTATGGCGGCGACAGCGGCCCCGTGCGCGGCGCGAGCCCCCTCAGCCTCCCTCGCCCGCGCTCCCGCCCCGCCCCGATCCGCCCGGCCCCGCGGCATGCCGGGACAGCGAGTCCCGCCGGCCGCCGGCCCTGCACTGGAAGGGGCGAGTAGAACTACAACTCCCGACAAGTCCCGCGCCGTACCCCGCGGTGGCTCATTTGAATGAGGGAAAGGGCCCGCGCGTCGCTGGCCCCGCGGCGGCGCCCCGGAGCATTGTGGGAGCGTCGGGGAGCGGAGCGAGGAGGGGCCCTGCGCTTGGGGAGTAACGGGGATAGGGTTGTACCCCTCTGGGATAGGCCTGTACCCCTTTGGGGGAGAGTTGTACACCTTTGGGGCAGGACTGCACCCCTCTGGGACAGAGCAGGACCTGTGGCCCTGAGTGGGGACATAGATGGTCAGCCACAGCCAGAACTGCAGGTCCTGAAGTTAATTTTAGTTCACCCCATGAGGGACTTACAGTGACAATTTAAAAAAAAATTGCTTGGCTTAATTGTAGTGAAAAGTTAGCAAAGAAGGTGTGGGGTGGTAGAAAAACGCCTTCAAATAAATACTTGTGAACAGGTCAGTGGTCTAAAAGCGTCGTTTGGGTCTCACTGGAGCCCTCCCATATTCCCTGAAGCAGCAGCAGCAGAGAGGACTCATAAGGGTACAGGAGTTGTCAGGATTTAGGATCACATGGCTAAATGGGCTGTGGACAGAGTTACGTTCCTAGATTTCTTGTGTAACTGGAAAGCTGAACTGGTAGGTGATCTTGTACTACAATGCTGGATATGGCCTACTTAGGGAACACATGACTTGTTTAGTGCTTGAACTCTGCACCTCGGGGATGCTGAATACATAATTCAGCATATTCTTCTCGGGGCAAGAATACATAATCTTAAATAAAATTATTAACCCTCTGGGCCAAAGGCTATCATATTATTACATAAAAACTTCTAAAACCTAAAAAAACCCTAAAAAACCCCAAACCAACCCCCCCAAAAAATTGTAAAGATAGGTACAGAACCCAAAAAAGGAGTCACTATTAATCTCTAGAGAAATTGTTATGACCTTAAGGTTTTCCCTTAGAATCATAAAAGCCGTTTAAAATAAACATTCTTCATGTCCCCTTCTAGGGCTGACATTTGATAATACACAGAAATGTGACAAACAAAAATCGTCAAAACTGATAGAAGAAAAATATTGCAAGGGTACAGGCTGGATTAGAACATAGAAAGGTGAGGGGTTGAAACAGATGAAAAATGTTTGCATTAAGCAGCAGCACAGGGTTTTTTGTTAGCACAGTAAGGTGCCTTCCTACAGAATTGGCCTCTTAATTCCCTGAGGTACGGTTGCTCACTTCCTTAATTTAGCAGGAAATGGGAGAAAGTGTGCGTGAGAAAAAGCATCTGCCTTTATCAGAGTTTATCCTCCACTGGAGGGGACCCACAAGGATCATTGAATCCAGCTCCTGGCCCTGCACAGGACAGCCCCAACAATCACAACATGTGCCTGAGAGCACTGTCCAAACACTTCTGAACTCTGGCAGCCTTGGTGCTGTGACCACTGCCCTGATACCTTTCCCGGTTCTCTAATTGACCTAAACTACTCAGTGGTAACACACCTGCCGGCCCATCGCTCAAAACCATCCCAGGACCCCCAAACCCACACAATTCTTTGTCACTTCCCACAATCTGATCTCCCCTCATCACAGAGACTCTCCACACTCAGTTTCTGTCGAGACTCTCCACAGTCAGTTTCTGTCTCCCCTGGGCTGCACAAAAGTTTAGGTTGTAGTGCACCAAGTTCCAGTCCCATCCATGGGGTTGGGCGTACAGTGGTAGAGGCAATATCGCCTATGTGGACCTACAGACCTTTCTAAATAAGGGGCCACACGCTTCTTTCCTCTAACTCCCCTAATCCTTCAGAACTGTGTTCATCAGAATCTCCCCAACTATCCCCATACCAGTCCTCTGGATTCACATCTGCTGTCACCATCCAGAAGTGGATAATCTTATTGTTTGGGGTTTATTTTTTTGGTTGTGACAGCTTTATTTCAATCCTTCGTTCCAATAAACATATTTGCTCTCCTTCCCTGTTAGGTGTTTTAAGACATCTGTCTCTAGCTGTTTCTCCATTTCCAGTCTTCTGGAATAATCACAGTGTGCCTGTGCCTGTACCAGGCACGCTCCCAAGGTGGCACACGCGCTCTCTTTACCATCTCCTCTTCTGCCGCGGTGGCACTGCTCTGTCTCTCTACCACCTCCTGCAGGTCCAACCCCTTCTCCTTCACCCATTCCGTCCCTAAAGGAGAAGGGGCACAGCCCTGAGTCCCCAAAAACCCCTCTATTGACATCCTGCCGACTAGGTCAAGTAAAACGTTGTGTAATCTTATAAAAACAAGGCAAGTAATATATTCAAATGAGACTTATTTACAAAGCAGCCGGCAAAAGAGCTTTTATTTGCCCAGCATGGCTCTTGCTGGCAGCGGGCAAGTCCTGTGCTCACATCAGGCTGTGCTGGGGCTGCAGCCTTGCCAGACCTCAGGAGGACACACTGCACCCTGGGGTTGGAGGTGCAAGCTTTTGGGCACAAGGAAGTTAGAAAGTGATGTGGTCTGATGTTTTCTTCTAGATGAGAACCTGTCTTCTCAGCCTGTCTGTCCCCTGAGCCATCCCCATCAAAGCTTCTTTGATGCATTCCCTTCTTCCTCTCCCATCCCTGCAGAGTTCCATTGCACCTGGCAAGGAGCAAGTACTGAAAGGCACGTGCCACCCTCCCCCTGGGTCACTTGAGCTCCTTGCATGCCCTAGCAGGCTTCCTGGTGCCTCTGACTGCAGATCCAACCAAGATCCAGTCATGTCTGGAGATAAAATCCTGAAGCAGCCCCATAGGTGCTTTGTTGCTTTGTCACTGTGAGCTCTGCAATGCCAAAGACTGTAAACACCTGTACATCTCTAGCCAAACCTGCTTCTATTATAGCCCTTTAGACCTGCTTATATTTTATACTGCATTGACAGTAATTAGATACTGTATTAGCAATAAGTTCAGTCATAATTACCCACATCATCAGTGTCATACATCTCACACCTGACCAAGAGTCTTTTCTCTACGAGTCTGCCCCAATCCCCAGTGTTATCTGGGCCAAAGTACTACCAAGGTAACATTTTTGCTATCAGACGGTCATCCATGATCACTGTAAGTGTGTCATTGGCTTCTTGATACGGGTTTAGAGTAACAGCTACCAAGTTCCAGTGGCAAGGGACATGGTGGGACTTCAAGTAGTGATTAAGGCTGGCTATAAAAGCTCCAGGTGCTTCACAGAGGTGGACAGAATTCAGTTCTCCATCCTGAAGAGCTTCATCTGGGAGGAGAGAAAAACTGCATAGGATCTCATGAAATTTGCACCATGCCTGGGTAGAGAGCTCAGCATTCACACATTTCTTTGCATGTGACATTATTTCTCTGTTTTATTGGTAAACAAGGTGTGCCGATGCCAGTCCTCAAGGTTCTTATCATTCAGTTGGTCCTTCATTCATTGAGTTCTTCAGAGTAAGTGAAATTCCATGTGCTCACATGTAAAAGCATTCACTGGCTTAGCATAAGAAAACTTCTTCATAAAGAGCTTACCAGTTTCAGAAAGAATTTCAGGACTGAACTTTTCAAGGTTTGTCTTCTCAGGAATGTATAGATGATTCAGTTTCTTTATCCTCAGATGAACTGGCAAGGTCAGCAGGACCACTGGAGAAGAAACCATGTCATTCTGATCATACAAAAGTAAGAAATAGGCAAAGTTTTTTTTAAAAATAACAAATTTTCCTGCTTAACCTCTATATTCCAGAACAGGAGAGAAATGCTTCATGGAATCATACACCAACGAGGAAAGTAAATGAGGGCTGTCCTAAATAAGGCCATTTGGAAATCAGGAGGGTCACCAGTTCAGTTGCCCTTCTTGCTATTTACACAGCAAGTGAAGAAGAGTTCACTGGTGCTTGACCCTCTACAGACTCTGAATACTCTGTTCACTTTATAGGTATAAACACTTAAGTACAAATAACTCTCTCAGTCACAAAAAGAGAACACACCACAAGCTCTCCAAATTCAGCAAGTGGCCCAGAAATCTTATCACCTGATTATGGCAGTGTTTATGTGAGAGCTCAGAGTATGGAGGGTGGGGAGCCACAAGCAAAGGCAGCTTTGAGAGGGAGCACAGCTCCTCCAATTTCCCAAGTGAGAACAGCCCTCCCACCTCTTCCACCAGACCCAGCATGATGCTGGGGGACCCCCTCAGCTGAAGAGGCCCTGGAGAGATGTTGGACACTAGCCTGTGAACAAAACTCCTTTCTCTGCTCAGAAATACAGCTCTCTGCTAGGCCACTGTAAACACCTCCCTTTCCCAACTGGAAAAACAGGGACTGTGCAACTGATTGATGCAAGGATATTCCTGCTGAAGTGAGCATTCCTCATCCCTGGGGCAGCAACCAAAGCTCTCCAGCATCTTTGAGTAGGAGCCATGGGATATGATTTTTGGGTGCACCAAGAGTCTTTGGCTTCTCCTGAAACCGAGAGACCCCAACTGTATCATCACCGTGACAAAGAAAAGTCAAAAGACCTTTTGGAGCTCCTCAAGATCTTGCTGTCGTTGCTCTCCTGTCTCTTTCTGGGTAATTTGCATTTGGTGGAGAAGGTGTCAATCACAGTGGCATAGAAATGGATGTGAACTGTGCAGCCTCCTGCCACCTAGAGAAGGACAGAGGATTCAGCTGAGAGTCCAGGTGACATCTGCTGCTGCGCCCAGCCTGCTGCTTCCCGAAAAGCTGTGGTACCTTGATGGGCAGGAGCGCATCCACTTCTCCCCGTGGCAGGTTGGCACTATTAAAGTGCACTTCAAATCTGTGGGAGTGGCGGTATGCCAGGCCCTGCACCTGGTCCAGCTCCACGCTGAAACCTTGAACGGATGAAAATGAAGCAGCTGAGATACACAAGCAAGAGGAAATGTGTCACAAGCACGTTAAGGTCATACAGGCGTCCTGGCTGGCATCTCTGGGAAAGACCCTTCTGCATTTCTGGAGATGCTGCTGCCGTTTTTCCCTTGTCATCCACCACTCAAAGAGAAAGGGTGTTCACAGCCAGCATCCAAGGTCCACCTTGAAGGGTAAAACCAAAACAGATCAGCTGAGGAGCTCCAGAAATTCCTTCAACAGGCACCTCAGGGAAGGTTGCACATAGCTCCCCAAAGGACAATTTCCAACTAAGATTCCTCCTTGCTGTGCTGTTTCTGTGACAGCAACTTAGAGGAGACACCTGAGCTCCCCTTAGACACAGCGAGCCACTGTTTGATCGAAGTGCAGCCTTGCCTCAAGGCCTCTTTTGGAAGCCTCTTTTGATCCACCAGAGGATATCACAGTCTATTTTCTCAATAAAGCCTTTATTTTCTCAATAAAGGCTTAACACAAGTGCTGTGATAGTGTGAACTCTAAACACAGCACTTCCAAATCACAACAGATCCTGTGAGTTTGCAACACAAGTTCACAGAGTGCCCAAAGAAACTCTGTGCTCGATGCTCATGGGAGCCAAGGGCAGAAGATGCTGAGAGGTACCAGGGTGATGAGCCCATCTTGCCCCTGCACTGAAGCATTAAGGCAATCACAGGCAGGCCAGGTCCCTGGGCACGGCTGGCCAGGCAAGTTCAGGCTCTGAAGCTCCCAGCAGGGGCCCCGAGAAGAAAACACTCAAAAGCCCACCCCATGTGGGCTTAGTGGCTTAAGCTAATCTGTTCAAGACAGCTTCTTCATGCCCACAGGAAGTCTCTCTGGCACTGCTTACCTGTGCCATGCAGGACACTTGCATCAGCCTGGAAGGACACTGGCAGCAGCCCAGGGTTGCTGATTTTCACAGTATGACTTACAGATTCATTGAGAGGGACATTGCCCATCTTCAGGATGTACTCGGGCAGCTCAATGCTGGAAAGAGGAGTAAGGACAGTCCTTAAACCACAGCCTGGCTACATCTTCAAGAGGATGGAAGATATAAATAAAGTGTATAATTCTGGATTCATTGCTGTGAAAACTCAACTCAAGCCTATGAAACTCAAGGCCTGACCACCTGGCAATGACTTTGAGAAGTCACAGGGAGTGCAGGTCCTAGGTTTTATCAAGCTACCAATGGTACCTGAAAATAAAATTAGTTTAAAATGGACACCGGTCACAGCTCCCCGGCTCTGAAAAGCCAGTATAGGTAAGTACACTGGGCCTCCACTGGTCTCAATTGTTATAAATGACCCAGTTCCAAAGTGGAAATGACTTATTAATAATTTATTGAGAACATAAAAATCAGCGAAGCAAAATGAGGGGCAGCGCTGCGAGTGTGACACCATGCCAGAGGCTCGTCCACGAAATTACGATCTCGCCTTTTATACCCTTGTGGTTGCACCAGCCTAATGCATATTTATTTCTGGTTTTGCATATCCGCGCCCCCTTGTCAATCTCTCGGGAGCCCGCGCTTTTCTGCTGCTGAGGCGATCTGGCTCCTCATTGGTCGGTGTCCTCATTCCCTTTATGGCGGTGCTCTCGAAGTCCGGCTGTCAGCAGCTCGTCCCTCTGCAAACCCCTCAGGCTAATGTTACACCTCATGAAACCACACAACCCCCAGAGAGCCAACTTTTACAATCCAACCACCCCAACAACATTAAACAGTTAATATATAATATTACAACTCACAACACAATTCATAACCCACACAACAAACGGTGAAAGCCAACTTCTAAAAATTCGTTTATAACACAACGAAACTGCTCAGCCTGAGCCTGAAATTGTTCTGGGGCCTAGGAATAAGATTTGCCTGCACAGGAAATCTTCACTACTCTGCAACCAGAATTTCCACCAAAGCAGCACCAATAAATGTAATAATCAATACTGGCAAAATTCACAGAAGGTCCTTCCCCAGAGCAATCCAACTCAGGAAAGCACATGAATGGTCTGCTTTGCAGAGCATCTTCTTCCTGCAGTAGAGCCTCCTGTGCCTGTGCTGCATTATGAAGGAGCACAGGGAAAATTACCTAGGTAAGACCTGCCATCTCACCAGCACCCAAGCCACCTGACTTAGGGTTTCCAACAGTTTGTCAAACTTTTGCTCAGTGTGCTCTGTTAGCTGGAACCAAGACGGCAGCTTGGAGTTGTCAGCAGGGACGGTGTCTGTGCTGCCTGTAAGGACTTGATGGTCTGCACTGGACTCCCTCAGCTCTAGGGACAGAACCCCACACTTGTGGGAAGCTGAGCAGTCCCAAGTTCAGCATGACGCTGGCGAAGAGAGGGCACTCACTCAGCTGCTCACAGAGAGCATGCCACAGCCACCAGGACCAGACCCATTCTGAAGTCCCCAGCTATTCCCAGCTCTGCAGACACAAGGAGCTCCCAGGAGCAGGGGGCACTGCTGGGTGTTACCCACGGGGCACCTGGAGATGGGGATTCGAGTCCCTACTCACTCGACAAGACTCTGGCGCATCTGCTTATCGAAGACCCTGTCCTTCGGGGCACAGGAGGTGACAGCTGTCTCCAGCTCCAGAATATAATCCTCTATCAGCTTCTTCTCTATCTCCATCTGCATCCCTGTCTCCCACTGGGGAAAGAAAAGACAGTGTCTGGTTAGCAAAGGTCTTTCCCAAGATTTGCATCTGAAAAAGGACCCCACCCTGCTCTTGTTGAGAGGGGGGATGGGGTGCTCCTGTCTGGCTGCTCAGTGTCCATGACACCACCTGCTCTCTTAGCCAGGACCTCATCTCCAGGGAAGTAACTCCAGCATCTTTGCCTGCCCAGCCACTGTTAGCAAAGCTGATCTGGCCAGACAGACAGACAAGCCAGGAACCTTGCAGAGCTCCAGACACTTGCCTGCCCTCAGCCAGTGCCAAAGCAGCTTAGAAAAAAGCACTGCCAGCACAATCCCAGGGCACAGTCAAGCCGCTGCTGTTAAGGTCTGTAAACCTTGCAGGGCTTGGGTTGGGAACAACCAGCTTCCCAGAAATTACCTGCATCTCTTTGCATCCCTTGAGCACGGCCTTCAGGATCCCTCCCTGGGGTAGCCAGGAAGTTGGTGCATCTCCATGAGGGATCATGACCAGAGGGGCAGCCCCTGAGGCAACACTGAGCAGACATATGGTCATGGCCAGGTATGGGCAGGGAGGGCCCAAGTGCCATTAGGGCACCAGAAAGCTGCTGTGGGGTGCAAGGGGCTCAAGTGACATGGCAAAGTTGGCATCTGCCAAAGGAGGGAGCAGCTGTTCTTACAACGGTGCCAGATTTGTCCTTGGATGACTCCGGGAAGGACTCCATGGATGGCTCCATGAATGACTTCATAAATGACTCCGTGGATGGCTCCATCAATGACTCCATCAATGACTTCCTGGATGACTCCATGACTGCAGATGACCACAGATAACATGATTCATTTATCTGTCTTTCTTCTTCCTCTTGCAGTATCTCTTCATTTTCTGAAGGAAAAAATTATCCATAAATAGAAGACTAGGCACATTGCCAATCCCATTTCAGCTGGGAAGTCCCACTTCCCCAGAAACAAACCCTCCTCCAAGTCCTCTTCAGAAAGTGAACACTGCTCCTTCTTGGCATCAGAGTCATCCATACATTGCTCCTGGTCCAACAGAATAGGTGGTTCACTGCCCTTCATGTGTTTTTCCATGGTGTGTCTTATCTCTTTCAGTATCTTCTTGTATTTTTTATTTCCTGAAGGAAAAATTATCCACAAATAGAAGTGTGGATGCATTGCCAATTCCATTTAAGATGGGAAGTCCCACTTCCCCAATACTGGCCTCTCCCAGAAACAAACCCCTCAAGCCATCTATGAAAAGTGGATGCTGCTGCTCCTCTCTGAGTCCTCATGTTCGCTCTCACTTATCTTCCTCCTCACAGAGGAGCTTCTCCTCCCCTGCAATGTCACGCAAATCCAACCCTGCCAAAAGCCCTGCCGAGAGCCTCTCTTACAGCTTTCCCAAGCTTTTCTGCCTAGCCATCATCTTTCCAGGACTCCTACAATGTGCTGGCAAGATCTGCATGATAGTTCCTGGGAGAAAGCCCAAATGGGCTCAACTGCTCAAGAGTCAGGAAGCAACCGGAGAGGTCAAGTGTTGGTCTGGCAGCCCTGCAACCACCAGACTTGGTGGAGATGAGTGTGAGCTGACCAATGTGGTATGGTAGGGGAAAAAAACAAAGGATATTCCTAGAAGTGCTCACCTTTCAACATCCAGGGTAGGTCCATGGTAATCATAGGGAAGGTCCCCTCTCCTTTCAGGCAGATTTCTGCTGGTTCTAGATGAGCCACCTGAACCTGGAAAGTCCTGCAGAAGACTCTTGGCCTTCCTGGCAGATAATAGACTTTCAACACTTGCTCCTTGCCAGGTGCAATGGAACCCTGCAGGGATGGGAGAGGAGGAAGGGAATGCATCAAAGAACCTTTGATGGGGATGGATCAGGGAACAGACAGGCTGAGAAGAGAGATTGTCATCTAGAAAAAAACATCAGACCACATCACTTTCTAACTTCCTTGTGCCCAAAAGCTTGCACTCCTGGGGTGCAGTGTGTCCTTGAAAGGCTGCAGCCCCAGCACAGCCTGATGTGAGCACAGCTCTGCTGCTCACGGCATTTGCCCTCTCCCAGCAAGGGCCATGCTCAACAAATAAAAGCTCTTTTGCCAGGCTCTGTGGAAGAGGAGTGAAGTGCCTGCATTCTCAGAAGGGCCAGCAGCCCCTGTTACAACACACCAGCAATTCCAGGCTGTTGTCAAAGGACCTGACCCCTTATTAATGATCCCAACAAAAACACTTTCTGCCTCTGTGGTTACACCAAGGGTACACGAGTGCATCCTGACTCACGGTTTCTTGCGAACATACACCTCTGGAAACGCAGAAGCAGAGACTAGGATGAGATCTGGGTATGAGAGTGATGGCAGGAATGGCCATCCTCCTTTTCGGGCTTCCAGAAATGCTGTCCAGGCCCCAGGCTGGGCTCATACCAGCGAGGTTGAAGGAAAACACGGCTGTGGGTGACAGGACACAGCTGCAG
>VZRV01005020.1:6445-39441 GCA_013398115.1 Falcunculus frontatus
GGAAGGAGGGACGGGAAAGCCACGTGGGGATCTGGAGAGGCTGCGGGAAGGGAGCTGCTGCTGACTCAGCCCCTTCTTACTGGGGTCTAAAATTGCCTGAAGTGCAAATGAGCCACAGGGAGGAGTTGGATGTATTGGATATGTTGGCATTCCGGGAGGGTCTCCACATCCCGTGCTCCAGCAAGGAGTGAGCCGGAGGTCTCGGCAGAGGATCTGTTGCCTGTGTGTGGTTACGTTGCCTCCACGGCTTTGATGGTGATGAGGCCAAGTTGTCTGCATGTGCCGTTGGCTTCACCAGACCTGTGCTCTCAATGGCCAGGGAAGGGAAAGAGCTTGAACTAAAAGCTTTTGGTGACCCAGGAGGGTTGGTGCCAACCAAATGATCAGATGGGAGAGTTGTGACATGCCACCAAACAGGAGATTAGGGAGGATTAGTGGCTGGGAGGTAGGATCGATCAAGCCAAGCTCTGTGGCTTTGCATCGCCTGTTCATTCCCGTGGCTCAGGGGTCTTACTCTCAGAACCGACTAGTTTGTGGCTTCCTCAAGGCCACCGCGTCTGTTCCATGCATTTGCCAAAGCCAGGGAAGTTTTACGTGCACGGAGGCAGCGTGTGGCTGTCACTGCTGGCCGCGAGTGCCGAGGGTTTTGGCGAGCGTCCCCCGAGGCCGGTGCAGCAGCGGTGGGCAGGGACGAGCCCCAGGTCTGGCTCGGGCAGAGCTGATCTGCCGCCCGCAGCACCGCCGGGCGCCCTGCGTCCCGCAGATAAGGGCTGCGATGGCGATACCCGCCGAGCCTCTCGGCGCTGCTCCGAGCTTACAATAGACGTCAAATTTTGGGATATCTGGGCAGGGCGGGGGGCTGCGGCCGGGCGCTCTCCCGTCCCCGATGCCCATCTCAATCCTTGGGCCCCGTCTCTGCGGGCGGCATCGCGCACTGCCCCGGGAGGAGCCGCGGGAGGAGCCCCGGGAGGAGCCCCGGCAGGGCCGGGCGGAGACCACGCAGCGCCCTCAGGGCTGCTCGGGGACAGCCGAGGGGAGCTGGGCAGGGGGTCCCGCCGGCCCTGCGGGTAGCGGCGGGCGAGCTGCGCGCCGGGAAGCGCCGGGAATCGCCGGGAATCGCCGGGAATCTCCGGGAAGCGCCGGGAGCGCCGTGCCCGGGCGGGCCCCGCGGGCGGGCGGCTGCGCTCGGNNNGGCCCCGGCCGCCATCCCCGCCCCGCGGCCTGTGACGGGCGGTCCCGGGAGCCCGGAGAACGCGGGAGCCCCTGGAGGGACCGACCGGGCTGTCACTGACCCGAGGGTCGGTGGGGATGGCACGGAAACAGCCCCAAGCAGGGTCCCGGCGCTGGGATACAGAGCAGCGTCCTGGGGCTAAGGCAGCCCAGGGCGGGGTTCCAGTGAGGGGGGAACAGAGCAGTGTTCTGGTGCAGAGGATGCGGAGCAGGTTCCTGGCACTGGGGGAACAGAGCAGGGTCCTGCTGCAAGGGGTACAGAGAAGGTTCCTGGCACTGGGGGTATGAAGCAGAGTCCCAGGGCTGAGGCAGCCCAGAGTGGGATGCTGGTGCTAGAGGTATGTACCACGGCCCCAGCACTGGGGGTACAGAGTTCAAAGATGAATCGTGTGCCCATAGCTCGTGTCTGTGACTGCTGTGAAAGCCCAGGGTGGAGGGAGCAAATCCGGCTGAAATTATGTCATCAACAGAATCCAAACTTGTTCTGTTTTGTCCTGGCACCAGCAGCTTGTCCCAAGCGAAACACAAGGGAAGTGCTGTCCAGTGAATGCCACCAGGGAAGGAGTGTCCCAAGGAGGTCACAGTCCTTGTCCTGAATCTAGGCTTTCCACTGAGAAATCACAGAGACAAAGGGTCCAGACATGCTGGTCAGCAAGACATGGCACATCGGGATGGCTGCGGACACCTGCTGCTCCTGTCCTGGCCTCGTGAGCCCAGAGAGCTTTGGCACCAGAGGGAGATCCCCACTGGCAGCTCGGCTGGGCTGGGGGTCCCAGGGCAGGGAGGAAGCAGGAGGAATGGGAATGAGAAGGTGCCTGTGGGAGAAGAGACAAGCAGGATGAGACTCAGGGGAGGATGGAAAAGTGTGGTGGGACAAAATGGGAAACAGAGGGGACAGAAGCAGGTGTGTGGCACCAGGCTGTGACACTGGGGAGGGCTGGGCTGGCCCATGATGAGGGTGGGTGGCCATGTGTAAGGAAGGTGTACAGCTGCTCCACTGTTCCATGCAGGGACAGGGAGGGGTGGGATGCTGAGAGGGTATTTTGGGGTTTTGTAATGCTGTGTCTTCTTCCTCACCTAGGAGAGCCCCAATTTCTGATGAGGAGTCTAAAACGAGCAGCTCCCAGCACTTGGGGTCTCAAGAGTTTTGTGTCAGCAGCAGCCTTTCCGAGGTGAGTTCTTTGCCTGCACGGCTGGGTCCAAGAAGGCCATTCCCTGATGGAATAGGCCAAGCAGGAGCATTTTCCCTAATGGATTCCACGGGCTTGCTGAGAGGGATGCAGTGAGGCAAAGCCGTGCTCTCCTTTGGGCAGAGCTGTTTGCTGCTTCTGGTTGTGTCCGGAGTGGGCAGATCCTTCCTGCTTCCCTGAGCACCACCTGCACAGCTCCCAGGAACACCTCCCTTCTTGTTGCAGGTGGAGCTCACAGCAGTCAGCGGTGGTGGCAGCAGTGCCCAGGGGCTGGATGCTGATGGCAAGGTGGAGGAAAAGCTTGGACCCAAACTGGAGGAGCAGCCACCTGATCCCAACCCAAACCTGGAGTGTGCAGGAAAGACTGTGACAGAAGACGCCCTGGGCCCTCTGGCAGGTCAGGGGGATGGCAGAGGGCAGGAGCCAGCAACCCCCAGAGCTGTGGAGCAGGAGAGCAGCGGTGCTGACGCTGCCTGGACACCGGCAGATCCTCCCAGTGACAAGCAGGCTGATGCTGCCCCAGCCTGCTCCATGGCTCCAGAGAGTGAGCCCACTGGGAATGAGAAAGCCCCCCCGAGCACTGCAGCACAAGGGCCAGGCATGCTGGCAGAAGGGACATTGTCTGTGGTTGTCTCCAGCTGCAACACCTCTGCCTCCACTCCCGCCACCTTCACATTGAACAGGGTTTGCTTTCCCCCCTCTCAGGCCCCTGCTATGCAAAAGCTGCCCCTGTCCTTCCAGGCTGGGGCTGTGCTGAGCCCGAGCCAGTCCCTGGTGTACATCCCCCCGCCCAGCTGCGGGCAGCCGCTCAGCGTGGCCACGCTCCCGGCCACCCTGGGGGTCTCGTCCACACTCACCCTCCCCGTCCTGCCTTCCTACCTGCACGAGCGTTGCCTGCCGGGCATTATCGCTTCCCCAGAGCTGCGTTCCTACCCCTACACCTTCTCTGTCACCAGGCCCTTGGCTTCGGATGCCAAAGTGGTGTCTGTGGAGGTGAATCAGCTCAGCTGCCCCCCACCCTCGGGCGGAAGCAGTGCCCAGGCTGCGGCTGAGAGCACTCCCCTGTCCAGCACCGGCCTGGCCCTGCCCTCCAGCCAGGCTCCGCCGGCAGCATCGGGCGGGAGCGCTGCTCCCTCCTCTGGCACCGCCGTGCAGGCCAGAGCCCCGGCAGCTCCCGAGCCACATGCACCGGGGGCTGCCACTTCCCTGTCTCCTCTGAAGTCCCCTCCCCAGCTGGAGCGTGAGATGGTCTCATCCCCGGAGTGCAGTGAGATGCCTCTTGATCTCTCCTCCAAGTCCAACCGCCAGAAACTGCCTCCGCCCAGCCAGCGCAAGACCCCCCCCATGCCCATCCTCACCCCCGTGCACACCAGCGGCAAAGCGCTGCTCACCACCGTCCTCTCCAAGTCCCAGCGTGCGGCACAGGCCACGGGCAGCAGCGTCACCTCGTGCCTCGGCACCACCCCGCCCTTGGTCATCTTTCCCGAGTTCCTGCGCAACGGCGAGCAGGGCTCCTGGGTGAAGAACACCACGCTCATCAGCACCATTCCCGGCACTTACGTCGGCGTCGCCAACCCGGTGCCGGCCTCGCTGCTGCTCAGCAAGGACGCTGGCGTGAGCCTCAGCAGGGACCCGCGCCACCTGCCCAAGCAGGAGCCCATCTCCATCATCGACCAGGGCGAGCCCCGCGGTGCCGGCGTTCCCTGTGGGAAGAAAGCCAACCAGGTCAGCACGGAAGGACAGCAGGATCCTGCCAGGAAACTTCTTCACGGCAGAGTTGCTCCAGGAGCTCCTTTGTGTCAGTCCAAGGACATCGCCACCTGGAATCCCATCCAGGGAAGTGTGTACCCGCGATGCCCCATCAATGGAAAACCTTCCAATCCTCAGCTTCTGCCCCTGGGCTGGTCTCCTTACCATCAAACCCCGCTGCTTTCCATCGGCATCTCCACGGCAGGACAGCTGCCCCCGAACCAGAGCAGCCCCTGCAAGCCAGCCGGGGCGGGTGAGCTCCCGGCGTTCCCGAGCGTGCAGCCCGCTGAGCCCAGCGCGGCCGCCCAGAGCCTGCCGGAGGGGCTGCCCCGGCTCCCGCCTCAGGAACAGGATGCTGCGGCCAAGAGCAAGAGCTGCCGGGCCTTGCCCAAGCCCTGTGAGGAGCCGGCCAACCCAGCCCCGCTGGAGGCAGGTCCAGCTCTCCAGACCAACGCTTTGGATGGGAAGGGAGGGAAGGGGAAGCTGGACAACGCTCCAAAGAGTCAGGAGTGCACTCAGCCAGAGGCTGACTCCGGTCAGGTGGGCAACGCACAGACTGAGGCTCCCCAGGGGAGCTGTAGCCTCAAGCAGTCGGATGCAAAACCCAAAAACCAAGTGTTAGCGGCTTATCTGTCACACGAGCTGCCAACGGCCGGGCAGCAGGGCCTGCGGATGGTGCCGGAGGTGCCTGCGGATGGCCAGCGCAAGGAGCCGGGCTGTGAGGGCTCCCAGGAGCCGCCTGCCACGGAGCCCCTCCCGTGTGTGCAGCAGGTGGATCTGTGCAGGGTCAAGAAGGAGCGAGTGGAGTGTGATGTGTCCTTTCCGTCGACGACCTGCCTGCGGGCCGGGGCGGCTCCCCAGGCCTTCACCGAGGCCAAGCTCAAAGGAACGGGGCAAATCAAGCAGGAGGGTGGCACACGCTGCAAGGCCAAGCGGCAACATGACGGGGACACCAGGCAGAGCCACAAGAGACTGAAGTGCCAAGGCCAGGACAGCGAGGAGTCCCCAAGCAAGTCGGGAAGCCGGAGCGGGCATGGCCGGAAGGTGCGTGGGATGGGCTGGGACCGCTGGGTCAGGGCAAAGGTGGGGCTGGGGGAGAGGAGGGAGCGCTCATGGGGGGACAGCTGAGGGCACAGGCCTTTCTACCTGTGCTCCTGGGCATTGCCTGCCTGCGGGGGAATGTACCTGTGCTGCAGGTTGTCCTGGGCAAAAATGTGTCTGGAGTGTCAAAAAAACTGGAGGGGCACCAGCGTAATCAGTGGGGATGGAGTTTTGTCCTTTCTGTGCTGCTCCAGCTCAGTCAGTTGGAAGCTCCAGCTTCAGGCTGTGTCCTCCCTCCACAGTGGCAAAAACACCACGACAATCCACATGAGCTTGGCAAGCAGGAAGGCCGGGAAGGCCGCGGCAGCCTGGGTGCCATCACGGATCACAACAGCCTCAGGGTAAAGCGCAAGCGTAGGAGGCCGGCCAAGACGGAGTGCCCATCTCCGGCTCACCGCGGAGACAGCCACGAGGAAGGTACTCTTGGGAATGGCAGTGGGTTCCTGCGGGGTCAGGCTGCCCTGGGGCCATACTGCTGCTCCCCTGAAGCCAAATGGCCTCTGAAGCTGGGTTGGGATCCAAAACAGAGCTGCAGCATGATCAGACTCCCAGAATGGAGGAGGTTGGGAGGGACCATAAAGCTCATCTTGTTCCACCCTGCTGCCGTGGGCAGGGGCACCTTCCACTAGACCAGGTTGCTCCTGGTCGAGCCTGGCCTTGGATGTTTCCAGGGATGGTGCATCCCCCGCCTCTCTGGAGAACCTGTGCCAGTGTTTTACCACCCTCACTGTCAAAAACTTCTTCGCTATATCCAATCTAAACCAACCTCTGCTTATTTAAAGCTATCCCCCCTTGTCCCATCGCAGCAGCCCCTGCTATGGTGACGCTGCACTGCCCTTTCCACATCACAAGTCTCTGATCTGTTTTCTCAAGGCTCGGTTTTCCCCACAGGTTACTTGGAGAAGAAGCCCAAGAACAATTTCCGGGATTTCATTCCGGTGGTGCTGAGCAGCCGGACGCGCAGTCAGTCGGGTGAGCTGGTGCCCGGGCTCCCGGTGACAGTCCTGGTGCGACTGGGAGCATTCCCTTTTCACGTGGCCTTGCCCCTGCATTTTGTCCTGCTTTGAGGCTTTGCCTTGTGGATCCTCTTGGCTTTTTTGTCAGCTAGAAATCCCACTTTCTTGCAGGAAGCATTGCTGGCTCTTCTGCTGGTGTGACGGGAGAGTGTGATGTGAGTGGTCAGGAGATTTTACCATTGCTGGAGGAGGATCAGGAAGAAGAGGAGGAGGAGGAAGAGGAGGAGGAGGAGGAGGAGACATCCTTGAAACATCGCAAGCTGCGCAAATCCCACAGGACATCCCGCTGCCACAGCCGCAGGGACAGGGACAGGTCTGTGTCTGAGAGGAGCAGCTGTCACACGAGGAGGACCCGGGAGCTGCCCTGGAGAGCAGAATCACCCAGGCAGCTGTGGGAGCCCAACGAGGAGGAGGAGGAGGAGGAGGAAGATGGCCACATCAAAAGGAAGAAAAGGAGACGGCAGAAAAGTCGGAAATACCAGACAGGGGAGTACCTGACTGAGCGGGAGGAGGAGCAAGTGGGATATCCCCACCGGAGGCGGAAATCCAAAGCAGGTACAGCCTGGGAAGGGGCTTCTGGTACTAAACTGGGGACCAGCATGGGAATTTTTTATCTTGTTTTGTGTGGAATTTTGGAGGGATTTGGTTATCTGAATTTTTTTTGTAATGATGAAACTCCCTCACTTTTAATGACTTGGTGGCCGCAGCATGGGCTGCTTCAATCAATCAGCTCTTCTTTCAAAAACATTTACAGTAAATTCCAGAGCAGTAAACAGCAATTTATGTGGCTAATTAGACACTGATCTTACCCTCAGATTAAGACAGAGGGCGTGGGAAAACGAGAATGGGACGAGGTAGCACAGTGGAATATTTCTGGACAATCAGGGCCCCTGGGAGCTGTGCTCAGCAGTCTGGGCTAACGCAGGGGGACAGGGAGCCATCCTGATCCAACTCGGCTGCTCTTGGCTTTGTCTTGGCACCAGGGAGCACAGGGGAGAGAGGATTAGCAAGGGTGGAGTGATGGGGGAACCCCCTCTGTGGTTTGTAGGTGTGAGCAGGAACACGCTGTGCCCACCTCTGTTCTGCCACTGCTCCTGCGCCTTCCCCTGCCACTGCCAGACCCTCCCTGAATCCATGACAAGCACGTCCCTAAGGGCAGCAGTGCCTCTGGTCCCATCTCCCCGTGCAGGGACAGTCGAGGCTGGGGGATCCGTGGCTCGGGGCTCGGTGTGTGCTTGGCTGTGGCTCGTAGCTGTGTCCAGGGTCACACAGGTGACTTCGGGGGCACAGCTGTCATGGGCAGCACCTGTGCCAGCCCTCTGCATGTTTGGGCTGTGCTTTTGGAGGGCATGAAGTGGACACGGCCCTGTTGGCTCCTGCCACATCAGAGCTCAGACTGAGGAGAGGCGGAGGTGCTGCTGAGATGCTGTGGGGAGCAGAGGTGGCTGCTGCCCTCCCAGCAGCTGCTATCTGCTCCAGCACCGTGTTACACTATCCTGCACTGTCTGGGAGCCTCTGTCAGACCAGGTACAAAGTTTCGAGTTGGCTTCCCAGTGTTTTGGCAACTCACGGGCACTCTCAAGGTGCCTCCTGTTCAGAACAGGAGCCTGGAAGGAGCTTGGACTGCAGCAGCATTCGGGGGGGGTGCCCCTGCCCTGGGGCTGGATTTAGAATCATGGAATCCCAGGAAAGTGTGGGTTGGAAGAGACCTTAAAGCTCATCCCATTCCCCCCCCTGCCATGGGCAAGGACACCTTCCACTATCCCAGAGTGTTCCAAGCCCCGTCCAACCTGGCCTTGGACACTTCCAGGGATCCAGGGGCAGCCACAGCTTCTCTGATTCCTGTGCAGCTCTCAGAGATGGGCAGTTTGTCTTGCCTGGTGGCAGAGGTCTGGGTGACCTTCAGTGTGGTACCTACAGAAGCTCCTCATTCACATTTCTCCTTTAGATTGCAGGCACCGGAAGCAGAAGGAGTCTGGGAAGGGCAAAGGCACAGAGCTACAGCTGAGGAGCAGGTTATCCCCATCCCCCCGGAAATCTCAAGGGCGCACGGACTTTCGGAATGGCTTCTTCCTGGAGCACTCCGACAGCTCTCCTGCCCAAGAAGAGCTGGAGAAACCATCAGGAAAACGCAAATGTAAAACCAAACACCTGGCAGGGATCTGTGACGAGGGGAAGGTAAGGCTTGAACGGATGAGGGGAGCACATAAGGGGAGAAGAGGGAGAAGGGGACTCCCGTGAGTCGTGGCCACACGTGCCAAGGAGTTGTATTCCTTTCTTTCCCAGGCAAAAGGCTGCTGCAACCAGCCCAAAACGTGCTCTCTGAAGAAGCCCCAGGACTTGTGGACACTTTGTAAGTCCCATCGGGCCAGCCCGGGGAGTTCCCCTGAGCCGCCCCCGGCCCAGAACGTTCCTCCCGGAGCTCGGCGGCTGATTGTGAACAAGAACGCGGGGGAGACGCTGCTGCAGCGAGCAGCTCGCCTGGGCTACAAGGTGAGTCCTGTGCCCTGCTGCGTGTGCCCCTGCTGCCCCAGCCGGGCTGCCTGGCACAGCCGTGCTCTCGTTGTGCAGGACGTGGTGCTGTACTGCCTGCAGAAGAAGAGCAGTGACGTGAACCACCACGACAACGCGGGGTACACGGCCCTGCACGAGGCCTGCGCGCGCGGCTGGATCGACATCCTGCACATCCTGCTCCAGCACGGTGCCAACGTCAACTGCAGCGCCCAGGACGGCACCAGGTGAGCTGGGGACATGCCCGGGGCAGTGTGGGGCAGGGAGCGGGGTGGCTTCTTCAGGCTGGTCATCACTAAATTGGTCTTAACCCAAAGCAGATCATTTCCTTAGCGAACTCCTGGCCCCTTTCTGCTTCTGCCCTTGCAGGCCTGTCCATGATGCAGTAGCGAATGACAACCTGGAAACCATGTGGCTTCTCCTTTCCTATGGTGCTGATCCCACTCTGGCCACGTACTCTGGGCAGACAGCAGTGAAGCTGGCCACCAGCGATGTGATGAAGCGCTTCCTCTGCGGTAGGTGCCAGGCCTGGGGTTGTGCTGCTCCTGTCCTTCCTCTCTGGCAGCATACAGGGCCAAATCTGGGTGTCAAAGGGCTTGAACAGAAACTGACTCAGTCTTTAGCTCTGCCCTGTCACACAAGCATGTTTTTACCACCCAAACTTTAATTGTAGAATTGTATCTGTTCCCTGTATAACATCCAAGTCACCTTTCAGTTTTCAGTGTGCAAGCAGACGGCTGCGCTGTGGCCACACAACTAAAGACAGTGCTCTGCTTGGAGTTGCTGTTCCACAGTCCCTGGTTCTACTGCCTCACCTAAGTGAACAGATTTTTGTTGCCAAATAATGCTGCCTTCTAGGCGAAAAGAGCCCTGCCCAAATGCTGCTGCTGGCAGAAAGGGCTGTTTTGGATCCCTATGGCCACGTTCAGTGCTGTTTGTGTACACGCAAAACGAGTGCTGTGGCTTCTCCACAACAGCAAGGAAGGGACAGCCAGAGGTGGTTCCCAGACAGAGACAGACAGAAAATCCTGCAGCTGTGGTTCAGCTTTTGCTGCAATGCCCAAGTGGGAAAAGCAGCAGGGGTGAAGCAGCTCCCGCTGGATCTGTGGATCTGCACACTGGGATGATGCTCTGAGCCATTAACCCTCTCGATTTCCTCTCTCTAGATTACCTGTCAGATCTGCAGGGCCGCAGTGACGGGGACCCTCGGACAGCCTGGGATTTCTACAGCAGCTCCGTGCTCGGTGAGTGCAGCGTGGGCCGGGTCAGTGGCAGCAGAGCAGGAGGTGATGCCATGTAAAACACATCGTTCCCTCGGGTTTGGCCACATCCCTCCCCACTCACGCTTTGGGTGGAGACCTTGCCATGCTGCTACATGCTGCGAGTTGCTCCTGGAAGGGACTTCTTTGGGAAGCTGAATATGTGCAGGGAAGTACCTGGTTCTGTTCTGGAATAACTGAGCTGCTCTCAGTCATCACAGGCAGCAAACAGCTCTCCTCCTCCAGTGGCTCAGTCTTTGAAATCTCCCTTTCCATCAGCTCCACCAGCTGAAGCACTGTACATCCCTCAGGACACAGGAGAAATCCCAGGCCCTGCTTGAGCTGTTGCTATTCTTTGAGGCAGGAATGCTGTCCACATTTTCCTTGAGGTCTGCAACTCTCTGGGGGCAGAAGGATAATGAAGGAAGCCAGGGTGTGGGATCTCCGAGGTGTGGAAAAGTCATCAGTGTCCTGCACTTGGTGCTGCTGGAGCTCCAGATACAAAGTCCCAGTCCGGGGTTTGTCTCCACGTGGGACAGGCATTGTTGTGCCTGATTGTCTCCCTCGGTGGTACAGAATGTTCCTGTCCTTGTCCCAGCCTTTGCAGGGGCAGATGGACAGCACTGAGCTTTCAGGACAGACACTGGGCCCTATTTTTGCCACGTTAAATGCATTTAATTATTTTTTTTCTGAGTTGCTCAGGAAATCTGAGGTTTTTCGGTGATGGCATCTGAGCTTTGCCAGCAGCAACATTGGATCAATAACCACGTCACTTATTTTTGTCCTATTCTACAGCAAGTTTTGACGATTTCAGCACTGTGTTTCTTAGAGAACTTTTTTCCCTTGGCAGCACTAGGAAATAACTGTTTTTCCCCGAGACCCTGCCTGAGCCAGTGTCTCCTGTCATCTGCTGTTGTTCTCTGTAGGAATCCCACTCGTGCTGGGTGAGCAGCCGGGTGTGTGAAGCTTCCTCATGCAGCACACCAGAAGATTTTCTTTTTTTTCAGTCTTTTCTCTCGTGCGTGGGGTTGAACTTTTGCATGATTGGTTTATTTGCTCAGGGGCACATTGGGCCTGGCTGCTCTCTGTAGAATCTAAACTCTTATCTGGAAGTTTTTGGAGCTCTCCCGCATTATCTCAGTGGGACAAAACCACTGTGCAAACCTAAGACTATTCACACCTCTTCATAATAAAATCCAGGCAGCAAGCTTCTCTTCTACAGGAGCTTTTCAGATGGGTAAATAGGAAAATTACCTGGTATTAAATGGTTTTGGATCCAGCCTGCTGTTCTCCATCCCCTCTGGACACAGATCCTGCTGGAACTCAGATGCCTCCTGGAACAGCCAGGCAAATTCTCTAAGTCATAGAATCATGCAATGGTTTGAGTTGAAAGGGACCTTAAAGACCATCTTATTCCACTCTTCTACCTTCCAGGGACATCTTTCACTATCCCAGGTTGCTCCAAGCCCCATCCAACCTGGCCTTGGGCACTTCCAGGGATCCAGGGGCAGCCACAGCTTCTCTGGGCACCCTGTGCCAGGGCCTTCCCACCCTCACAGGGAAGAACTTCTTCACAATATCCACCTTAAATTTCCCCTCATGCTTGTAGCTTGTAGGTTGGATTAGTCTCTGGTGGCACAGCCTTGCTGTCCTCACTGGGATGGGTACTGGCACCCCTGGGTCACCTGCTGGAGGTTCTGAGGGTGGGATCTCCATGGAGAAGCTCTCAAGGAGCAGAGTCCTTGCTGTGCCTTCCTTGGTAGGGCCTGTGCAGGCAAAGCCTCTCTACATCCACCTCCCACCTCACTGTTGCAGGCTTGTCCAGGCTGAGGAGGTCTGTGCTGACCTGGGAGAGGGGCCAAGGTCATTTTGGAGAGAGTCTGGGCTCTACCAGTGGGGTGGCTCCTGGTGCAGGCTGTGCCCCGTCCCAGCTGTGGGACCAGAGCACAGCTGAGCTTCCTGCCACGACTCGGGGTGTTCTTTCCACCTCACCTGGTCAGTGAGCAATCCCTCTGTGCAGAGCAGCCAGGGCTTGCTCCGTGTTCCTCTGGGACCAGGGGCTGGAGGGGAGAGCAGGAGGGGTGCAGTTCTCACGTGGGAATGTTGTGGGGAGGTGCCCGTGGGGTCGTGGTGGTGGCCAGGGAGTGCCAGCGCTGGCTGGTGTGTGACTGAGCAGTGCCAACCTCTGTCCCGTTGCAGAGGGGAAGGACACCATCGGCTGTGACCTGCTGCTCAACCCTCCAGGGAGCTCAGACCAGGAGGAAGAGGAGCAAGAAGCAGATAACTTCATGTTTGAGTTCTCAGACAAGCCGCTGCTTCCCAGCTACAACCTCCAGGTGTCCGTCTCCCGGGGGTGAGTACCTTTCCCTGGAGCACAGAGCGGGACCACGGGTGGCTGCAGCCCTGGCATGGGTGGCAGCACGTTGGCTGTTCTCGTGGGGTTAAGAGCTGCTCGTGTATCTCGGGTGTTTTTTCATACAATCATCACAGAATCCCAGAATGGTTTGGGCTGGGAAGGGCCTTAAAGCTCATCCCATTCCACTCCTTTGCCATGGGCAGGGACACCTTCCACTATCCCAGGCTGCTCCAAGCCCTGTCCAAGCTGGCCTTGGGCACTGCCAGGGATCCAGGGGCAGCCACAGCTTCTCTGGGCAGCAGAGGGGAAGTTGTGGCTGTGGCACTGGGGAAGTTGGGGAAGCAGTGCCTGGCTTGGCACAGCCTGGAGTGTTCTTAGGGAGCAGGAAAGGCTCATGAGGGCTCCCCCCACCCTCCATGGCCAGGCACATCCCTGCATATCCCTGTGCTGTGCCTGTCAGGAATCTCCCCTCTCTCATCCCCGTGATCCTGCTCCTAGCCCCATTTTCCTTCAGCAGCCCCTCACACTGATGGCTCTGAGAATTGTTTCCCTTCCATTATGGCTAAATCAGTCCCAGCACTGGAACAAGGTTCCCACCTGCACCCTCTGTGACATGGTGGCTGTTGCTAGGGCAGAAGGGTGACTTGAAAGAGACAGCAACCAAAGCACCGCTCTTCTGTTCAGCAAATTTCTGTGCCTGCCAGTGTTTGTCTGCGCAGAGGGACACATGCAGCGTGCCCTCCAGCAATAAACCACACCAGAAGCTCCATTTCCTGACCATGTGGCTTATTCCTGGCAGGGAAGCTGCCAGGACCTTGTTGAAGGCAGGACTTTCACACCGCTGTCTCTGCCTGGCTGTTTTAGAAAGCTGTGACCTGCGAGGCTGTGATGAAACCCCAGTCCGTGGGCTTCTGAGGGGAAGCAGCACATGGAGAACAGTGCCAGGCTCAGAGGGGAGGGCCAGCGTGCCAGGAGGCGGGGGAGGCAGGGGGTGGGCACGGTGCCTGCAGCCCCCTCCACCCCTGTAACCCACCGTGCTCTTGCAATCCTCACAGGCCCTGCAACTGGTTCCTGTTCTCCGATGTGCTCAAGCGGCTGAAGCTGTCCTCCCGCATATTCCAGGCCCGCTTCCCGCACTTCGAGGTGGCCACGCTGCCCCGGGCAGAGTTCCAGCGCCAGGTGTCCCTCAGCCAGGTGCTGGCACAGGAGGAGGTGCCGGCGAGCCCCGAGCTGGCGCCGGGCACGGCAGAGACTGTGGAGCTGGTGCATTACGAGCCCGAGCTGCTGCAGCTGCTGGGCTCGGCCGTGGAGTACGAGGCCTGGAGCAGCTGACGGGGACAGGCCACTCCCGGCATCACGAGGCAATAATAAGGACCAAGGGGAAGCAGCTCTCAGCGCCAGCAGCAGGGACCCGAGTCTTTGAGCAGCCGCTCCTCCTCTCCTCAGGGTCTCCGCCAGCTGGGGAGGGAGGACCCTCGCCTCCAAGGACTTGCCGAGGTCCCTTGGCCACGAGCAGTGGCGGTCGCTGCCGCCGCCTCATCCAGCTCCGGTGGGTGATGGAACCCCCTCCACGGGGCTCCACGGGGCAGCGAGGGGTGGGAGCCGCCGCCCCTCCCCACCGGACCCTACGGAACTGCGCCTCTCTGTTTGCCCTCCCCCTCCCAATGTCTTCCATAGTATTTATTTAATTAGTATTTAATTTGTAATGTTTTCTTTGTTTTTGCTGAGTCTGTATCACTGTGATGGTGAGCTCCGGGCTGTGGGATGAGGCCGTCCCCCGCCCCTCTCCAGCGTGCCCCGAGGCCAGCCGGGCCCAGGGGTTCCCGTCCCTCCCTGCCAACAAGCCAGGGGACAGCCCCTTCCCTCGGCTTTGGAGCTGGCTCCTGCTGCCAGCGCTCAGCCGGGAGCCAGCCCCACTGCTCCATCCTCTCCCGGGCTCCTTCCTCCATCTCATTCGTGCTGCTGCTCCCTGTTCCCGGCGGCTGCCGCCCGGGCAGGCGCAGCCCGCGGTCCCCAGCGCGTCCCCCGCTTCAGCAGCTTGTGCCCCGCCCCAGGCTCTGTCCCCACGGCAGAAGCCCCCTCCTCGCCCCGCTCCCCGCTCCCCGCCGGTGCTGTGGGAGCAGCTGTGTGCGGGAGCGGGAGGGCTGCTCCGCCTCGGGGCCGGTACAGTTTTATTGTACAGGTGCTAACAGGACTGAGGTCGGGACAATCGGGGGATTCCTGGCTCTCCCCGCTCCGCAGCGGGAGCCTTGGGTGGGTTTTTCTGTTGGTTCGTTTTTCTTTGTGTTGTGTTTCTCCCCAGCCAGGGCAGGCGTTTCCCCCCTTGGAGCCCCGCTGCCAGCCTTCCCCCGGGGGCCCGGCAGCACCTTCTTTAAGCCGAGGGTTTTTTGCCTTTGGGTGTGTATTCTGGTTGCTCTTTCTGATTTCTGTTTTATTATATGCAGCAACAGGCTGTGGTGTCAAAAACACTGATGTACAGAAAAAACCTGCATCAGGCTCCCTGGCTCCTGCCTTTTTTTCTGTGTCCCGGCAGATTTCCGTGCATGTCAGCCTGAGCCTGGGCTCAGGGAAGGGAGAGGGGAAGCTGTGGGGCCTGCAGGGCCCATGTCTCTGCACAGCTGGAAAAACAGGGAGACTCCACTGCTCCTCCCAGCTTCCTGCCTGACCCTGGTGCTGGGAACTCTGCAGCTGAGCCCAGCCAACCCTGAACACAGATGTCGGGGTAGCCCTGTCTGGTCCCAGCACCCCCAGCCCATCCGTGGGGCAGCTGGTCCCTGGCTGGCTTTACTCTCCCCTGTGGGAGCAGAGGGAGCTCAGATCAGTGCTGTGGTTTTGTTGTTTGTTTCCTTAGAAAGGGCAGCAGGAATGCCCTGATGGCAGGACTAGGAGAAAAGCTTTGCCCACGCACCACCAAGGAGGAACTCCCCAAAGTGGCACAGGAGCAGCCAAGGCAGGTCTTAAAAAGAGAGGGGAGAGAGGCTCATGCAGGTGCTCCTACCCCCATGCTGGGCAGGTTCCTCATGAGCCTAAGGAGATGCAGGGAGGAGCAGCCTTAGGGAAAACTCACCAAATTTATGATCTGAAATGGTCACTTGGAGGCAGCTGGGTGGGAAGGAGCTGACAGGGTTCAGTTGAGGGCTGGCCACCAGCACCAGCCCAGGGATCTGAACCAGAGGAGCTGGAGCACCTGGAGCCTGGGAGAGGCTGAGGGCACGGGCTCTGCTGGGCTGCAGGAGCACAGGGGCTCTCCTGCTCTGCACAGGCCTTACCTGCAGCCATCTTTCTCCTGATGGACCAGGCACAGGTGAGCACGATAAGGGAAATGAAATATTTTATTAAAACTGACTCATCTCAATGAGCCATGGCCAACAGTAGGGTGGCAGTGCCATCCATCCCCACTTCTCTGGTGTGCCACACTCAGGACACTGTGGCTGCTTGGAGCAGCGGCTGTCCCTGGGATCCCACAGGGCGCTGGCAGCGTGAGGCACATTCCCGGGCTGTCCAGCCGTGCAGGAGCTCCAGGATGCCCTGTGGAACACGGAGAGCTGCTGCTGGTGAGCCAGGGCATCGACGCCTGTCGAGGGGGCAGGCCTGTGGGCCTTGGTCTGTGTCCCCCGCTCAGTGGTTTGAGGAGAAGCTGAATTCTCCTCTTGTGTTGGAGTCTCAGTCTCTTGGTCAGCCATGAGGGGAGCGGCTGAATTTTTCTCCTTTTCTGCCACAATATCTGTCTGTGTCCCCTGCTCGGCATATCGAGCAGCTGAATCCGCCTCTTGTGCCCAGGTCTCAGTCTGGGTTTCCCGCTCGACACGGTGAGAGGCCTCTCTCTGTGGGTCAGGAGATGGTTTCGTGGCAGAGGCCTGGAAGGAGAGTGGAGGATTTGCAGAGGTCACCCGGCTTCCCCCAGCAGCAGCTGCTGGCACAGGGGTGCAGGAGATGCTGGGCCCGCAGCGCTGCGGCGCAGGGGCAGCCTCGTCCGGCCGGCCGTGCTCGGCCCTCACCGCTTCCGACCCCAGCAGGCCGCTGCAGGCCCAGCAGCTTCTCACGGGCCGGTGCTGGCCACGGGCTGCGGCTCTGCTGGCCGGGATGGCCGGCTGCGAGGAGCCACCGGGACGGGCCCTGCGCCCCTGGCGCCCGCGGCCCCGCGGGCCCTCGGCCGGGCTCCCGGTGCCCCTGGAGCTCAGGGAGCTGTGAGGCGATGTCAGCCGGGGCAGGGACCGGGCCTGGCTGCCCTGGGTGCTGTGAGGCGATGTCAGCCGGGGCAGGGACCGGGCCTGGCTGCCCTGGGTGCTGTGAGGCGATGTCAGCCGGGGCAGGGACCGGGCCTGGCTGCCCTGGGTGCTGTGAGGCACCAGGGTCATGCGGGTCAGGGACCAGCTCTGGCTGCCCTCAGGCTGCCGCTGCCACGGCTGTGGGCGGGAGGAGGAAGAGGTGTGGGATGGAGGCAGCTGCACCAGGGTGCTGGTACGCCTGGTGCCATCCTCCCGTTGGCCGCTCCCTCCATCTCTCAGCTGGTGCCTCCCCTCAGGGCTCTGGGGGTTGGGGTTCTGCTCCTCCATGGCTCCTTCTCCCCAGGAGTCCTGGGAAGCTGCTGCTTCCTGAGCAAGGTGTTCTGCTTGAGAGGATACCCCAGGGGGGCTCTTTAAATACCCCAGGGGCAGGATGTGGCCCTGCCGTGTCACAACGGCCCCTTGGTGTCACGAGGCCCTGCCCTGTCACAATGGAGGCCCCACATCACCCATGGCAGTGGTCAGGTGGGGTGGGTTTGGATGGCCAGGTTTTGGGAGCGAGGGGGCTGCAGGGGTGGCCTCTGTGAGAAGTTGCTGGAACCTTCCCCCATGTCCAGCAGAGCCAACGCCACCGGCTCCAGGACAGACCCGCTGCTGGCCAAGGCTGAGCCCAGCAGAGATGGTGGTGATACCTCAGGGATAAAAGATTTAACTGCAGCCCATGGGAAGGACTCAGGCTGGAGAAATTCATGCAGAGCTGGCTCCTGTGGGAGGGACCCCATGCTGGAGCAGGGGAAGGACTATGACCCCTCTCCCTAAGCAGGGACAGAAACAAGGTGTGATGAACTGACCATGGCCCTCATTCCCCATTTCCCTGTGGCGATGGGAGGGAGGATGGAGAGCCCAGGAAAGAAAGGGAGGGGGGGAAGTGTTTTTAAGATTTGTTTTACTTCTCATCCTGCTCTGATTTTGACTGGTAATTGATTTCCCCAAGTTGAGTGTGTTTCGACAGGCTGGAGAACAGGCACAGAGCCCACAGGCCTGCTTGCTCCCCAGAGGGAACTCCTGCAAGGAAACAGGGAGTTCTGCAGGCTTCTCCAAGGCTGACACAAGGGAAAACTGACCCCAGTGGGCAGCACATTCACCTTTCCTCAGCAGCCAGGCAGCGGTGCAGGAAGGAGCAAGGGACTAGAACAATCTGACTTTATTGGTGCAAACACTGGGCTCACGTGAGTGGAATATTCCCAAGTGCTCCCAGGAAGCTGCCCAAGGTGAAGGGGTGCCCACAGCCAGCAGCCCACACCCTCCTGCTGCTCCTGCTGCCGAGTTCAGTCTTCGTGGATGTTGAAGAGCTTTGCTACTTCATTGAGGTCCTCGTGCTCCTCCCCATCTTTGATGATCTGGAGGAAGGAGAACACATTAAATCCTGCACATCCAGTAAAGAGCCAGTGCTGCAGGACTGTCACAGCCAATGCCAGGAACTCCTTGGATCCTCTCTGAAGCACCAGAATGAGACAGCCACAACACGACAGCACTTTCTACACCCAAATTCACATGGGAGTCTTAAATGTACCATCACCTGCCTACAGGAACAGCAGGAAAACCAACCTCCTGTCCCTGTGGGATTTGTTTCTGCGTTTCCCTTTACAGCCAGGGAGAACAAGTGTTTTAAAAAGTGATTCAGCTCTGCCAAGGTGAGCCTGGCACTGACTTGGAGCCAGGATACCTGGCTTGAACCTGTGACTTTTAGACAAGATGAGGAGACCACGGATTTAGGGTAAGGGCTGCTGAAGGAGGTAAGGAGGGAAGGAAGGATGGGAGGGAGGAAGGGAGGAAGGAAGGAAGGATGGATCTCCCTTCCATGGGGATGGCAGAAGCAACATGTTTCAACTGCATCTTCAGATTAGATACCAATAAAGACTTCCACCATCAATAGTTTGGTTTGGGACAGATCCCCTGAGGGTAGTGTGGGATCAATCCCACAGTTTAAACAACTGAAATTCTTCAAAGGTATTAAATTCTTCAAAGGGTCTGGCTCAGCTGACCTGGGAGGGGACAGGCCACAGGGGTGGGGACACACCAAGCACCTGCTCAGGGCTGCTCCAGCCCTGCCATGATGGCTGTTTCTGGGATGGTGACACTTGAGACTGTTTCAGATGCTTGGACACGGGACAAGGCAGCACAAAGATGGGACATTTCACTCTGTGCCATCACTGGGATTCCGGCCTGTGCTTACCACAGACCTGGAATTTCAGCCGTGCCAAGGCAAGGCTTGGACCACACACCTGATCTGAGTTATTTCTGTAAAAATTTTGCACAAAAATACAAAAAGCACAGGGACAGCTCCCCTCATTCACCAGGAACAGTGCTCCCATTGGACACTGCCGAGCTCTGCACCAGACAGAGCATCTGCCCTTATTTATCCTCACTCTGAATTGGCAGATTGATTTTTCCACAAGAAAGGCCCCGCTCTGTCACACCCCCTGTCCATCATCCTCGCTCTGCACTGACCTTCCGAGCAATGGGCATCCTGTTGAAGATGTTCCATAACACGATCCCCACCACGACTTTATCCCTGAGGTAGAAAATGACACCTTTGCCGTAATCTTCTCCTTGCTGTGGGACTTGAGGCGTTGGTGAAGAGCTTTGAGGGATCTGAACTTCTGAGGCTTCCGCTTCTGTTTCGCTCTCAGATCGAATTCCAGTCCCTAAGGCAGAGACAGGAGGAGTCACACACCCAGTGCAGGACATGTGATGATGGGAGCAGACTGAGAGCAGGAGCCTGAGGTGTTTCCCTCTGAGCTGTGTTCCCCATAAGTTAAGTTTCATTAACACAAGGATGAAACAATCCCAGCGTGGAGCACAACACTGACAGTTCCCAACTTCCACCCCCAAATGCAAAGGACAGCACAGAGGAAGCAGATACAAAATAAACGTGCTTGGATCCCGAGTCTTGTCCCAAACTGATCATTTTATTGCCATGGAGGAGATCAAACTTCCCTGGGAAAGTCTGCATGTCAGTAGAGGCGTTTCCTGACTTCTTCTTGGAGGAATGCTGTGTTTTAATCACATTTTAATATCAAAGCCAGCCCTTAAAGCTTGGTCTAGAAACGAGACAACAGATTGCTGTGTCCTCGTGCTCTCAGAGGTCAGGGTGACTCTGTGGTGCCCACACCAGCACGTGCAGGAGCTCCCCAGCCCCTACCTGACTGTTCTGTTGCACTTTTTGGGGTGTCCTTCGCTGTTGCCTTGGCGAACACTCCCACTGTGGGCAAACTGCTGTCCACGAGCCCGATGGCTTCGTACCCCACGTTGGGGCCCAGATCACTCCTAGCAATGAAGTGGGAATAAAGTAATTTGTAGCATTAGTGAGACAAATCCAAGGCAATTCCATCCATCCATCCTCCAGCGTGGCATGGGCGATGCAGGACACAGGCTGACCGATACACGGAGTCTCCTCTGCACACACAGGAGCAACAACGAGTCAAGACATGACAAGCCCACGGCCATGAGCTTCAGAAAAACCAGCTCACTGACCAAAGCCCTGAAATCCTTCAGGCCTGCTCCCTGGGAGGCAGCTAGAGGCTTCCCAGCTTCTGGCAGTGCCATTATCCACACCAGGCTTGGCAGCACGGACAATCATTCATTGAGTATTTCAGAGAGCATTTAGAAAAGACTAAAGAGAAGAACACCTTGCCCTAACACCTCCTTGAACTGAGTGCCTGGATCTGAACTGGGGCACTGATAGGAGACAAAGCAGCTGTGGTTTGGCACCAGTAAGTACCAGGTGTCTGAAGTGTTTCCAGGGACGCTGAGGAAACAGATGCATCACAAACCACTTTGGATCTATGTGCAACACCTTCCCAGCCAGAATCCTCCAGCACAGACTGGGGTCACTGCAAGGAACACCAGCAACATGCCAGCTGTGATCAGCTGGAGCTCAGGAGGGATCATGGAATGATTTGGGTTGGAAGGGACCCCAAAACCCATCCCATTCCACTCTTCTAGCACAGGCAGGGACACCTTCCACTATCCCAGGCTGCTCCAAGTTCCGTCCAGCCTGGCCTTGGACACTGCCAGGGATCCAGGGGCAGCCACAGCTTCTCTGGGCACCCTGTGCCAGGGCCTCCTCACCCTCAGAGGGAAGGATTTCTTCCATATATTGAACCTAAATATCCCCTCTGTCAGTTTGAAGCCACTCCCCCTTGTCCTGTCACTTCAGTCCCTCTCTCCTTGCAGCCCCTTCAGACACTGGAAGATGCTGTGAGATCTCCACACAACCTTCTCTCCAAGAGGATCAGGATCCTGAGCATGCTGACAAAATGCATGAGGAATTCCTGTCATTTCCCAGCTTTTCAGCACGGGGGAAGGAAGTGTCACTCCGTGAGGGCTGGCACAGTGTGACACCTGCCAACAAACACGGGGCTGCAACTCACAGCCCTCCTTCACCTGCATCTGGTCATGGCTGAGAGCATCCCGAGGGAAAGCACCCCAGGGAAATGGATGTCTCTGTCCTTAGCTGCACCTCATGATCTCTGAAGTCTTTCCCAACCTCAAGGATTCTGCGGCTGTTTCTTGTTTAAAAGTGAAGTGAGAAATGCTCTGGGCCCCAAGTCCAGGCAGGATAGACCAAGAGTTCAGGTAAATGACAGCAGGTCATAAATAACTATTTCTGAGGGGATTTCCCTGAGAAAACTAAAACTCTTTTACCCATATTTGAAATTCTGTTAACTAACAGAACTTGGGATTTTTAACTGGGCTGAGCTAACAGCCTTTTGGATTTTTTGTGGGGCTTTTTTTTGTTTCGTTGTTCTGTTTTCATTGATTTTGTTTTAGAAAGAACTTCAGGAAAATACAACAAAATTGCCCATTTTCCTGATACCTCTCTCTGGAAAACAACTTTTCAGGTACACCTGGATGCAGCAATGCTTTGCTACTAAAGCACCAGTTCAGCAAAGTGCAACACTCAGACCCACACATTGGGCTGGGGAACTTCAGATGATCGTAACAGAAAAGCTGCTGCTAAATTCAACCTGTGAATCAGTCTGCTCTGTTCTGTATTGCTCCTTGCTCTGCGGAATGGGACTCGTTCAGGGAGAAACTGGGATCTGCAGGAAGGAAAAACACTTGAGGGAGGTGAGGGCAGAGCAGCAAATGCTCAAACACCTCCCCCGCCCCGAGCTTTAGGAACATGAAGCTGTACAAGGTGTTTGCTGAGGTGGTTTCACTCCTCTTGGGAAATAGACACTTCCCAAGGTGTATCTTGTCCAAGCTCCTGCAACGTGGCCACACACAAGGAACCCCCAGAGAGGAAAGGACCATTACCAGAACATGGACTGGTGCCAGTAGGGCTTTGCAGCTCCTGTCATGTTTTCTCCAGCCAGTCTCCCGCTCACCACGGCGTGGTCGTGGTGCTCCACGCGCCTCCGGCCCAGTTTGATGTCATAAAAGCAGGCAGCATCCCCTGCCTTGGAGAGAACCATCCCGTGAGCCCCGAGACAGGGACAGCTTCCATTAGTGCCCAAACAAAAAAACATCGGGAAGAGAACAAGCGGAACAAGGAACTGAGTTTCTCTGACAAACCCCAAACAGCACCACTACCTCATCCCACTCCCTGGACTACACAACTCCCAGTTTCTCAGCATTTTTCACCGATCCTTGGAAAAATAAGCCAGCATGAGGTACGCTTTCCAGAGGAATCAGAGTCTCAACGCCCACCAAGGGACTCTTATGCAAGCGAGTGATCCAGGCTATCTTTAGGTTACCCCAACTCCTCTTACACAGCATAAATATTCCAAACTCGCCGTGGTTACCAAGGCAACAAGGCGGCTGCGGCGCCTGACCAGGCTCTGGGCCTGCGCTACGCCGCTCTCCCTCCTCTCCTTACTCGCTCCTGTTGGCCCCGGTCACCTCCTGCGTGCCCCTCGTGTGTCCCACGGCAGCAGTGGCACTGGGAGCCGTGCCCACAACTCACCACCCAGATGTTGGAGCGCGCCTGCAGCTCCGCGTTCACCCGGAACCCCCCGAAGTCCGAGTCCACCTCCAGCCCCGCTGACTTGGCCAGTTCCACGTTGGGCTCCAGCCCCACGGCAGCCACAATGTGATCGGTCTCCACCTGTTTGGGGATGCAGAATTAGGATGTTAACTCCCTGCAGGCCCCTGCAAACGCTACCCTCTCCCTGCTTTTCCCTTTACCTTCCGGCCGTCCTTCAGTTTAATCAGCAGCCGGTTGCCGGACACAGAGACGGATTTGACCACGGCATTGGGCAGGACATTGACCCCCTCTGGAAACGAGCACAGGACACCTCACTGCCTGCTCGGGGCTGGGCAGATCCCACCTGCAGCAGGTGGCTGGTGCAGACAGATCCAGGTGAGGAACCAAGACAGAGCCCACCCGAGCGCTGCTGCATGTGCTAGTGCAGCTCTGGGGGAAGCACGAGGAGAAACCCAGGTAAAAAGTCTGAAAAGTGCTTAAATGACAATCCAAAGTACATGTCATATGATGACAAGGCCACATCCGAAAGAATTCCCTAAAACAGGTGTTCAGGAACTGAGGACACTCAGTTACCTATTGCTGTGTCACAGCCAGACCCAGAGGTCCAATAAAGCAGCTTCCAAGAAAGAAACTCAGACCTGTGGGTTATCAGGCGCTGCAATCCACATCTGACATTCCTCCTCTCTCCCTCCCTCTCCACTTCCCAATGCACAGGATTAGTTTGCACTTAATGCAGCAAATGGAAAAAGGTGTCTTGGATCTTACTGACTTTATCAGCCAAACACTACAGCACCTGGCCTGACCCAGGTGTGTGCACGGGCACAGAGATCATTCCAGGGAAACAGCCACAGGGAAGGAAAGCCTCACTGGCATCAGCAAGCCTGTTTGCTCAGCCTTCCCAGAGGAACTGCCAAGAAGCCAGGGATTCATGGCAGCCCTGTGCTGTCCAAGCTGCCTGAACTTCCTCTGTGCTGCCCTGTGCTGCACCTGGGCCCAGCCTTCCCAAGGCTGCAGGGACAGAAGGGAGCTGGATGTCCCCAGCTGCCCAGCAGCCACCAGCCCGAACCCCCTCGGCAGCTTCACCTCTTCGGACTTTCTCCGTGGTCCAGTTGCTGAGGTATTCGGGCAGGACTTTGCCCATGTTGCCGTTCTCTGGAAACAGCTGGATCACCTCCAGGCCGCGGGTTCGTGCTGGAAGGGAAGCACGGAGCAGCAGGATAAAGAGCAGCAGCAGATGTCAGGACACACACGCTTTACTTTACACAAGGAGCTCGACAGCAGCTTCCAAATCTGGGAGTTCTGACTCCCAAGGAGTCACAAAGTGACTGACCACTGTTTCACACACACCCACAAACTCTAGATAACAGGCTTTTTGGGAAAATACTTGGTATTTTGGCAAAAACTTTCAAAAATTACCACAAAGGCACTACTCACACACTGACAGTCAGAATCCAGCTGCTCACCACCTCTTTGAAATCACAGAATTATGGAATGCTTTGGGTTGGAAGGGACCTTAAAGATCATCCAGTTCCAATCCCAAAATCATAGTCTGAGGGTGGTTTTGAGCACAGAGAACAAATGTGACTTTTCAGAGGATGGAATGACACTGCAGCTCGCACTGCACAGAGCTCCCACCTCTGTGGTCAGGGGCTGCTGGGCAGCTAACGAGGGAGAAACCGGGAGAACCTCGGCCAACAAAACACCCGTGTGTTGTTTCCTTCAGGCAAACACAGAGGCTGTGCAAAAACCGAGCAGCTGGGGACTGAAAAGAAGTTTCTGATGTGAGGCTGCTGCCACTCAGTGCCTGTCACAGCTGGGGACACACGCTCACCTCTCCTTCCCAGAGCACAGGCCAGCTCGCTGCCGAGGAAACCACCACCAATAATTGTGATGGACTTGACTTCCCTGGAAATCTTCTCCAGCCTTCGGAAGTCCTCGATCTGAAAGAACATTTACCCCCATTTCCAATCCTCTCTAACAGGAATGGCAACAGAAAGCATTTGTCTCCAGTCTCTCCCTCTGAAGTAAGAGTGACTCTCCCCAGCTTGGAAAAGGAGATGTGCTGCTCCTTCCTCCTGTTTGCCTGTTGTGTAGAAAAACCTCCCTGGATCCCTTAAGTCTGTGCAAGCTCTTCCCTGTCCAGGAAATCTCAAATGCCTGCATTTCCCCCTATATTTCAATAAAACTTCTAAACTCAAATGTCCCACAGCACACCCAGTACAAGGATGCCACAGCTCACATCATCCATCCCTCCCTTCCCCACTGAGCAGAGCACACCTCAGGGCAAGTCCAGCACAGAACACAAGACTCCCACATGCCTTTTTACTCCCAATCCATTCCCTGAACATGACTGAGGAGAAGGCTGCATGCTTCTTCTTCCAAATCCCACATTTTCAAGAAAAGTGGAGTTTGACAAAAAAAAAAAAAAAAAAAGCAACTCTGCAGCAAATTCCAGAAGATTTTGGCCACATTCAATGGCTTTTATTCACTTTGGAAGGTGCAGCAAAGTCACACAGGAGGGAAACTTTAAAGAAATACCTAAACCCCACAGTCCCACACACTATTACAGCTCTCAGGCTGAGGCAAGCAGGTGAGTGGTTGAGTACCCTGGTTTCCTGCTGGGAAAAGGAACAAGCAGCCAATGGATCCCTGGGCACCGTCTGAGGGAAGCAGTGCCAAGGCAGGACCGTCCCCACCCAAAGCAGGAGAGTTTAAAAACTGAAGGCAGTGGTAAGTGGCTCTGATTCATTCGGCCGCACCCAGCTGGCAGCACCTGAGGTTACCTTTCGGAACAGGGTCAGCCTTTTCTGCACGTCCTTTCCTGCTCGTTCGATGGCAGGCAGGTTCCTTGGGGATCCCCCTGGACACAGGGAGGAGAGAAGAGAGACAAATGACACCACGGCCGTGGCACTGGGTATCAGATAGTGCAAAGCTGTCCCAGATCTCGAGTGTGCTTCCCAGACTGTTCCAGGATGGGAATATCCCAGTATCCCTGTTGCTGCCTGAATGTCCCAGAAAAGCTGATGATGCAAGGCAGGTGAAAAGCCCAGCATGGCTGCACAACCATCCTTCACGGGACTGCTCCACATCATGTCTGACACTGCAGAAACTTCTCAAATAGAACCAAACAATCACAGAATGGTTTGGGTTGGAAGGGGCCTTAAAGCTGATCCAGTTCCATCCCCCTGCCATGGGCAGGGGCACCTTCCACTAGCCCAGGGTGCTCCAAGCCCTGTCCAGCCTGGCCTTGGACACTTCCAGGGATGGGGCAGCCACAGCTGCTCTGGGCACCCTGTGCCAAACCCTCATAGGGAAGAATTCCTTCCCAGTATCTCATCTAACTCTGCCCTCTGGCATTCCCCATTGTCTTGTCACTCCAGACCCTTGTCCCAAGTCCCTCTTGAGCTCTCTTGGAGCTCCTTTAGGCCCTGGAGGCCTCTAAGATCTCCCCAAAGCCTTCTCTTTTCCAGGCTGGACTCCCCAGCACTCCCATCTTGGCTCCACAGGGGAGGTACTCCAGAGAATTTATCTCTAGCTGAATGTCACTGAAATAAAAAGCCTGGCACAAGACCAGGAACAAGAGGAAAAACCCAGCACTCACCAGTGGCAATGAGACATTTGTCGTAGGATATCTGGGTCCCATCACTGAGCTTCACCGTGTTCCCTCTGACATCCATGTGCACAACCTGCAAGATGAACCCAGCTGAGCTCGAGCTCCTCACTTCATGGACTACTGATCAGAGATGCAAACTTGGAATTAACATTCTCCCACCTTTAGGTTTAGGGTGGGGGCAGAAGTGGGGAAGTGAGAGGACTGGAAGTGGGAATTGAGGCGACTTCTTTGGGAGTCACCATAGCTCAGGCTGATCCTCTCATGGTCTGAGTGTGAAATGGGCTCAGACACAGCACAGCTCAGCAGGAAGAGGAATCACTGACATTTATCATAGCAACATACAAAAAACTGAGGATATAAATATATTAGAAGGTTCACCATAAATTTCTCCACCTTCCTGCTGCCTCAGAACAGTGCTCCTGCTCACCTCATCACCCACTACCTCGATCTCTGTGCTCTCCTCACCTCAGCCTCCAGCCCACACAGCCCAGTTCCCACTTGTCACGCCCCATCTCTAAGGTCTACATATTTTTGTCCCATGCCCAGACTCCAAACTTATCCTTCTCTCTTCCTCATCATCTTCCCTCAGCTCACTGCTATTCCTCTTGGCTTCTCCCGTTTTCAAACTTCACTTCAGAGTAGCATAATCTCTGCTCCATCACACTTCTCCCAAACTTACACAAATTCCCCTTCCCAGCCAACTCCCCCTCCAACTCCAGAGGTTCAGTACCACCTTGGAGTGCAGGCTCTGCTTAGGAGGAGCTGTAGGAACAACAGCCAGTGCTGTACCCACCTTCTTGCCAGGCAGAACTGCCACCCCACCATTTTCCACAGAAGGCAGGTCCTCCACAGGCACGTAGAAAGACGGTGGCTGGAAATAGATACTGAGAAAAGCTCCATTACCAAACAGGTTCCACTTGCTCTGGGGTACCAGAAATCCAGCTGTTCAGCAACTCCAACGAGACAAAGACAACTCTGTGCATCCATAACAAGCTCCACAATTATTTATCTATCTTTAAGAATTAGGGTCTTCACACTGTTGAAGTTCGAGGGTTTGCATCACAGAATCATAGAACTGGTCAGGGTGGAAAAGATCATCAAATCCAACCACCAAGTAAGGCTTAATCACAGAAGTCACAAAAATCAAACATGATCCTGTGTCCCCGGACCTCTGCTCTAACCTGTGGACTGTCACCTCTATTAACTTATTTCACAGGACTCCTGCCCACAGAGGGATGTGTCTAAGGGGAATCACAGCCAAGTTCAAGAGGTATCGAGTCCTGAGCGAACCCCGGTGGGAAGCAGAATTCCTCAACATCCGCCAGAACCCACACAGCCTTCCCTGCTCCTCAGTGCTCCACCAGCTGGTGGTTCTCTCCCAAGAACAGTTTGGTCATCGTCACCTTGTCACTGAACACTCTCCTGTGCCCTGTCACCCGCAGTGCCACGTACCTCCTCTCCTTGCCATTCCACTGCTTGAACCGCAACGTCTCTGTCACGTTGGGATCATCGGAAAACCACAGTTCTTTGGAAAGAGGTGGACGCATGTAGGGCAGGGCAGGATCTTCGGACACAATCAGCACCTTTAATTGGCCAGGAAACACATCAGCTGGAGCGACAGCAGGGAAATGGGAGCACACACAGAGGCTCTGGAGCAGGACAGCTCTTACCCGGGCTCCGGGGTCGCGGGCCCGGATGGATCTGGCAGCAGCGAAAGCAGCAGTTCCTCCACCAATGAGCAGGAAAGGGACGTGGGATGGGACCTTGGGATCAGTGCCCAGAGCTGCAGGTGACAGATGGGACAACTTACTGCAAGTACAGGCAAACGGCCCAGCCCCAGGGCACAGGGTGTGTGTCACCAGGGGCCTTCCACATCCACACTTCCTTTGGAAATTGTCCTCCTTCTGCCCCAGCATCCTTCCCAAGAACCCCACTGCTGCTTCCCCCAAAGCTGCTCCCTGCAGGAATCAGTCAGATTTCAGCAAACTGGTTTTTCTAAGCAAGCCCCAAACTCTGCAATGGCCAACCAGTGAACAGTTTGTAAGAAAGGGAAGTTCCCCAAAAGGCCAAGGCACGTTCTTCTGTAATTTTGTTCAAGGAGACAACTTTTGAGTTCCTGCAGAAGGCACCTCCTCCCACAGGCAGGTCCTGTTGCTGAGCAACATGCTGTTAATCTGTAGGCAGGGACAAACCAGGCAGTTCAGTATCAGCACCAGAACTCACCTGCTGCGCCCCCAGGAGCAGCACCTGCACCTGAAATTCGCTTAATTCAGCGAAGCACAGGCTGCAGCTTGGGAGCTGCAGTTCAGGGCTGACTCCAGGATGAACAGGGTCTCTACCAGCCAGGGAAAGAGGCCCTCTGGAATCAGTGTCCTTGCCAGACCGTGGAAAGGTAAAAGCCAGAAGCAGGGCTCCCTCTTTTCTGTTTTTATCACAGAAGGAGTAAATGACAGAAATCAGCCCCAGGAGACATCCTACTTCATTCTCTGTAAAACAGCCTGTTCTGGGTCATGGAGCCAGCACTGTCTTCTGTGCTGGGAAGTCACAGAGTAACACAATCCCAGAATGGGTTGGGTTGGGAGAGATCTTAAAGCTCATCCAGTTCCACCCCCTGCCATGGGCAGAGACACTTTCCACTAGACCAGGTTGCTCCAAGCCCCGTCCAACCTGGCCTTGAATGGGAATTCCGAAACAGTGGCACACACTGAGAGGTGCAATCCTGTGCAGGCACATCTGTGATTCCAGAGAGGCTCTGTTCCCTTTGTTTTGGAGGCCTCGAGCCCATGCAGAACAGAGCCACCCCCAGAACTGGCAGGCTGGTACCCACCGGAGGCAGAGGATTCATCGCCCTGGGACCGCGTGGTGACCGTCGAGAGCCGGCTGGTGAATCTCTCCTTGTTATCCTTCAGTGTTTTGTACACCTGCAGACAGACAGCAGACATTTACCTTGTCCACTCAGAGCACCAAGGCACCATCCTGCTGCTGCCCCGGACAGGCTTTTGTCCACCCCATGTGCTGGAAAAGCCAGTGACAACACATGGGGCAAAATACACCTCCCTGGACAAGGTGCCCATTGAGAATGTGCTGAGAAAATGACCTGCTCCACCTGGTGTGATGAGCCTGGGATGTCTGGCTGCTTCCCAGAAGCAATGAACCTTCCTGCAGGTGTTTGGCTGCACACCCATTCCAAGAGGAACCAGCTCCAGCAAAGGAAATGCAGCCCCAAGACCACCTGCAAGCTGGGCCATGACACAGCACAAGGCTGCAGAAATGGAAGACAAATCCAAAGAAAAAGCATCTCCCAGCTTCCAAAGCCCAGAGCAGCTGGGCAGAGCCTGACTGGCTTGCTCTAGGCCAGGTGACACAGGCACGGTGGTGGCAGTGGGGACACCCCTGACAGTAGCAGGGCCTTGAGCCACGGGAGCGGGGCTGCTCCAGGTCATGGCCCTCGGACGTGGAATCTCTTCCAGCTGAATGCTGACCTGTTCATTTGACTGTGAAACTCAGGATGCAGCATGAGCAGAGCCTGCAGGTACAATTTACTGGTACAGACATCTCTTACGTCACGTTAACTTCCAAGAAAAACTGGTAACGGACAGGAGCTGAAGACACTGGGAGTGCTGGGAGCAGGTCAGAGTCCAGTATTTTTCCCCAAGGGTAAAAAGTTAGAGGGAAGCAAACCTTTCTTTAAGGCAAAACCCAGCCTTGCTAATAATCTCTATTATGTGCATGACATCAAATTTCATTTGCCAGCCCTCACAGGTTGGTGTTTTATAGCAAACAGTCTCAAACAAGAATGGAGGAATTTAATGCCAGGCACAAAAAAGAGCACGGGACAAAAGCCTGTCCAGGGAACTGGAGAAATGTCAGAAATATTAGAAACCAAGAACTTGTCAGTGTTGAGAAGAATTAAGATAAAGGTATTTTTAAAGCCTTTTGCTTAAAGACAGAAAAGCCAAGGTTAACAAACCACCTCTGCCTTTACAGGCAGAACCAGGAAGGTTTTAAGCGAGTCCAAAGGGCAGCATACAGCAAATTAAATCTGATCCTTTAGGAAAAAACACTATTATGCACAGGCAAAACATCAGATCAGGCCTTGAGGATACATATTTCCAATGGGACAATGTCAAGTTCTTTCTAGTCAGAAACAGAGCTATACTTTGCCAGGACATGGGGTGATGTTTCAGTGCTCTTCCCTGAGGAAATCACCAAGTTGGACAAGTTTTCTTCCCTTTAGCACACTTATATTCAGGTATTATTTCCTTTTCTGCATGCCAACATTACTGATATCAGGAAAGGTGCATTAATTAATAATTTGTGCCCTTACACAGTCACAAGCCAAAGATGGCCAGTTTGGGGTTAGATTTACTTAATGTGGAAAGGTTAATTCTCAGTTTTCCCCACTAAGAACTGCACCACCTGAGAATATCCAATTTGTAACCTTAAATTATTTGGCAATGTCCCTTGAAAATGAAACACCTGAGGCCAGGGAGCACAAAGAGGGCTGGAAGTGAAGGGTAACAGGGTGGGAGGTACAGACAGGTGCCCCCCTCCACCCTCCCACCCCACAAACACCTTTAGTGAAGCGTCTTACATAAGCTCCTGTCCCAGTGACTGTTCCTCCCACTATTAAGTATAACAAGAGGTTGCTGCCAGCTTTGCCAGGAACACCTGAAGACGTCAGGGATCTAGAAGGGCATCTTAGCTGATGGCATTGCAAAACTGCAGGGGAAGACAGGCAACGGAAGAGAAGAGGGAAAGAGCTGAATATTAGGAAGGATTCTTGATTAAACAGGTCTTGGGAAAAGCAGAGTGTGCTTTGTAATTTCAGCTACCTTGTCTGCCAAAGAAAAGGACGGCCAGGCACAGGAAATAATTATGTTTAAAGGAAACAGGAAAATATTTTTCTTCCATGCACTGTTTTGAATTTTTTTTCCCCTTGCCCAGGAGCTTCCTTAGGAGAAAGTCGGGATTTGGAACTTTTAATGAATATGATCCTCCAAGAGAAAGAGCTTGGAAACAAAGATTTGTGTGATGCAGACTTAGGGTCTATCCACTCCCAGGCAACGCTGAGACTCTTCAGCTCTCTGGGAATGTCATTTACTCTTCTAAGCTGAAAACCTTTATCCTTTTCAAGTAGGACATAAATGCTCCCCAGCTGGGGGTTGATTTGGTATACTTACACCAGTTTAACAAATGTTCTGAACTGAGATTTGGCAAGGAATTGTTTGTCCCATACAAGACAACAGACAGAGCTGTGGTTGGTCATAACAAAAAAACCCAAGAGCGCCTTTAAGGTAAAAAAAAAAAAACTTAAAAGGTAACTGAAATTACAGTTAAAACCCAAGTAATCATAAGAAGTTAATTTCCATTTAGCTCCCCTTGAAGTTTTCTGAAGGAGGAAACAGAGATAAAGCTACAGAGATCAAAAGCTGAGTAAAGAGAGCTGGAATACAGCAAATGCTCGACAGGAGAGATGGATTGCGGCTTCTTCCCAGGAACCACCTTTCTACTTACATAGGCACCTGCTCCTAAGGTGGACAAGCCCACAATAAGGACAAAAACCGAATTACTGCCCTTTTCCCCAGGCACGCCTGTGCTAGCCACTTGTCTGCTCAGCTGCAGGTCTGGGGGCACATTCCAGCGCTGCAACAACGTGCCTAAGGAACACAATTTATCGGAGAAAACAACACAAAAACACTGTCAATACAAAGGTAAGTCTGGAAATTTAGAGACTAAGTCAGTCCTGAACCCAAACAAATTCCTTGTTTGGAAAACCGAGCACCACATCTGAGCGACTTATCCTGAGCCACAACAATGTGCTCCGGGCAGCTGTGGATACCAAAATATCTGTAAGATCAAGGGGTAACTGAACTAATTGATAGCAGGAGCATCTCTAGGCAGCTGGAAAGGCTGCCTGCAGCTGGAGCCTCCAGCCACACTGGGCTGGGCAAGCACAGAGGTGTGTGTTGGTGGTTCCCACACCTTCTCCAGGCCTCTCCTGTCCGAGGATGCACCTGGCTCCAGCACAAGCAAGCAGAGGCTGAGGTAACCTGGCCAGGGCGGGCAGCAGGGATGCTTACAGCAGAACCGAACTCCCTCTGCTCACGCAGCTCATTCCACCGGGATAAACCACCAGCAGGAATGGGGTTCTGCTGGCAAAAAAGGGCATCCCGGGTGGAAATGTGCAGATCCAGGCACCTCCCGCTGCGCAGGCAGGACAAGGAGCACCCCTGGCTGAGCCGCTGCACTGCGTTTTATTTCTCTATCACCGAATCACAGCCAGCGGCCGCCCCAATTCATCCCTAAACGGAGCAATTCATCCCTAAAGAGAGCAATTCATCCCTAACAGCCGATGCTCCCGGGAGAGGTTTGGGCTCTGTCCATCCCCACCTCCATCTGCTCCCGCCCGCCGAGTGCAGAACCCAGCCCGAAGGCACCGATTTGTGACAACAACCGCAGCAGAGCCCCCAGCACCCGAAAGGCGACCAAGGTCCCAGAGAGCTCCGGGTAACTCACGCTGTCCCGAACACGTTCCCGAAGCATCCGCCCCTCCGCCGTCCCGCGCCCCCTCCCGCAGCGCCCGTGCCCGCACCGATCCCGCGGGATGACCTCAGCCCGGCCCGGTGCCCTCCGCAAACCGCGCTCCCGGCCGGGATCCGGCCCCGGGCCTGTGCCGCCGGCGGGACGGAGCGGCGAGAATCGCGCCCGGTGCCCCCCGCCCCGGCCCCGGCCCCGGCCCCGGGCCCG
>VZRV01005020.1:39543-50930 GCA_013398115.1 Falcunculus frontatus
ATGTGGCGGCCGCCCCGCCGCCTCCCCTGCCCGCTCCGCCGCGCCGCCGCCACCGGGCCCGGCCGCCGCCTGCTGCTCTCCACCCCCATCTTCTACGCGAACGGGCCGCCGCACATCGGGCACCTGTACTCGGCGCTGCTGGCCGACGCGCTGCTCCGCCACCGCCGCCTGCGCGCCGCCGGCCCCGCCCGGCTCTGCACGGGTCAGCGAGAACCCGGCCCGAGCCCCCTCCCCCGGGGATGACCCCTTCTGCTGGGGCTGACCCCGCTCCCCGGGGCTCACTCCCCTGCCCGTGTCCCCGGGCCCCCGTGTCCCCGCGGGGATGCGGGCTCCGGCCTCTCCCCACGGCCTCTCTCCGTTTCAGGGACCGACGAGCACGGGCTGAAGATCCAGCAGGCCGCGGCCGCGGCGGGGACATCGCCCGCGGCGCTCTGCGAGCGGGTCTCGGGGCTCTTCCGCCAGGCCCTGACCCAGGCCGGCGTCGCCTACACCGACTTCACACGCACCAGCGAGCCCCGGCACCAGCGAGCCGTGCGGCACTTCTGGGGGGCCCTCCGCGATGGAGGGGTGCTCTACAAGGGCTCCTACGAGGGCTGGTACTGCACGCCCGAGGAGAGCTTCCTGCCCGAGAGCCAGCTGGCCGAGCGCACGGATGCCCAGGGCCGCCCCTGCAAGGTGTCCGTGGAGACCGGCCACGAGGTAACGGAGCTGCAGGAGCACTGTGCGCTCACCTACCGCTCTGCTCCGGCCACATTTGGGGTGTTTAATGCTTCCCGTAGCCTTCTGTTAATTTTTGTTAGCTGAGACTCACCTGTATTTCAATAGTGTCGGCTGTCAGTGCAGAAACCCCCTGTGTGCTGGGCTGATCCCCAGCGTGGGCAGCAGGAACGGGGGGATTCAGCCCCTCTGCCCCGCTCAGGTGAGACCCCACCTGCAGTTGTGGGTTCCTTGGGAGTTTTGTGAAGGAAAAGGGGGAGTCTGCACATGCCATAAACCCCAGACTTGTGGTGAGTGAGTAGGTTCTGGCATCTGGTGGAGCCTGGGGGTGAAGATGCACAGCTTGTCTTTGAATGATGTTCTTCAGGTCTTCCTTGTACACTGCAAGATTGCTGACCCGGCCACGGATTCCTGAGTGCCTTCCACAGCTCACTCGTACCACATCCACCCACCACGTTTTCACTGGTTTAGCTAAATGTGTCATTTAATGGATTTAACTGTGGGGGAGAAGTGCTGTCAGTGCTGTAAGCAAACAAAGTTAGTGACTGAGAGGCATTAAAGCATAAACTGAGGAAAAAGAGGAGTACGGCCCCAGGAAAACAAAGGCAGGCACCACGGGTGGCAGTAGCCCAGGAATTAGCGTCATTTTGTCTTTTTGTGATTTTCCACTATTATTGCAAAACTGTGTTGTTGAGGAGGTGTAGTCTCATCTCCCTAACTCCTTTCTGATGTCACATCAACCTGGCAGGTGGAAAGGTGTTCCTTCCCAGGGTTACAGGTGTTTTTAGAAGCAGGATGCTGAACCATCCCAGGTGCCTGAGGCCTCAGGTGTGTTCCTGGGGATCCCAAGGAGGCAGTGTCTTGGGTAAGAAGGTTCCTACGAGTCATGGAGAGATGCTGAGGGCTTCCCATGGCGTGGGAGGACACCCAGAGACAGGGGCAGCGTGTGACAAACTCCATGCTGAGAATGGTGTGTGCAAATTGTCAGCCTCTTCTCGGGGCCATAATCCCTTCCTCTCCTGCTGTCCCAGGTGCACTGGACCAAGGAGGAGAATTACATGTTCAGGCTCTCAGCGTTCCGGGATCCCTTGCGGAACTGGCTCCGGGACAACCCACGTGCCATTTTTCCTAACCCTTTCTACCAGCGCGTGCTCCGCTGGCTGGACGAGGACTTGCCAGACTTGTCGGTGTCCCGCGAGCGAAGCCGGCTGCAGTGGGGCATCCCCGTCCCCAGCGACCCCACACAGACCATCTACGTCTGGGTGGACGCCCTGGTGAACTACCTGAGCGTGGTGGGGTACCCCGAGAGCCATGGCACCTGGTGGCCGGCCGTGCACCACGTCGTGGGCAAGGACATCCTCAAGTTCCACGCGCTGTACTGGCCGGCGCTGCTGCTGGCGGCAGGGCTGGACCCCCCCGAGCGCATCCTGGTGCACTCCCACTGGACTGTGCGGGGCCAGAAGATGTCCAAGAGCCTGGGCAATGTGGTGGACCCCACCGTGTGCGTGGGGCAGTACGGCGTGGACGGGTTCCGGTACTTCCTGCTGCGGCAGGGCGTCCCGGAGCGGGACTGTGACTATTACGATGAGAAGGTGGTGAAGTTGGTGAATTCGGAGCTGGCAGATGCGCTCGGGGGGCTGCTGAATCGCTCAACAGCCCCCAGCATTAACCCCAGCAACACCTACCCGCGCTTCTCAGAGCCCTGTTTCCCGAAGGTCCCGGATTCCAGGGAGGCAGAAGGCACGGGCAGGGCGTCTGCTGAGGATTACAAGCTCGTGGCAGCGGTGGCCTCGCTGCCTGCGCAGGTGGACGGTTATTTTGAAGGCTTCCAGATCTACAAGGCTTTGGAATGCATTGCCCAGTGTGTGAGGCAGACCAACGGCTTCTTCCAGAGACACAGGCCTTGGAAACTTGACCGAAGGGATGCTGCGGAGCAGCTCTGGCTGGACACCATCCTCCACGTCACGCTGGAGTGCCTGCGCGTGTACGGGACGCTCCTGCAGCCCGTGGTCCCACACACGGCAGACAAGCTGCTGTCCCGCCTGGCCGTTGGGCCAGCAGAGAGGGGTCTCTCTGGGCTGACGTTCCTGGCACGCTACCATGGGAAGCCGTGTCCCTTTGAGGGGAGGCAGCTCGGACCTGACACTGGCATCTTGTTCCACAGGCTGGACAAGTCGGAAACTATGAGGAAGAGGAAGCAAGAAGCTTGAGTCCCTGACAAGCAGCTTCTGTGAATAAAAATGTCCGGGAATTCCTGGAAAACACTGTCTGTGTTAAAATCACTTTCCTCCCATTTGTGGTGGTGGTGTGGAGGGGTGGGAAGCCGGCCTGGGCAGGGCTGCACTGTGGCATCACACGTGCCTGGGCAGGTGAGCGGGGCTGAGGGCTCGGGAAGCTCAGGTAGCACCCTCGGAACACCTGAGTTGCCAAGTCAGTAACTGAACTGAAGACACAGCCTCGGGTTAGAACATTGCTGCTTTTATGCCCTGATGTATTTCATGGGATGTAAAAAGCAACGGAGGCAAATATTTATCACCTTAAAACAGGAAATTTCCTGCACAGTCCTGGGGCTCCAGTGCAGTCCCCTTGCCTGTGTCTCTCACTGAACCATAGAAATCCTGTCTGGTTTGGATTGAAAGGAATTTAAAGCCCATCTTGCTCCACGCCCTGCCATAGGCAGGGACACCTTTCACTAGACCAGCTTGCTCCAAGCCTCATCCAGCCTGGCTTGGAACATTCCTTCCTTTGCCTTGTCTGATGTGAGGAGCTGTCAGGTGCTCTGCTGTGGCCATTGTAACCATGATGTGGCAGACTCTGCTCAGCCATCCTGTCCAGAGACAGCAGCTCCCACCTTGCTCACGCTAGGAATCCTCTCTTGGGTGGACATTCGGGCCGAGTATCCAGGAGGAGCAAGCAGGCCCTGAGGACAGGGTTGGTCCTGGGCCCTCCTTGGTGTTGTCTCCTTGCACAGGGATACAGATGAGCGGTTGCTCTGCAGTCAATGTCCTCATCTCACTTTTGATCCACAGGTTTTTGGCCAGGTCAAAAGTAGCTGGGAGTGGTCAGAAATGGTTCTGTGGGGCCATGGTGTCCATGGATCTATTGGGTCTCTCAACTGAGCTCCCTTTGTGGGCCAAAACAAGTCTGAGTGAGCCTCAATGGGGACAATGCTGTGTGGCTGCTCTTTATTCTGAGGGCAGGACGGTGCCATGGTCAGACAGTGGGTCTCATTCAGCGGTGCAGACCTGCAGACGTGACCAGAATGGGAAAGGGAGGGGGTGTGTTTCATCAGACTCAGCTTCCTGAGGCTTTTCCACCTCCTGCAAGGCTTAGTGCCCCCTGTTTCATGTCCATGCTGCTGGCACTCGGGTGGTGGTGACCACTGGGGGTCTCTGGTAGATCCTTCCCAGCCTCTGGCTCCTCCAGGTCCCATCAGTGCTGGCACTGCAGGAGTCATCTTTCAGAGGCCCATCTGGGGGGCTGTGAGTTCTTTTATGATCGCCTGGGCTGTGTGAGCAGGAGCAATGCAGCCCCTGGGGCTCTGCCCCATGTTCCCATCGGTCCCCATGCCACCGTCGCTGTGCCACAGCCTGATGCTGTCCCGGGCCAGCTGACCTGAGTCCCCTCATCCCCTCCTGCCGTGGCTCTCCTCCTGCAGATTGGCACCCGCTCCCCTCACTCCTGCAATCCTTGCGTGCATCCTTCCTGCTGCAGCCCCCGTGCCCTCGTGCCGTGGGTGCTGGCTCGCCACTGCCCTGTTCCTCGGGGACAGGAGGGACACATCCCCTTCCCGGTCCCTCTGATGCCGGCATACGTGGCTGCCCAGCTGGACATGGAGAGGGTCATTCTGGCACCGGTGGTTGTGATCCCGCTGGCACCTCTTGGCACTGGGAAGGTGCGGGTGTTCGTGTCCCCGGTGTCCGGTCCCGCCTCGCTGTGCCCCTCTGCCTCTTGCTCCGTCCCGGGAGGGGCCAGGCCCGCTGCCCGCAGCCCTGCCGGTCCCCGCCGCTCCGCTGGGGATGCCCGCGCCGGCCCGGGCTGAAGGCACTCGGTCCCCGGTCTGCGGCTTGGCGCAGGGCTGGCCCGGGGCCGGAGCTGTGAGCCGGGGCCGGAGCTGTGAGCCGGGGCAGTGCCGGAGCGCGGGGGATGCGCGGTGCCGCTGCCGGAGCGGGGAGCGTAGGGCGGAGCCGCGCGGTGCCGGTGCCGCTACGCGGGGCGGGGACGGGCCGTGCCGGTGCCGGTGCGTGGGGCGGAGCCGTGTGCTGCCGGTGCCGGTACGCAGGGCCGGACCGTGCGGTGCCGTAGCCGGTGTGCGGGGCGGGGCTGTGCCGGTGCCGCTACGCGGGGCTGTGCCGGTGCCGGTGCGTGGGGTGGAGCCGTGTTGTGCCGGTGCCGGTCCGCGGGGCGGGGAAGAGCTGTGCCGTAGCTGGGGCGTGGGGCGGAGACGAGCGGTGCCGGTGCCGCTGCCCGGGNGGCGGCGGGGGGCGACCGCCGGGCCCCGACCCCGCGCTGGAGCCCTACGTGCAGACCCGCATCTTCAAAATCATCGTGATCGGAGACTCCAACGTGGGCAAGACGTGCCTGACCTTCCGCTTCTGCGGGGGCACCTTCCCGGGCAAGACCGAGGCCACCATCGGCGTGGACTTCCGCGAGAAGACGGTGGAGATCGAGGGGGAGCGCATCAAGGTGGGCCCCGCACCGGCTCTGGGCTGGCTGACACCGGCCCCGGAGGGCCCCGCTCAGCCCCGGTGGGTCCCGCACCGGTGCCTCGGGGCCTCGCTCCGCCCTCTGTGGGTTCCACACCGATTCCAGTGGGCCCCGCTCCATCCTCGGTGAGCCCTGCTCTGTCCCCGGTGGGCCCGGCAGCAGCCCCAGCAGCGATGGCAGCCGGTCCCCATCCCTACCCCTGCCTCGGGGCCGCCTCTTACCAAACCCCTCCTGGGGACTTTTCCTTCCATCCCAGTTGGAGGGAGGGAACAGGGCCAGGGAAGAATTCTCGTCCCTGTGTTGCAGAGATGCCCCTAGACCGGTCGCTGCTGCCTTGTCACTATTTCTGGGGTTGGCTTGAGCCTGCAGCGATCAGAAGCGATGGCTGGGGGTGAGTCACCGCCACCCTTCCGATGGGCACAGCTGGATCCTCGCAGCACTGGGGGGGCTCCAGCTCCGGACACTGGACCAGCGGAGGGGTAGAGCTGCGGAGGGATAGGGGACAGAACTCTGTGCCACAGCCAGGGGGTCTGGGGGGGCAGAGGGCGGTGGGCTGGCAGCAGCCACGCTGCAAGGCCGAGAGCTCACCCAGGCCAGCGGCAGCAGGCTCAGCTGCTGTGGCAGCACTGCTGGAACCTGCTCCCAGCACTGCTGGAACCTGCTCCCAGTGCACCGGGAGCTGCGATTGCAGCAGGACCAGGGCAGGATGAATTTGCTTATGAAGGCTGGTGTGACACCGGTAAAGAACGATCAGCCCAGGCCTGGAGAGCTCTGGCTGGTGTGTCAGAGCAAATCTGCCACTGGTAGGAAACCACCCGGGAGCAGAGCTCGTGGTGGAGCTTGGCCTGCCCAGCTCTGGGGATCAGCACCCGCAGCCTCTGAGGCTGCTGCTGGAAGAACAAACATCGCCGCTGTACTGACAGATGGCTGATCAAAACTTGAACCCACAATGAAACCAGAGCTTGTGTTGGTGGGGGAGAGCTTTAGTTGTGCTTCTAGGCTGTCCATGAATGTTTTTCCCTCTCTCCTTCAGAGGTGCTCATTCTCCCTGCCCTCCCCAGCTCTGTCCAGCCCCACGGAGCCGTGCTGGTGTGAGCTGTGGTGCAGGCTGGCACGGAGCCTGTTTGCTGCCACTATCTGGAAAATGTTGCCAGGTTTTCCACCTCTGGATATTATTTGAGCTCCAGTGGGCAGGAGTGGGAGGCAGTGCAGCAAACCGGCCTTTTCCTGGGATATGTATCCAAGAGAGGAGGTGAGAGGTGGGAGGGGGACCCTCCTTCTCTTGCTCTGCCTGGGAGAGACTGGCCCTGAAGGGACTGAGCAGCAGCTCTGCTTTGCCAGCGTTTTTCAACTGGAAAGACTCCGAGGCAGGTGCTGTCTCCATGGGTACAGGGCAATTTGGATTAATTTAGAAATTGCCACTTCCAGGCTACAAAACATTACCAGGAGAACCCAGACTGACCCCTGGGGCACCCTGCTGGTTACCAGTGTTCAACCAGACCTGGTGTCACTGACCAGCACCGTGTAGGCCCAGACATTCAGCCAGTTCCCAATCCACCTCACTGTCTGCTCCTCCCACCCAGAGGCCTCTTGGTACCTGTGTCACTCGGGTCACGAATTTGTCATCGATGGTGTCCTGGAATGTTCTGGATTGCCTGTGCCCTGCTGTGCTGTCCTTCCAGGAGGTGTTGGGGCGGCTGAAGTTCTCTGTGAGAACCAGGGGCTGCAAACACAAGGCTGCTGCTCACTGTCCATGGAGCACCTCATCTGCTTGCTCTTCCTGGCCAGGTGGTCTACAGCAGGGACCCCCTACAACGTCACCTGTGATATTCTGCTCTTTAATCCTCCCCCACGAGCTCTGTTGGCTCCCTACTCATCCCCACAGAGCTCCTGGTCCTCCCACTGTGCTCCTACACAAAAGGTGGCTCCCCCTCCTCATTTTCTCTTTTCCTCTGTGAAATCATCAGGGTTCTTGTTCATGGCGTAGGATTTTGTGCACAAATAGACATGGATCCGTTGGAATGAGTCCAGAGGAGGCTGCAAAGATGCTCTGAGGGCTGGAGCTCCTCTGCTCTGAAGAAAGGCTGGGAGAGCAGTGGGTGTTCAGCCTGGAGAAGGGTCAGGGGAGACCTTAGACCCCCTTCCAGTGCCTAAAAAGGCTCCAAGAGAGCCAGAAAGGGAAGTGGGACAAGGGCCTGGAGGGATAGGACAATGGCCTTAAACTGAAGCAGGGCAGGTTTAGAGTGGGTATTGGGAAGGAATTCTTGGCTGTGAGGGTGGTGATGCCCTGGCACAGGGTGCCCAGAGAAGCTGTGGCTGTTCCATCCCTGGAAGTGTCCACGGCCAGGTTGGACAGGGCTTGGAGCACCCTGGAATAGTGGAAGGGGCCCCTGCCCATGCCAGAGGCTTGGACTGGATTGATCTTTGAGTTCCTTTCCAGCCCAAACCATGCTGGGACTCTCTGAAAGCCGGCAGCTGGAAGCCCTCCTGCCACGCTCCACACTCCTGTAGCCTCTTTTCTTGTCTGCTTCACTTCCCAGGTGCAAGTGTGGGACACGGCTGGCCAGGAGAGGTTTCGGAAGAGCATGGTGGAGCACTACTACCGCAACGTGCATGCCGTGGTCTTCGTGTACGACGTGACCAAGATGAGCTCCTTCACCAACCTCAAGACGTGGATCGAGGAGTGCAACGGGCACGCGGTGCCCCCGCTCGTCCCCAGGGTGCTCGTGGGGAACAAGTGTGACTTGAAAGACCTGATCCAGGTGCCATCCAGCCTGGCCCTCAAGTTCGCCGACGCTCACAACATGCTTTTGTTTGAGACCTCGGCCAAGGACCCACAGGAGAGCCAGAACGTGGACGCCATTTTCATGTGCCTGGTGTGCCGGCTGAAGGCGCAGCGCTCGCTGCCCTGCCGGGACACGGAGGGCTGGCCGGCGCAGCCCCAGCCGCATTCCCGGCGGCTGGACGAGGCCAGCGGGAAAGGCTCCTGCCCGTGCTGAGCGGGACCCGCCCGGACCCCAATAAAGGCTCTGAGCCCCCTGCGCTCCGACTCTTGCTTTGCGCCTCAGCCCGGTCGGCCGTAATCGGCTGTGATCGGCTCGGCTCGGCCACAATCGGCCCGGCTCGGCCACAATCGGCCCGGCTCGGCCACAATCGGCCCGGTTCGGCGTGTACCGCTCGGCTACAATCGGTCCGATTCGGTCACAGTCGGTCCTGTTCGGCCGCGCTTGGGCGATCTCGGTGACTATTGACCTGACTCGGTTACAATCGGCTCGACTCGGCCACGCTCGGCCCAGCTCGGCAATAATCGGTCGATTCGGCAGCTCTCGGCTCCGTCCGTCTCGGCTCGGGGCGGGGCGGTGCGGGGCGCAGGCGCAGTGCGCGCCGCCGCCGCCATGAAGTAGGTGTGAGGGGTGTGCGGGGGAAAGGCCGGGCCCGGCCCTGTCCCGGCCCTGTCCCGCCGGTCCCGGTGCTGACGGTGCCTCGCCCGCAGCCCCCTGACGAAGGTGAAGCTGATCAATGAGCTGAACGCGCGGGAGGCGGAGCTGGGCGTGCAGGAGGCGGTGTCGTGGCACGCGGAGTACAAGGACAGCGCTTGGATCTTTGTGGGTACGGAGCGGGCCAGGGTCGCGCCGGGGGCCAGGGACCGGTGCTCGGTGCTGTTGACCCGTTCCTTCCCTCCCCTCTCCCCGCAGGCGGGCTGCACTACGAGCTGACGGAGGGCGATGTCATCTGCGTGTTCTCGCAGTAAGTGCCGCAGCCCCGGCCCCGCCGCCGCGAGCGCTCCCGCGGGTGCTGATTGTGTGTCACAGGTACGGAGAGGTCGTCAACATCAACCTCGTGCGGGACAAGAAGACCGGAAAGTCCAAGGGCTTCTGCTTCCTGTGCTATGAGGACCAGAGAAGCACCATCCTGGCTGTGGACAACTTCAATGGGATCAAGGTGAGTGGAGCTCAGGTGCTGCCGTGGCTCCCTGAGCCTGCCTCAGCCGGGAGCTGCCCGTGGGAGCCGGGAGCTGCCCGTGACAGCCGGGAGCTGCCCGTGGGAGCCGGGAGCTGCCCGTGGGAGCCGGGAGCTGCCCGTGGGAGCCGGGAGCTGCCCGTGACAGCCGGGAGCTGCCCGTGACAGCCCGGCCCCGCAGATCAAGGGACGGACCATCCGCGTGGACCATGTGGCCAACTACCGGCCCCCCAAGGAGTCCGAGGACTGGGATGACGTGACCAGAGCCCTCCATGCCAAGGGCTGCGGGGTCAAAACGCCACCTCACACCTCGTCTGACTCCCTGTCGGAGGATGAGGATGTGCCCGTGAAAAAGCAGAAAGGTGAGGAGTGTTCCTGGCAGGCTGGATCCCACCTGGGAGTGCCCATGGTAGGGTTTGGGGACTGGAATCTGAGTGGAGGGAAGGCTGGAGGAAGGAAAATGGGCACAAAGTGAGAGTGGGAACAAGGTGTTGCTCCAGAGTGCTGAGGAGATGCTCGAAAATGAGGGAGGAGAAGGAGAGCAAAGAGGGAAAAGAGTCCTTGGGTCTGGAGAGGTAATTTCCACAGAGTGGATCACACTATTTCTGAGGAAAGGGAATGAAAGGGAGGTTGTTGGCATTGCAAGTGGTGTGGAAATGCCCAGCCTTGCTGGGGAGAACATGATGTGAGTGTTAGAGAAGTGGGATGGCTGCAGCTGGAAGAGAAAAAGTCACGATTGGAAGCGAACTGGGATCTCTCTGAAGGGGAAGCAGGCTGGGAAATGGGTGGAGGGGGAGAATTTGTAGTGGAAGAAGAGTTGGGATGGTGCCGTGGTGGCAGGCAGAGCCTGGGGGAGCGAGGTGCTCCGGGGGTTTTGGTCCATCCCAAAGAGTGAACCCTAATTGCAGAGAAGCAGCGGAGCAGAGCGGAACGCTCCAAGTGGAGCCCGCAGGCTGGGAAGCGGGCGAGCGCGGAGGAGCCACATCCCAGGATCAGGATCAAGAAGGAGAAGGAGGACCCCGGGTACGAGCGCTGTGCCGGCGGGAGCAGGACGCAGCGCGATGAGGAGCAGCGGCGGCACCAGCGGCACTCGGACAGGAGAGGGGACAGGAACTGCCACGAGCAGAGGGGCCAGAGCGGCTCCTGGGAAGAGCGGGAGAGGAGGGAGGAGGCTGGCAGGAGGGGTGACGGGCACAGCAGTCGGCAAGACGTGTCCCCCCGGGCAGGCAGATCCCGGGAACCCCATTCCAGGCACAGGGAGCGGGGCTCTGGCAGAGACTCCGGCCGCTGCTGAGCCCTGGGTGAGCGTTTGGGGCGAGGGAGGCCCTGAGCCTGCCCAAAGCTGCTCCAGGCTCCCAGGATGCCAGGCTGGACCATTCCCCTGGGAGCTTCCCCTTGCCTCTCATCCCGCCCTGGGCCAGGGCTCTCCACGCTGCCCGTGCTGCCGGCTGGGACAGGGGTTTGTCCTTCCAGCAGGGAGGGTGTCAAGAGGTGGAGGCTGGGAGCAGCAGGATGCTCCCCTAAATCCCGGGAGCAGTGTCCCCCTCTTGCACTGGGGGGAGAGGCTGCTCGGTGTCTTGTCTGGCCTTGTGGGTTTGGGCCCTGTGCCCACCTGGGATCTCCTGCATTCCACAATGGATCTGCAAGGCTGCACCGCTGTGTCGGGGTGATTTATCGTGGATTTGTTTAAAGGTTTCTTAATAAAAGTTCCTGTTAGGGAGAAGCCGGTCCCGGGAGCAGCGTTCCTGTCCTAGGCCAGGGAGGAGGTGGCATCTGTTTTTCTTACACTGATTTTGGGCGTATTTGGCTGGAAAACCGGGAGCGCTGGAGTGGGGCATTCACAGGGTGGAGAAGGCTCCTACAACGAGGAATCCCTCGGGGCCGGGTCCGTGCCCATTCCAGGCGCAAGGGGGGAATTTTCCCTCCGGAGCGGCCGGGACCGCTCCCAGAGACACCCGATGTGGGGTGCGGCAGGGGCTGGGGCGGGGGCAGCCTGCGGGGCT
>VZRV01005020.1:52177-64916 GCA_013398115.1 Falcunculus frontatus
CCCCCTGCTCCCTCCCCATCCCGCCCCCCCATTTCCCGCACGCTGCTGCGCTCCCCCGGGATCCCTCCCGGCCTTGAACCCCTGAGCGGAGATTCCCGGTTTTCCCGAGGCGGGGAGCGAGGCCAGGGCTGCGTGGGTGCCAGCCCTTGGCACTGGGATGCGTGGGGCAGTCCCGGGTTATCCCGGGCACAGCTGCGTTCCTCGGAGCCGCAGCGGGGTCGTGCCTGGCCCCGGCAGTGTGAGGGCAGTGGGGAGTGGCCCCTGCTGGCCCCCGGGGATGCTCAGGGTCCCTTCCCCCTCAGGATCGCCCCGGCACTGCTGAGACAGGCGTCCTATGGCACCATCAAGATCGGGATCTACCAGAGCCTGAAGCGGCTCTTTGTGGATCGCATGGAAGGTCGGTGCTGGGGAGCGGCAGCACGGGCACCTCCAGCTCCCCCTCCCCACACTCCGGGCTCTGTGTTTCGCTCGTTCCTTGCTCTGTCCTTCCCACTCCACGATTCCTGCCGGAGTGGAGCTCCAGTACTGGGAGCTGTGGTTTTGTTTGCCAGTGAGGGCAAGGATTGGTTTCAGTCCTGATGGGAACCTCCCTGGGCTCTGCACTGCCTGTGGTCCCTACCCAAACACCTCCCTCCAGCCAGGTTCCTTCCTTTCAGACTCATGGGAGAATCACAGAGTCACTGAGGTTGGAAAAGGCCTCCAGGAACTCCTAGTCCAAGCTGTGCCCGATGCCCCCCTTGTCCCCAGCCCAGGGCACTGAGTGCCACGTCCAGTCCTTCCTTGGACCCCTCCAGGGATGGGGACTCCAACCCCCCCTGGGCAGCCCCTGCCAATCCCTGCCCACCCTTTCCAGGAAGAAATTCCTCCTGGTGTCCAACCTGACCCTCCCCTGGCCCAGCTTGAGGCTCTGTCCTCACGTGCTATTGAGACTTTGCACCTCAGAACCAGGAAATCAAGGTGGTGTTCCTCAGGCTCATCTCTTTTTGGTTCATCTCAGGGAGACATCCCATTCCAGCTGTACAGCAGCTGTGTAACAGGGATTGGAAGCTTCAGGAGTGAGTGTCTGCTGTCTTCTCTCTGGAGCCTTTGAGCCCTTGTGCTGGGATGCAGCACTTAGAACAACTTCCAGAATGGTTTGGGTTGGAAGGCACCTTAAAACTCATCTGGTTCCACCCCTGCAAAGGGCAGGGACACCTTCCACTGTCCCAGGGTGCTCCAAGCCCCACCCAGCCTGGCCTTGGACACTTCCAGGGATCCAGGGGCAGCCACAGCTTCCCTGGACAACCTCTGGATGGGAATTGTGCAGTCCAGCTGCGTAGCTTTGGCCCTGACTGTAAAGGTGGGGTTCTACCTGTGCCTTCTGCAGCTCCTGCCCGGGGAGTGGAGCAGCAGGAGTCTGCTGGGTGTTCCCTGAGGGAGCACCGAGATGTGCAGGTGAGATTTTCATCCCTGGTGTGATAGGAGGGAGTGCTGTAACACCATTCCAGCCTGGGAAAGCAGGGGGGATTGGCAGGTGAAATGCAGCACACGGATGGTGTGGAGTGTCAGTGATAATGGAGTGTCAGGGGAGGTCTAGGTCGGAGATCAGGAAAAGGGTTTTTTTCCCAGAGGGTGCTGGGCACTGCCCAGGCTCCCCAGGAAATGGGCACAGCCCTGAGGCTGCCAGAGCTCCAGGAGTGTTTGGACAATGCTCTCAGGCACAGGGTGGGATTGTTGGGGTGTCTGTGCAGGGCCAGGAGCTGCACTGGATGATCCTTGGAACCCTTCCATCCTTGGAGACTCTGTGATTCTGTGACTCCCGAGGTCCTTTCAGGGCTGCTGTCCTGCTCCAGTAACCCCTGTCCCTGCCTGGTTGTGTCTGGGTCTCCCCCCTCGCTGTTCAGCCTTTTCAGCTGTGAGCTCCATGCCTGAATGTTTGTCTCCCTACAGGCCTGGGGCAGCCTGGTGTCCTCTGGGAAGTGTCGTGGTCAGTACCAGCACAGGCCTGTGCCTTTTCCCAATGTAACCATCATCCTAATACTGGGCCTGGAATCTCAGGTTATTCCCTGGCACTAATCACATCTAACTCCCTGCCTGGTCTTGGTCCTCAGCTGGCTCCAGGTGGCTGCGTGTAGGCAAATCCAGCTGGTATCGGGGGAAATGCTGGGTTGTCCCTCTCTGCCTCTGTCCTGGCTCGTCCCTGCCGTGAGAAATGTGTCACTGGACACTGAAATCTCAGATAATTGTTCACAATTTTCACCCGTCCCAGTGTTTTCCTTCTCCTCAGTCAGACCCTCTGAGAGTGCATCGCTGAGCGTTTCAGCTTCCCCCTTCTGTCCCTGGCAGGTGTGGGGACAGAGCTGTCGTGGGCTGTGGCAGCTGCCCAGGCCCTGCTCCTGCAGCTTCACCGTGTGATTTGAGAGCTGCTCTGCTCTTCCCAGCCCTTGTTCCCTCCTGCTGTGCCCCTTCCCGTGAGGGTCTGACCTCCTTTCCTTGGTTGCAGATGAAACGTTGCTCATCAATGTGATCTGTGGGGTGGTCTCGGGGGTCATCTCCTCTGCGCTGGCCAATCCCACAGATGTGCTGAAGGTAAGGGCTGCTCCTGGCTGCCTGTGGGGCCTGGGAGAGGAGCAGCTCAGTGCTCCCTGAGCCACCAGTTCTGTTCATTTGGGGTTGTTTAATGAATGGGGGCCAAAGCCCAGAGTAATTAACAGCTGTTTAAAACCACAGCTCTTAAAGATCACAGAATCCTGGAATGGTTTGGGTTGGAAGGGTCATGAAAAACCATCTCCTTCCACCTCCTGCCACGGGCAGGGACACCTCCCACTATCCCAGGCTGCTCCAAACCCTGTCCTACTTGGTCTGGAACAGTTCCAGGGATGGAGCAGCCACAGCTCCTGTGGGCAACAGAGATCAGGACATTTGTCCTGGTAAGGGTGGAGGCTGTGTCATCCGACCTGGGCCAGGTGAGCAGGTGGCAGCCAGCTGCTCCTGTCCCCTTGGTCACTGTGCTGCCATTGTCCCAAGGGCCTGCCTGTTACGTGGGGTGAGCAGAGCCCAGTGGGGACAGCCTGGGGCCCTGGACTCAGGATGGCCCTGCTCTGGGCAGAGAGATCCTGGAGAACTTCCCCACTCTTCTCCCTGTGTAGATCCCCCTTCTGGGACTGCTTTCAGGGCAGGAAGGCCTTGTCCCTCCTGTCCCTGTGCTCCCACTCTGCTGCTGTCCCTGCCCCATTCCTGCTGCCATCGTTGTCCATGTGGTTTACAGGGGGAGGGACGTGGAGAGCAGCGTGTGCTCTGAGCTGCTCTGTTCCTTCTCCTGGGAGTTCCATGGAGCTGCTGTCCCTGGTGTCCCTGGTGTCCCCGGTGTCCCCAGTGTCCCTGCTGTCCCCACTCTCTGGGCAGGTGCTGGTGTCAGGACAGGTGTTGATGTCCTCCTGCTGACTCTCCCCTTCCTCTCAGATCCGAATGCAGGCTCAGGGCAGCTTGTTCCAGGGCGGGATGATTGGCAGCTTCATTGACATCTACCAGCAGGAAGGCACCCGAGGCCTCTGGAGGGTGAGCACCAACTCCCAGAATCCCCCACCAGCAGCAGAACCAACAAAAATCGAAGGGAAGGAGGTGCTCTCCTGCTGTTCTGTAGCAAGGAGCACCTGCAGCCCCTCCTGGCTCCTTCAACTGCTGCTCTTGTGGGGCAGGGTCTTTCCTGGTCTTGAAATTGGTGCAGAAGGTGAGGGGGTGAGAGCCTCTCTCCCGTGTGCTGGGAGGAGGGAAGCAGCGTGGAGTTAATGCAGCTGGAATAACGCTGCCGGGGTGGGGACATCCTCCTTGGCTGTGGAGCACAGCTGGGAAGCAGTTGGTGTGCCTGCAGGGAGGGTACAGGGAGGATTGCCAGGAGAAGGCCCTGCGAGGAGCTGGGGGATGTGGCTGCAGCTGGTGACAGTGTCCCTTGTCCACAGGGTGTTGTCCCCACGGCCCAGCGAGCTGCCATCGTGGTGGGGGTGGAGCTGCCCGTCTACGACATCACCAAGAAGCATCTGATCCTGTCAGGCCTCATGGGGGACACCATCTTCGCCCACTTCGTGTGAGTCCCTGCTGCCCACTGGGGGCTGTGTGGAGCAGAGGAGCCGGGTGGGACTGGGAGGGACCGTGGAGGGAGTGCTCTGGAGCTGCAGTGAGCGGGGTTGGTGCTTCCAGGGGATCTGCTCTGTCAGCTGGAGCAGCTCGGAGTCAGCAGCAGCTGTGGGATCATTGAGGTTGGGTAAGACCTCAGAGACCATCGAGTTCAGCCGTTCCCCCAGCACTGCCAAGGCCACCACTAATCCATGCCCACATCCCAGAGAGACCTCCTCGGGGAAGGAGCTGGCAGAAATCCTTTGGTGACAGGAGATACCAGCTGGGTTTCAGCTGGCTGGTGACAGAAATGCTGTTGCCCCACGTCTGTGCCCTGGTATGAACCAGGCAGGAGATCCTCGTGTGTGGCTACCTGTAACAATCCCTCAAAAGCTGCTCCAGTCTCTAGTCCTCACCTGTCCAGACCCTGTCACCTTGCAGCCCCTGCTGTAAGAGCCTTGAGAGAGGAACAGACACGAAGCTGACAGGACCCAGAGCAGGGGTTGCAGTCAGCCTGCTCTGGGCAGGGCTGGCAGAGAACACCAAAGACCTTTTTTACCTCTGATGCCTCCTGCAGCCACCTAGAAACAGAGACTAGACAAGAGTAAGGGAATAAAGACAGGTATTTATTTGAAGGGCCTTCAAGGTACACCCTGGGGGAGCCAGAGGCTGCTTCCAAAAATTGGACCCCAAGATGGACCCCAGGTCACGAGTTCTTCACACTTTGATAGGTTTGGATCATTTGCATATCAGGGTTAATTCTCCAATTAAAGCCCCAGTTTAACGATGTAACTCCCCTCAGCTTGCCCCCCTTAGAATCTTTGGTTTACACATTTTGGGCCTAAAAACAGCCTGGTTGTCCTTGAAGGCAAAGCCTGGAGAGGCTTTGTTCTGTCTGCCCAGTACGAGAGAGCAGGAATTACAGGCTCCAAGGAACTTCAGAGTTACACTCTGAGCAGTACAGGATTTGAAAATATAAAAGTTAAAACCTAAGGCATCACCTCCATGTTCCCATTCCTCATCTGCAGGTGCTGCAGGGCTTCCACTGGCTTTGGGGTGAGGGTGAGGAGCACTGGACCCTCCGTGAAGGGGGACACTGGCAGCTCTGTGATCCCTTCTGCTGCCTTTTCTCTTCCTCCCTCCTTCCCAAGGAAGTGTTAGCTCTGGTGGCAAGGCTGTGCACTCCCAGGGGGTGCCTCCAGTTCTGTGTCACCTGGGCAGCACCTGGCACCCTTGCAGGGCTGCCGGTGCCCTGAGGAACCAGCTGTGGGCTCAGATGAGGGTCTGGATTAGCTGAGCTGAGCATTTCCCTCCCCTGAGCCCTCCAGGTCCCTGTGGTGGCCCAGGTCCTGGTGCTGCCCCTTTCCCAGGTAGCGCAGCTCACGCTCATTGCTAAATGCCTTTGATAAAACCCAGGGGACGGTGTTTAGTGGCAGTCTGAGCGGGAGTGGCCGTGGCCAGGGCTGTCCCTCATGTGCTGTGTGCAGTTCCAGCTTCACGTGTGGGCTGGCGGGGGCCATCGCCTCCAACCCCGTGGACGTGGTGCGGACGCGGATGATGAACCAGCGAGCGATCGTGGGCAGCACGGAGCTCTACAAGGGCACTCTGGATGGCCTCATCAAGGTGAGGGGAGGGCACATCCCTGTCCTGGGGGGCTGGCCAGGTGCCAGCACCACGCTGATGGCAGCAGTGAGATCCTGCAGTGACACAGTGTGTCATCGGTGAGACAGGAGAGGGCCCAGAGTCCCTCCCCTGAGGCCACTGCCAGCCTGAGCATCCTCCCAGCTTCCTGGGACAGAATTTAGGCCATGATGCAGTTTGTTGTGTTCAGAGGCTGTAAGTGGTGCTTTGCCCACTTGCAGGAGCCTGTCTGCTCCCTGCAGCAGCTGGAGTGTCACACGTGGCACTGGGGAGCTGGGCAGGGCATGGGCCTGGTGTGTCTCCTAACCCACTTGTCTCTCCCCCAGACGTGGAAGAGCGAGGGCTTCTTTGCACTCTACAAAGGCTTCTGGCCCAACTGGCTTCGTCTGGGTCCCTGGAACATCATTGTATCCTTCCCTGGGGCACGGGGAGAACCCAGCTGGGAAGGGCAGGGCAGGGCTGACACCCCAATGGGGTGCACTGGGGACCCTACTGGGCACTTCTGATGGTTCCTGCAGAGCCTCTGGGGGCTTGGCCAAGGCCTTCCTTGGCCTGGGCTGCAGGAGGGTCCTGGGCCTTCCCTGGCCTGGGCTGCAGGAGGGTCCTGGGTCAGCTCCTGTTTGGGAGGGAATCGTGGGGAACATTCTGCTGCTGAGGCAGGTGCTGACCCTGTGCAGGGCCAGCGCTGCTCTGTGCTGACCATGACCATTCTGCCTGCTGAAACTGGGTGGGGAATTGCCTGTGAAGAGCTCCCAGTCTGGGCTTGGAGCCACCTCTGTGTCCCAGTGGCCTGGGCAGGGCTGGGTTTGCTCTGGGTCCCTGCTCCTGGCAGCACCTGGTACCCAGCTCTGTTCTGCCTGGGCACGTTGGGTTGTGCTGCCTGGACAAGGAGCTCCATGGGTGGGTTTAAGGAGCTCCCTGGAGGGGTGTCCAGCCCAGCTGAATGCTCTGCCCACCCTGCCAGGCAGCTGCCTCACATCTGTCCCAATTCCTTGACGTTCCCTTCAGTTTTTTATCACGTACGAGCAGTTGAAGCGCCTCCCCTTCTGAGAGCTGCCTTCATCTCACCAGAGTCATCCTCGGGGCTGGCAGCTGAGCTGTGCTGCCTCCTCCCTCTCCATCCCACCATCCCCATGTCGTGGTGTTTGGTACCTGTGGGCTGGGCTCTCCCCCAGTGCATGGTCCCTGAGCACGAGCTGCTGGGGACGGCCGGGAGCCCGGAGGTGTCCGTGTGCCTGGGCCTGCAGGAATATCTTCTGTGAAGATCCGTGCATTCCAGGGGCCTTTGGGGCACTGTGGCTCGTGGTTGGCAGGGGTGGGTGTCCTCCCGTGCCCACGGGGCGAGGCTGGAGCCCGGGAAGGTGCCATTGTCATGTTTCTTGTAGAACTGTAACTTCATTAAATTATTTATTGAGCGGATGGCTTGGGTTTGGGTCTGTGCTGCCTCACTGCAGGGGTGTCTGCCCTTGGAGAGAACAGAAGCTGGTTTTCACCACACTATAGATACCTGCATTCTCCATATATTTATATAAAAGCAATCTGTAGGATTCATTGCAGGAGAGATATTTCTAAACCCAAGTTTAGAAAATGACCCTGTTGCCCTCTCAGCTCAGTTTTGCCAAACCTCAGTCCCTTAAATTCCTGCTTACATTATTATTACTTACACTATTTTTGCTTAGATTGTTTGTAAAGCCAGGTACTGTGCTTTAAAGGTGAGCTCAGCACTTGGAAATGGTGGCTCTGGTGCTGAGCAGGATATTTTGGTCATCCTCTTCTGGTTTTCGATTATTTTTTATTGTTTATGGCTATGGAAGCAAATGGTTCTTACGTTCCTGCTCCCTTTCCTCTTGGTGGGGTGGCTTTGGTTTGGATGAAGGTCCCTTGTGACACGTGTCCTGGCTGAGCCACACAAGGAACGTTCGGCCGAATCCAGCTGGGAAAAACGGGAGGGAATTGGTGTTGCCAAGTCAGAGCTGCCTGCAGAAGCTGCAGGTGTGGGGAGGGCGATTCCACGGAGCTCTGGGACTGAAATCCTGCCTTGAGCAGGGCTCTGTGCAGGCTGTGCCAGGCGGTGTGTGGGCACTCACCTGAGCAGTGTGTACCTGCTCCCCTGCACCCACAGGGCGTGGAACTCTGACATGGGAGGCTCCATGGAAACCAGCCAGCCCTCCCCAGGTGTTTAAGGTAGAAATACGTGTGGTCCTGATCCATGAGAGCTAAAAATGGCAGTAAAGCAGGACAGGGAGTGTGGCTCCAGCCTGTACTTGCTGTGCTGCCGCTTCTCCCTTGTCCTTGATCTCGTTCCGGGGGTTTGGACCCTCTCCAGCATCAGGGAAAAGGCTCCCCAGATGTCTCCCTGGGCAAACAGAAGTGGAGGGTGTGTAGGGTCAGCAGAACCCTTCCTGTGGCCACCTGCAGTGCAGAGCAGTTCCCGAGGGGCCTCTTGGCTCCACAGCTGCAGCCAGTGCCCACCATTCCCTCCCCTGCTGCTCCTTCCCTCCCCGGGTGCCCCCTCCTGCCCTCTCGGCCTCTCCCCAGGTTACTGTTTGACAGACCAGTGCTCAGTCCTGCCCGTTTCCTGGCAGCTTGGATTTTTCCAGCTCACGAGGCAGAAGAGGCTTGTGACACTTTGTGTAAGATGCTGGAGCTGTCACTTTCAGAGCCTGTGAAGGTCAACCCACCCTGGGACCTGTGAGGGATGTGGGATTCTGTAGCGCCAGGGTGCAGAGGCTTTGCTTTTGTGAATTTCTTTGTTACAAATTGCTCTTGGTCAGGTAAATACACTCATGATTAGCAGAGTGGGTGAGTGTGTGAATAGGACCATTATCTTTTACTGTTAGTGGCACTTACACAGATTTCATTGGAAGAATCACGGCACAGTTCATTAAACTCTGCCAGGAGTGAGGTCAGTCGATGATGGACAAGGTCTCTCTGTGGCTATGACCTGTGCCATGGAGCCTGGAGCCAGCCTGGTGCTCCTGGGGATCTGAGGGGCTGTGCAGGGGGAGCTCTCGGGCACAGAGAGGCTCTTTTGGGCCAGTAGCCAGTTACTTCTGCATGGATCCATGAGTGGGCAGAGGACACCAGCTCTTGGAGGGCCGTGGCTGCCTTCTGCCTGGATGTGAGGCCCCTCTGCAGGTTGTGGTGGTTTTTTGCCCCGCAGGTTCCAGCAGTTCCTTGGTTTTGGCCTCCCCGAGGATGCCCTGGGCTCCCAGTTGTGCTTGCCCAGGGCACTGCAGGTTCCCAGCTGTCAGTGCTGGTTTCCCAGGCTGGCAGATGTTTCTCCATCTGTGTTTGAGCACATATCCCTTGTCAGTGCTTTTCCCCACTGGAACCAGGTCACCTTCAGAGCTGCTGCTCCAGCAAGGTGTCAGTGCTGTTCCTTTGGTCCCAGTGGGAAGAAGCTGTCCCTGGTCTGGCAGTGACCCCCAGGAGCCCCACGAGCTGTGGGGAACTCTCTGTGCTCGTCCCCATTCCCAGCCCCTGTGTCTGAGCAGGCACTGCTCTGCTCCAGCCCCTGGTGCCCGGGGGGGACGGCCACCGCCCCGTGTGCCACCGTGGCAGCTTCCTGCCCAGGTGCTCCCTGCTCACCCCCTGCTCCAGGGTTGTCTGGAAACGTGGCTGGAGGGGAGGGACCTCCGTGGGCACAGCAGGTGCTGCGAGTCCAGCGGTCCCTTCTGCGGGCAGCTGCTGGCAGAGCTCTGCTTCCCTGAGAGAGACACCCCTGATCCCTGGGCTCCTGCTGATCCCTGGGCTCCTGCTGCTCCCTGGGCTCCTGCTGCTCCCCGGGTTCCTGCTGATCCCCGGGTTCCTGCTGATCCCCGGGTTCCTGCTGATCCCCGGGTTCCTGCTGCTCCCTGGGCTCCTGCTGCTCCCTGGGTTCCTGCTGCTCCTGCTGCCAGGCTGTGCCTGCTGAGAAGCCCCAGGTGAGCGATGCCTGAGAATCACACTGGGGATGCACCAGCCCTGTGCTGTGTCCCAGAGGAGATAGCCATGGCCAGCTGGGCTCTAGGAGCCATCCTCGCTGGGCTGGCCTCGCTCATCATTGCTGCCAACGTGCTGGTGGCCATCGTCCTGCTCTGCCACATCCAGAAGAGCGGCTCCAAGGGGCTCTGTTTTGTCCTCAATCTTGCCTTGGCGGATGCCATGGTTGGATTCACAGTCATGGGCCTGGCCGTGGATGAGCTTTCCCAGCCCTTTCCTCCTTCCCAGAACTTTTGCGTCCTGAGAATGGCTTTTGTGACCTCTTCCTCTGCTGCCTCCATCCTGTCCCTGATCCTGGTTGCGTGTGACAGGCACCTGGCCATCCGGAAGCCTTTCCACTATTTCCAGCTGGTGACAGGCCTGCGAGTCGGGGTGTGCTTGGTGGGGCTCTGGCTGGTTGCTGCCACCGCCGGCTTCCTCCCGGTCTTCATCCCGCGCTTCCAGAAGGTCTCCAACCACTGGAAGTGTTCCTTCTTCAACGTCTTCCAGCCTTCCTACCTGCTCACCATGTTCTGCTTCGGCTTCTTCCCCGGGCTCTTCCTCTTCCTCTACCTCTACTGTGACATGCTGAAAATCGCCTCGGTGCACGTGCAGCACATCCAGGAGGTGATGCAGGCGGGGCTGGGGGGGAGCTGTGCCCTGCCCCGTGCCACCGGTGACATGAAGGCCGTGCGCACGGTGGCCATGCTCATCGGGTGCTTCACGCTCTCCTGGCTGCCCTTCTTCATCGCCGGCGTCGTGCAGATGGTCTGCCCCGAGTGCTTCCCCTACAAAGTCATCGAGAACTTCCTCTGGCTGCTGGGGCTGGGCAACTCCCTCCTGAACCCACTGCTCTATTCCTACTGGCAGAAGGACGTGCAGCTGCAGCTCTCCCAGCTGGCTGCAGGTGTGAAGAGGAGGGTCCTGCTCCACCTGGGCGACGGCCGCTGTTTCCCTGGCAGAGACACCAAGGCTCTTCCTGCTGTGTCCTGCCTGGAGCTCCAGGACTGACTTGGTAAGGAGTGGCTGTCTCCGGCTTTCCAGCTCCCCTCCTGCACTGTGACCACGAGTTTGGGGCCTGCCAGCTGTGAAGGAGATCACAGACGGGTGGGGCCACTCTGGATGTTAATTCCCAGACACCATCAGGGCCGGATTCCAGCCTGCCCAGTGCCCCACAGCCCCCAGCCCAGCCGGCTTGGCCCCAGCCCTGGGCCCCCCAGGCTGCAGGTTGTCCCTGGAGAGCCTCCTCTGGAGCAGCCTCGTGTCTCCTGGACCAAGCTCACCCACTCGCTCCACAGGCAAGGACCCTTTGCCCATCGCTGCCCGGCTTCCCCTGCCAGGTGTGCACTCCCCTCTGCCCGCAGCACTGGCTCCGTGGGCAGCAAACCCCCTGTGCCCGGGCCAGGTGTGGGCACAGGGAGGGCTCCATCCCCTCGGCCCCGGCAGCAGAGGCTGTGAGGGGTGTGAACACCTCCAAGCTCTCCTGGACCACAACCTTCCCTTCCCAAACCCACCTCTCAATCCTACACAGGCCCATCCCTGCTCCGGGCTGTGCCCACACGAAGCAGAGGGGAGGGGGGTGGGTTTGGGCATGGGGGACACAGAGGGCACGGCAGTGGCCCTGCCCGTGTGGGGCTGCTGTGACCCAGGGCAGGGGGGCAGCCCCGGGGCAGGGGGGCAGCGTGGGCACTGCTGTCACTGTTTACCCAGGCTGTAAAGGGAGTCAATGAGTAACCGGCTGAACGAGGAGAGGGAGGATCGGCTGCCTCAGAGATCCCCGCGAAGGAGAGCTGCTGTGTCCCAGCCAGGATTTGGGACTGGAAGGGTCCCTGCACACCCACTCACCCCATGGGAGCCCCCCTTCTGCCCTAGTGGCCAGATGGCTGCCCCTGCCAGATGCTGTTTCTCATAAAATCATTTCATTTCATCCACACCGCAAGAAAACTTCCCTTAGAAGAGGTTTATTTAATAAAAATGTACCCTATCCAGAAAATGAGGGTGCTCTGCATGAAACAGCAGCAGTTCCCACCTCTGTCCTTGCCCCAGTAACAGACACAAAGGCTCGGGGCTGCATCCACTCGCATCCAGAACGTGACATGGAACTGAGACCTTCCCATCCGAGAGAAAGAGGCAAAAATGACGCGATGGGATGGTCCCGGCCCCGGTGGGATGGTCCCGGTCCCGGTGGGATGGTCCCGGTGCCGGTCCCGGCCCCGGTGGGATGGTCCCGGTCCCGCTGGGGTGTTCCCGGTCCCGGGGGGATGTTCCCGATCCCGGTGGGAGGATCCAGGTCCCGGTGAGGTGTGGCCGGTCCCGGTGGGGTGTTCCCGGTCCCGGTGGGATGTTCCCAGTCCCGGTGGGATGTTCCCGGTCCCGGTCCCGGTCCCGGTGGGATGATGTTCCCGGTCCCGGTGGGATGATGTTCCCGGTCCCGGTCCCGGTGGGAGGGTCCCGGTCCCGGTGGGATGATGTTCCCGGTCCCGGTGGGATGATGTTCCCGGTCCCGGTCCCGGTGGGAGGGTCCCGGTCCCGGTGGGATGATGTTCCCGGTCCCGGTGGGATGATGTTCCCGGTCCCGGTCCCGGTGGGAGGGTCCCGGTCCCGGTGGGATGATGTTCCCGGTCCCGGTGGGATGATGTTCCCGGTCCCGGTCCCGGTGGGAGGGTCCCGGTCCCGGTGGGATGATGTTCCCGGTCCCGGTGGGATGATGTTCCCGGTCCCGGTCCCGGTGGGAGGGTCCCGGTCCCGGTGGGATGATGTTCCCGGTCCCGGTGGGATGATGTTCCCGGTCCCGGTCCCGGTGGGAGGGTCCCGGTCCCGGTGGGATGATGTTCCCGGTCCCGGTGGGATGATGTTCCCGGTCCCGGTCCCGGTGGGANTCCCCTGCCGGGGCCCGGGCGTGCGGAGGGCCCGTCCCGCTCTCCATCGCCCTCCGGGCCGCTGCCCGGCCGGCAGCGGGGCTCGCTGGGCAGGAGCGGCCTCCTCCGCGGCCCCGGCCGGGCCGAACCGGCGGGAGGGGGTTGTGGGGGTGGCGGCGCAGGGG
>VZRV01005020.1:64951-91673 GCA_013398115.1 Falcunculus frontatus
GAACGTCGTGGGAGCCGTCGGGACTTCGGGAAGGCTGGCGGGGACAGCCGCGGGGCTCCGGGTCCGTCTGGGTGGTGGGGAGGCTGTGTGGGAAAGTTTATTCCGTGTGAGAAGTGTCTGGGGCACTCTTTGGCTTCAGTGGTAGTTAAAGTCACTTCGAAAAGGACATTAAAGTCACATCAGAAAGGATGGAGAGTGTCCAGGAAAAGGTCTGGAGCCCCAGGAGCAGCTGGGAAAGGGGCTGAGGCTGGAGAAAAGGAGGCTCAGGGGGGACCTTGTGGCTCTGCACAGCTCCCTGACAGGAGGGGGCAGCCGGGGGGGATCTTGTGCCATGTCGTGTTTCCTCAAGGTGAGAGGAAAGGGCCTCAATTCGTGCCAGGGTGGGTCCAGGTTGGGCATTAGCAACAATCGTTTCCCTACCAGAGCGGTCAGGCCTTGGAATAAATTGCTCGGTGGGAGATGGAGGCACCATCTCTGGAAGCGTTCAGGAGGCACTTGGGGATGTGTTTTAGGGGTTGTTGTGGTGGTGCTGGTGGGGTGGATGATCTTGAAGATCTCTTTCAGCCCCGAAGATCCTGTGAAAGTGGCGCAAGGAGAAATTGCATATAAAGAAATGATTCCGATGCTCCAAGAGCGAGTGGTTTGCAAAAGGGGTGGGGGGCGAAGGTGGCAGCAGCTTCCCCCCGGGGTGGGGTGCTCCTGGCTGGGCTCTCCCTCTCTCCCGAGGCTCACACGTGTGTCTGGGCTGTGCTGGATCCGTGGTGCTGCAGCAGACGGTCCGTGGGCAGCACAGGGAGCTTTGGGGACGCTCGTGCCAGTGCCCACAGCTGCCGTGGGCTGCAGCTCTCCCACAGCCCTGGACTGTAACTCATATGTGCACATGCACCCGTTTGTGTGGTTCCTTGAGCATTTGTGTCGAGCTTCTTGAGTTTATGTGCTTCTTACTCTCTTATTTTCCTCCTATTTGGGTGCTGTTACCAGTAACACACATCCAGGTCACGCTGCCTGGAGATGTTTTTGTTCTTTAGTGCCACGTGTTTGTTACACAAACAGTAATCCTCGGGTAAGCTCCTCTCGTTAGTCTGCACCATTCCTACCTCCTCTGTAGCTACGTTAATTAGCCATTGTGTTTTTCCATATTTTCCTGCAGAAAGTTGCAGCAGAGCCGTGAAAAAGGTGGGAAAGCGTGGAGGCGACCTGGGGTAGGAGTTTGTCCCTCCAACTTGTGCTCCTTGTTACTCCAGCCATACTCTTCCCTGTGCTGGAAGCCAAGTGGTTGGGTTCTCTGTTTCTTCAAGGCTTATTTGAGGAATTTTGAGGATCTAGTTAAAAAGCCCCTTGAGCTGAGTTGTTGAAAGCTGTGTGGGAGCTGGGGCGAGGTCAGGTTTCTGTGTTGAAGGTCATGTGTTTGGAGCTCGTAGCAGGGATGAGGTTCCACCACCAACTCATTTCAAAGATCAGGTGTTGCTACTTAGATATTCTGTGTACCTTCCAAAGATGGTGTGAGATTTCTCCCTTAATCCCCAACTTTTCTGCTGACATTATTCCAGTTCCAGCATGCCCATCCCGTCCAGCTGCTCCACTCTCAGCCAGCAGTTCCTCACGCTGGTGCTGGCTTTCCACAAGGCTCTCTTGCCCATCAGTCCAGGCTTTTGCACTGGGATTTTCTGATGATCCTGACTGCTGGCTCTACTGGAATTTTCTTTGCGTCTTCTTTTTTTTTTCCCCTCTTTTTTTCTTCCCCCCCTCCCCTTTTCTTTCTTCCCTAGTAGCTCTGTGTAGTTAGTCCTGCATCCCTTTGCCCATCAGTTTTTTTCCCCTAGCTTTTCAAAAAGATATTTCTGAAAACAGGAGCTGTTGAACATTGTTCTGGGGTGGCACATGCTGGGTGTTGCTCTCCAGGAGTGCTCAGGGAGTCTGGAAGCACAGAAAGGGGATGGGACTGATGAGCTGCCTGCTCTGCACCCCATGGGGCAGGAGCAGCTCACCCCCTGGATATCCCAGTGTTAGAATTCCTGGGTGTGTGTGCAGAGGGAGGGTGGTTTGGCAGAGCCTTGTGAGCACCCTGAACACATTCCATGGAATATTTAGTAATTTGGTGTGGTGGGCAAGGCAGGTTCCAGCACCAAGGGCTGTGTTAGGTCTCTGCTGGTGACACGTGTGTACACACAGGCTGGTAAGGAATTTTTTCCTTTGTTTTGGGTTACAGCAGTGAGTGAAGAGCACAGCTCATACAGGACTTGGCTAACCCCCTATTTTTGCTGCTGTGGCTGTATTTTTGTGAAAACTCTGCAGGTTGGTGTCTCTGACTGGGGTTGCTGACTGCTGCGTTCTCGGGCGCAGAGGAGAAAGGGGCTCTTTGTGTCTCTTGATTTTGCAGTGCCCTGCTAGAATAATTAGCTGCCTGAAATTAATATATTTCTTTCAAATACAAGCTTCCAGAATCAAGGAAAATGAGCGGTGTGCCTCTTACCATCAAGGATTACCAGGAATTAATCTTTCAGTGCAAAGGCCACTAATCTCGGGCATGCAAACAGGGTTTATTGAGCTGCGTGCCAGTGCTTAGAGCAGTGATGTATGAAATCCCTGGCAAATTCAGATGCTCTGGCTGTTAATTGCCTCCCCACCTGCTCATCCGCCTCCATCCCCTGCATCCTGGAATCTGCCTATGAGTGTCAGTCACAGGAGACGGATGGTGACACATGGAGCTGCTGGGTGCCAGCCTGGGCTGTCCTGCCTGCCCCGGGGCAGTTCTGCTGTCACTAGGTCCCAGCTTTCCTGGTGTGCTGGGAGCTGAGCGAGGGAGCTCAGCCCTGGCACTTGGATTTTCAAACCAAAAGCCACGCTGGGAGCAGTGGGAGAACTGGCTGAGCTCCTGCCTTACGATGAGCACCTTGCCATGTTCCTCGTGCAGTTTGCAGGTAACCTGGGGGGGTTCTGGGGTTCCCTGCACGGCTCCTGCTGCCCTGTGGGATTGTCTGGAGTTGACAGAAGTCACTGTCAAAGTTGTGCTGCTCTCATCAGTGTGCCTGGCCAGCTCCCAGCTCAGACTGATGATTGTGAAGCCCTACCAGTGATAATTAAGCAGGGAGTGCGGTAGAGGAACGTGCACGAGCCCAGCAGTAGTTTTTGAACCTGGGAATTAGTTTCCAAAAGGAAATGATTGGGATCAAAATGTAACTTCAAAGCTTTGGTGTCCCTCCTCTCCTGTCCCTGCTGGTCTCTTTTGTCCTGTGTTCTAATCGATTGCTGCAGATGTACTTTGGTATCTTCTCAAGTGCATTTCTTGAGGGCTTAAAACCAGCACTGTGTGATCAATGGCTCAGTGTGTCCCAGAATCCAGTTTATTCCCACAAACACAGGCACCCTGCTCAGACTGAGCACTGCTTATTTCCTGTATTTGCCAATGTTGGCAAAAGGTAAATCCATATTTATAGTAAAGCCTGTGTCAGCCCATTTCTGGAGTTCCCCCAATGCTCAGTAAGAGAAGTCTAATATATGTTCAGAGGAGCCCAGGGGACCCCAAAATGTCACCCGAGGGGTTCAGAAGGACCTGGGGCACCCCAAAGTGTCACCCAGAGTAGTTGAGAGGACACCCCAAGATACGACCATACAAGCACCAGCCTTCACAGGCTTTTTGAGGGTATCATTGAAAGGCTTTTAGGTGTGTGACAGTGTCAGAGTACCTGTTAATAGTTGTAATTTGAGTTTTGGGGCAGAGGTTTATGTTCCTGCTGTTTATTAACCGGTTGGATGGCAGGAGAACTGTTCCAGTGCCTGGGCAGAGTGAGGCTGCAGTCGGAATGTGTGGCTCCAGAGCAGTGCCAGGCTTGTGGCAGAGCTCGTGCCACCCTTAACTGAATGTTCCTGAACCCAGCAGGGAACATTTGCCCAAATCCCGAGGTGGCAGCCCTGTAGGTGCTGTGTTGTTTCTAGGTGGTCCCAGGAGTGTTGCACAGGAGCTGCACAATCCCGTGTTTTGGTTGTGATTTCCAGCTCTTGGTAATGGGAATGATCTAAAACAGGCTTTTCAGTTCACCCCAGGGACTGTTTGGGGTTTATTTTTCCCCTGGTCATTAAGGCAAATGGCCAAGCTCTGTTAGCAGGATTGGAAAACCAAGTCCTGTCCCGGGTCTGGCATGGGACCCAGTGAGGATGGATACTTGCCTTGATTTATGCCTGGAACATTGAGATCTTTGCTCTCTCTCCAGCCCCTTTCTGAAGCTGTGCTGTGAAAGCTGCAGCCACATTTAGCCCCAGCACGGACCTGGATTGATCCCACCCCAGTGGAATGGGGGGACTTTGCATTGTCAGTGCTCTTAGGCCAGTGGGAAGCTGTGGATTCTTCCCATTAGGCACAGCTCAGCACCTTTTCCAGAGGAGAAAACCACCCACAGGGACCCGCTGTGCTGAGGGAGAGGCCTTGCTCAGAGTCGCCTTCTGCTCATCTTTCAGCACCCCCCTTCTTCCCCTGATCCGTTTTTCTGCTGAGGAATCTTCTAGCCCAAGTTTTTATTTTTAAATGTTTAGTCACTGCATTATGGCAGTGCCTCATGTCTCACTCTTAAAAATTGACTCTTCTGAAAATCCCTGGAGATAGGAATGGGGAGATGAAGGGCACACTGACACCTGTGCCACGTATGGCTCTGGAGGTGCTGACACCGGTTCTGACACTTGCTGGAAACCCACATTTTCTCCTCCCCCCCGTACCTTCTGTGTAGCATTTCCCAGGAAATGCAGAAATCTGATTTTTGGCCTTTCCAGGCTGGCTCACTAGAGGAATACTGAGCAAACGCTGTGGTTTGCTCCTGTGCTGGTCCCTTCCCTCCTGAGCAGAGCTGCTTGGAATGGCCAAGGACACTTCATTCAGGTTGGCACAAAGGACAGAGAGATGCTGCTGTTTGTGCCTCCTGGCTGTACTGGCTGAGCCTGTCAGCTTTCATCCTGCTCTGTGCCCAGGAGAGAGGATTTTCTGCAGCTTCAGCTTTCTTCTGAGCCTGTTCTCTGTATCCAGTGGGGTGTGGGAGCTCTGGCTGTTTGCTGAGATGACAGGAGAGAGGCAGGCGGGTCTGGAAGTTGGCTGCTGTCCATGGCATTTTTCCTGTGTAGGGTGGCAAATCTGACAAAATGAGGGGTTTCTTGCTCCTGAGTGTGTTGGGAATCTTCTCTCTGGCTTGTTCTAATTTTTGGAGCAAACTCCGTGCTGCAAGAGAGCAGCAAGCAGGGTCCCTTTCTCACTGCTTCCACCGCCCACTTTCCGTACTGCCCTTTGCTTTCCTGGGGCATTTGCTGTTTCTCCATCCCGGTGAAGTGAGAGCGAAGCTTTCCCAAGGAGTTTTGCTCCCCCATGTTTGTTGTTAGGCTCTGGTGGATGGGGGCTGGTACTGTTTTGGGGAGCCCTGAGGACAAGGCTCCTGCTCCAGGTCACACGGGTGCCTCCACCCAGAGCCTTCCAGCTGCTGGCTGCTTTGCTTCTGGCTGTCAGCTGGCCCTGGGGACACACGGGGACATTTGAGCATCCCAGCTCAAGCTGGGGCTGGAAGTCCTTGGAGTGAGTGGCTGCCTGTGGTCCCCAGTGGGCTGGGAGGCCGTGGCCGGAGCGGTGTCCATTGGCACTCAGGTGCTGGTCAGTGCCAGGTGTCTCCACAGAGTTGTCTTCAGCCAGAGCAGGGTGTCTGTCCATCCTGGTGACACCAGTGTCTGGCTGTACTGCTGCTTCTCTCCATCCTTCCCTATTCCCAAGGGTGGGAAAACGCTTGTTCAAGTTCAATTTTGCCTTTTCTGTCACTTGGGTAATATCAATGTTAGCTTAGAACTCCTTTTCCTTTCTCCTGCTGTCTTCCCTGTACACGACCTCTCTATTTTTAACCTACTGCATTCAGATTTGTTTTCCTGAAGCCCTCATGACCTCCATGATATTTTGGCTTTGGAATATTTAAGACACAGCATTGTAGGCATCCTGCATAGCCGGGCGTGACTATTGTTGTTGCCAGCTGAATAGTCCTTGTTTTTTTGGCCGCTTCTTGCAGTTCTCACCTTTCAGTGGCTCGGGGAGGAGCCCTCCAGGCTCCCTCTATCCCCTTGGCTATTTACAGCCAGACCCAGCAGCCACGTTTGTTAAGTTCTTGGAAGTGGAATCCTCTGGAGCAGGAATCACAAGGCTGCAGAGAGTCTGGAGGAAGGTTTGGTACAAATGCCTCGGTCCATCGGTGCCTTGGGATGGGATAATTGTCATTGTTGCTGCTCTGGGAGTTCTGCTGATTCCCCTGGGAGCACAAAGTACCTTAGAAATGTGGTTATTTGTATCGCTTTATATGGGTCCACAAAAAAATTTTGTTTGGTTTTTTCTTCTTTTTTTCTGTATTGGTTGTTTAGGGTGAATTTGCTGAGACAGAGATAAATCAAACTTGGTATTTTAATGCTCCTTTGGTCTTAACATCCCTGCAAGTGCTGACTGTGACAGAAGGTGGAGTGAGGAACTTGATGGTCAGTTCAGGGCACTGGACCCATCTGTTCAACCCAGAGAAAAGGAGGTTCACGGGAGACCTCCTTGCTCTCCACAACTCCCTGACTGGAGGGTGCAGCCAGTGGGGGTCTGGAGCTCCCCTTCTTGGGACGTGCATCCCAGAGCCCCTTCTGCAGCCATGACCAGGAGCAGCTGTCTGGCAGACTCCTTGAACAAAAATTCCAAAAAATTCTTCTGGTGTTGAAGATGTTCTCAGTCGTGCCTTGTTTTTTGGTAGTAAATCACTCCAGGTGAATTCTCCTCTGGTGAAACTGCAGTAACTATTAACAATGTATTCCTGGAGTGAAGAAATAGGGAAAAATCCTGTCCTTTGAGTTTCCAGGCTTGAAATGCTGCTCAACCCAGGGAAAGTGCACCCTTGGCTTACACTGTCAGGCAGTTTGATTTGTGTGGGTGGTGGAATTGATGCTGGTGAGTAATATTTTATTGTGTAACATTTAGATCAGGTGGAGCTGGGGCCTGTAAGCAGCAGTCAGGATTCCTTCAGGGCCTGGAGTGCTGCTTGTGCCCAGAACTGAGCATTTCTCTCACTACCATGATCCAGAAGCATCGCAAACCAGTTCAAGTAAAGTCTCTAAGCGTGCTCTTCTCCTTTAGGTTTAAACCAGCTGTCCTTTGACCCTGCCAGCACCGAGTCCCTGGGGCTGGGCAGCACCGCTGGCCCGCGGGGGTCGGACAGCCCGGCCGAGGATGGAAGTGACCCGGGGAAGAGGAAGAGGAGCAGCCTTCCCCCAGGTGAGCTGAGTGCCAGCTCCACTGCTGGCAGCAGGGTGGTCTGAATGCAGCTGCTGTGCTGGGCTGTGGCTGTGCAGGGTGGGCACGGGAGCTGTGCTCTGCTGCTGCTGCCAGGCTTGGGCTGTGGGATCTCCCCGAGGAGTACATGGTGATGGAACAGGGGGGAACGGCTTCCCACTGCCAGAGGGCAGGGATGGATGGGATATTGGGAACTGGGAATTGTTCCCTGGGAGGGTGGGGAGGCCCTGGCACAGGGTGTCCAGAGAAGGTGAGGCTGTTCCATCACTGGAAGTGTCCCAGGCCAGGTTGGACAGGGCTTGGAGCAGCCTGGGACAGTGGAAGGTGTCCCTGCCCATGGCAGAGGTGGGATGGGATGGTTTTTCATGTGTCTTCCAACCCAAACCCTGCTGTGATTCTCTATACCTGTCCCAGCAGATTTATTTTCCTAATTGGACAGAACCTGGCTCTTCCCTGAGAGTGGGTTTAGCTCTGGTTTTGGGTGCTGACACTGCAGAGCCTCTCTGGGCAGAGCTGAGATCTGCTCTAAGCCCTTAATCACTTTTATGTTCCTCTCAACAGATGGTGGCAGAAATCTGAGCCTGGACTCCATTCCGATGGGATTGCCAATGTCCGACCCGACCGCCTGGGCCACCGCCATGAACAACCTGGGCATGGCTCCCATGGGCATGACAGGACAGCCCCTGCTGCCCGGTGAGCTGAGCCTGCCACAGCTCCTTGGGAATAGCCTGCTTCAGTGCAGTTGGGCAAACACCCCCACGTACAAACAGAGCTGTGTTTGAAACGCATTAATCCTGAAAGTGATGTATTTAGAGAGCTGAATTGAGAGGAAGGGAGGATACGTGTTTTTTAATGCAAAGAACAGTTGTTATGGGGTACCTCTAGATATCCTGCAGTGGAGCAGGAGGAGGAGGGTGCCACACAGAGGTCAGGAAACCAGTGATGTCCAGGAATGTGTTACTCTAAACTAAACTGGAGTGGCTCGTAAGAAAGGATGGGAGGAAGATGAAGAGGAGAGCAAAAGGGCAGCAAAATGGATATTCCTCCAAAAAGGCCGGTTGATGGCAGAGGATTGGCCTCAGATCCATGTTTTTGCTGTGACTGTATTTCAAAATGCCAAGGAGATGGCAGGTTCTTAGCTGCTGGAATTGCTGCCCTTGTCTGGTTGGTGAGATGATGCCCAAAATCCCAGAACCATTTAGGCTGGAAAAGGCCTCCAGGATCATTGAATCCAACCTCTGACTGATCCCCACCTTGTCAACAGCCCGGAGCACTGAGTGCCACATCCAGTCATTCCTTGGACACCTCCTCTCCTTCCAATGCCTGACAACCTTTTCCATGTACAAATTCTTCCTGATGCCCTTAAGCCTGTGTCACAACTGTCTGTGCTGCTGAACTACTTCATACAACCAAACTGGGTCAGGTTTTCCACTGTTCCCATATGTCACTGGTGTCTTTTTGTGGACAAACCTCTCTGGGAAGGGTTTGACACTAGATGGGAGCCAGTGTCTACAGAGGAGAGAAGGAAGTATTTTATTTTAACAGAGAAAAGTTACTTGACTGTGACAATGAGCTATGAAATAGTTTTAAAACATTATTTTAAGGGCACAGATCTGAAGTTGGATGTTGTCACGTTGCCGATTTTCACCGGCACGTGTGGGAGCTTCCCCGTTTGCTGTCAGAGCTCACAGTCACTGTGTGACTCCAGCCCCCCACTTGACTCCCTTGTTCTCTCCCCCTTTTAGATTTTGATCCTGCTCTTGGAATGATGACTGGAATCCCTCCGATCAACCCCATGATGCCAGGCCTGGGGATTGTCCCACCTCCCATCCCTCCGGACATGCCGGCCGTGAAGGGGATCATCCACTGCAAGAGCTGCACTCTCTTCCCACCTAACCCACGTAACTGTCTGCTTGTCCCTTGTCTCTCTAGGAGTGTCCCCGTGTTTATGTTTATATAAACCCCAGGTGCGTGTGAGAAAAGGGCCATTCCTGTGACTCACTGCTGGCAAGAAGGGGACACAGCAACAGGAAAAGCCTGTTCTTGTCACTGAGTGTTTGCCACCTCCAGAAATAGCCTTTGCAGTTGCTAGATTGATAAGGACTGGAGAAAAAGCCATTCCAGTCGCTGGGTGTTTGAAGTCTTCATGGTTTGGTTCTCGTGCATGGTGTGAGGTGTAGCTCAAGTGCACAAGTCTGGAGCGTGTGCAGTTGCAGCACAGAGAATCCCCTGAGCATGTTTTTATGTGTTATTTACATTAGGACATTTTCTTAAGGTGTGATTTTGTAGCACCTCCTGTGCTAAAGCTGGGAGCTCCTGGTGCTGCTCGTGTTCTTTGGCAGCAGCTCAGTGAACCTCCTGCACTCAGGAGGGTGTTTGGAGGGCTCCAGGCTTCCAAGGTCTTCCGTTTGGAAACACACTGGTGAATGTGCTTATTTTTATCCAGCACCTCAGCAGTGCTGTGGATCCACTCCATAAATCTGAGTGTGGCATAGCCAGGTGTGTGTTTGGAGGAAGCCAGGGTGGCGTGGTGATCCCTCAGGAGAGAGGAGCAGGTGGAAGGAATGTGTGCTGGCAACCCAAAACCTGACCTGCTCTGCTCTCTCCCTTCAGATCTTCCCCCTCCAGCCACGAGAGAGAGGCCCCCAGGGTGCAAGACAGTGTTTGTTGGAGGCCTGCCAGAAAACGGGACGGAGCAGATCATCATGGAGGTGTTTGAGCAGTGTGGGGAGGTCATAGCTATCCGCAAGAGCAAGAAGAACTTCTGCCACATCCGCTTTGCTGAGGAGTTCATGGTGGACAAGGCCCTTTACCTGTCTGGTGGGTGTGTTTGGCTCAGAGGGAAGCTTAAAATTCTGGGACAGAACCCTGATGGTGCCTTTATAGACAGAACAATAGGAACTGGGGCAGATCTCTCTGGTGCTGTGTCAGTTTGCCTTCTGCTGCCGCTGAGTTTCTGCTTAAATACACGAAAACAGCTCCTGAGAGGAAAGGCAGCAATGCTTTGTCACCTGAAAATGTATACAAAACATTGGGCTGAGGTACAGAGTCTATCCCCATCTTACATGGATAAGTGCCCAGCTAATTCTATAGCTAGTGCCTAAAAAAATGGACATTTGCTCCTAATTTGCCAGCTGGGCTGGTGGGCTCGACTTAGTGGGGTTTTATTTGGCTGGTGGGCTTGACTTAGTGGGGTTTTATTTGGCTGATGGGCTTGGCTTAGCAGGGTTTTATTTGGCTGGTGGGCTTGGCTTAGCAGGGTTTTATTTGGCTGGTGGGCTTGGCTTAGCAGGGTTTTATTTGGCTGCTGGGCTTGTGATGCCATGATGTTTTTTGCTTTTATATATATACCCCCTCTCTATACTCTTTTGTATAACTTTTATGTATTCTTAAGGGCCTTTTAGCCCACATCCTTCTAATTCTTCAGGTTTGATAACCAGCATAGGCCCAATATTCCATTAAGCAAGGAGACCAAACATCCTGGAAGGCTCAGACACCAAGGCCTTCTCCGGAACACATTTTGTAAACTAAGATAGGCCTGTCCATGGGGAGAAGGTTCCTCGGGGAGGGGGGGTTCACTCAGCCTCCCATTGAGGAATCTTTGATAGATAAACTAATTAGTAAAGCCTATAATTTTATACCCAAACCATTGTGGGTGTGCATTTCGGGGGTACCCACGGGGGAGCATTTTGGTGTGCATTTGGATGTGCATTTTGGTGTGCATTTGGATGTGCATTCCAGCATGCTCCACCTGGACAGAGTGCACCAAGGATCCTTAAAATAAATACCAAGGTAAAATCCCTTTTTCCCTTCTAACCGTGTTTGGCTCTTGATTTTAAGACCAAGAAAAGGCATCACTTGGCATAGCACGATTTTCTTCCCCATTAGCCATCGGGGCTGAACCCCCTGGGCTCCTTTTGCCACGGGAGCCCCAGGTAAACCCCCATCCTACCCCAGCACCCCTCGTTCCCTCCAGGCTACCGCATCCGGCTGGGCTCCAGCACGGACAAGAAGGACACGGGGCGGCTGCACGTGGACTTTGCGCAGGCGCGGGACGATCTGTACGAGTGGGAGTGCAAGCAGCGCATGCTGGCGCGCGAGGAGCGGCACCGGCGCCGCCTGGCCGAGGAGCGCTTCCGCCCGCCCTCGCCGCCCCCCGTCGTCCACTACTCCGACCACGAGTGCAGCGTGGTGGCCGAGAAGCTCAAAGGTGAGAGGGGCTGGGCGGGCACAGCTCTGCGTTCTCCAGGGGTTAGCGCGCAGCTGCCTTCTTTTTGTCAAAAAACCCCTGCACTTGAGATTTTTATAGAATCTCAGGGTGCAGAGGATCTGAAGGCTCAACTGGCCCAGCCTTTCTTGGCAAAAGCACGGTCTAGACCAGATGGCCCAATGCTCTGCCCAACCCAGTCTTGAAAGCCTCTGGTGTTGGGGAATCCAGCACTTCTACAGTGCTGCCACTGTGAGAAGTTGTCCCCAGGAGTACCCATTCCCCCTCATCCTTTCCACGTGACTCCCTTGGAAAAGAGGAGTTTCCATCTTCATAGCCCTCCCCAGGATACAGTGACGAGGTCTCCCCTAAATCTTATTTTCCCAAGGCAGGACAAACCTGTTGAGTGCAGCAAACTTGTACAAATCAGAACTGTTCAGTACAGGTTTCTTCCAGATAATTTTGGTTAAGGTTGAAAGGACTAGTGTAAGACCTTCTTGGAAGCTTGAGATTCATGTGTGAGCTGATGATTTTGGGGCTGGAGGACATTTCCTTTCACAAAAGGGTCCATCTGAGTAGACATGAAGTTTTCCAGTAAGTTCCTAGTGCTCGTTCCTCCTCTTGCTGCAGCTCAGCAGGTGATTTGCTCCATCAGCTTGGTGCTAGACTTGCCTTCCTTTGTACAGCCACGTGTTCAGATCCTTCCCTGCTTGCAGGAGTTGTGATCAGTCACCTGAAGGACGCTGACCTTTGAAGGAGAGCGGTTCAGCCCCAGGGGAAGGAGCTGAGAGCTGCCCGGGCCAGCCCAGATCTGTGGTGTAAAGCTGTCCTTTCTTGCTGCAGATGACACCAAGTTCTCGGAAGCCATCCAGACCTTGCTGACCTGGATAGAACGTGGGGAGGTGAACAGGAGAACTGCCAACAACTTCTACTCCATGATCCAGTCGGCCAACAGCCACATCCGCAGGCTCGTCAACGAGAAGGCGGCTCACGAGAAGGAGATGGAAGAAGCTAAGGAGAAGTTCAAACTGGCTCTCTCAGGGATCCTGGTGCAGTGTGAGTGGTGTCTCCACGCTGGATGTTGGTTGTCTGGTGTAGGGAAGACTCTTAATTTCTGGAGTCTGGAGAGGCCCTGCTAAAAGGGCTCTGGGAAAAGAAGTGGCAATTCCTTCTGTGCAGCTACAGCTAACTTGGAATCGTGTGGCACTAACCTGGCAAAAATTCCTTGTGGGGCTTTTTACTGGAGTAAGAGTCCACATCTGGGGGGAGGAGAGAATGAATTCTGAATTTGTTTCCTTTTAATTATCGTCTGTTATTAGTTCTGTCATCTTTTCAACCCCTCCTGTGCACAGACAAGGTAAGTTCCTGGGAATCTGGTGCCTCAGCCAAGTGTGCAGGATTTGTTCGCCAAAGGTAGGACGCAGCAGAGCGCTTCCAACACCCTGCTGCAGAACCTGGGTCTTTCAAATCCCAGTACTTTATAAAACCGGGGAATTGAGGAAGAGGCATGGACTGTATTAATTCCAGGATGTGATTTGTAACAGTTCCTCAGACCGTTCATTGCCTCTTACACATCCTTGCTTTAATAAATCTGAATATTTTTACTTTTTTCTGAGTACCTTCTCCACAATTGTACTAATTCTCCTTGAGCCCCTTGCCTAGCTTGTGAACATTCTTAACTTTTGGTTTTGTACCTAATAATTTTAGCTGTTAGTTTTTTGAATTGTTTTGTTTCTTTAAATTCTGTTGATGGTAAAAACTACGGGCACACGGTCCAGAGGGATATACAGTGAGCACTGCAGAGTAAGTAGTAATAGAGACCAGTGTGTAACTCCACTCTCTAAAACCAAAATGGATCTCTCAGCCAGCCTTAGGTTACTCTAAGGAGCAGGGAGATGTGTTTATTTTGTGAGAATTATGGGTACTGCATCACAGGCATAGAAAAAAATCAAGTGGATGTGCTTTGTGCTGTGGGTGAGCTCTCAGCCAAGGAGGAGCACTTTGTGTATTCCAAATCCTCTGAATTTTCTAGTGAAGCAGAAGGAATAAATCCCAGGACCAAGAAAAGCTGATGGCTGGTGATTTTTTGCTTTGGTCCTGGTCCTTTTCCTGTGGCTCACACAGGCTGTGGCTCTGTCCAAGGGCCAGAACTCGTGCTTGTAGCTCATCACCCCATTTCAGAGGTGAGTCCTGCCCCTCTGAACCTCTTACACTCCCAGCCAGCCTCGCACAGCGTATTTGGATATTTTTCAGCACCTGTGCTGCCTTTTTTCCCACGTGTCCTGCCTTTTTCCCAGCTGAGAGCAGAGCCCATTCCCCAGTTGGTCGTTGCTCCGTGAGCGTTTGGCCCTGGCCTGGCAAAGCCCAGAGGGCTCTTTCCCTTCCCTGAGCGTAGCGTCAGCGCAGTGCAGTGTTGTGAGAAAAGGGGGGCCAAACCACCTGCCTGATTCCACTTTTTTACTCCTTTACTCCTCTTGTTCGCCCTCTCTGGATGCTATTCGGGCCCGATTTGCTGCTGATTTGCCACTCCAGTCGAGCAGATAGTGGCCGTGTACCATTCTGCCTCCAAACAAAAGGCTTGGGACCATTTCACGAAAGCTCAGCGTAAGAACATCAGCGTGTGGTGCAAACAAGCAGAGGTTGGTAATCTTTTCTTGTGTTAGATCCTCCAGCACGGTCTCTTGCTTGTCAGGGTGTTGATGTTCAGTTTGCACGATGCTCGCGTGGATAACGACACCTTCCTTCACAGTGTGAGGTGGGGATCACTCAGGAGGCTCTTGTGGTACAGGTAATAAATTTTCTCTTGGTATTTGTGTCACCAGTAGCAATACATCGAGACCTGTCTGCTGATGGAAGTTGTGCACAGTAACAGTCATAGTAATAATAATTAATACTGATTTTTTTTTTTTTCTGCTGGTTTTAATATTAAAGCAAGAAGGATTTCTAGAGAGATGTTTAAAAAAGCAACAACAAACCCTAAGTGTCATCAGAATCTGTTCCATCACATTTTTGTGTGGTATTTCCACCTTGAGAGGTGGAAATAATTGCAGATGAACAGCCTGGAAAGCTTGAGGGAGGATGTTCTCATGTTTGTGTATTTATCCCATGAAGTGACATGATGAAATGTGTGGTTTAAAGATGGTGATCAGGAGGGAGCTGATGGAATAAGCTCCTTGTCACTCCCACTGCTCTTCCTGCAGGAGGAAGAATAGTTCTTAGTCCAATAAGATTTGATCAAATCAGATAAGGGAGTCAGGCAGAATGTCAGAAATAAGGAAGCTGAGGTAAAGAAAGGGTGTCCACTGGAAAGGGATGGGTGGGGAGATGTTTGTCCTGGGGGCTGTGATGGAATCCCTGCTGGCAGCTGTCACCTTGGGCCTGCAGGACCTTGCACTTGGCCTTGTTGAGTCCCATGAGGTTTGATCCCACTCCTCCACCTGTCCTGGTCCCTCTGGCTGTCATTCCTTACCTCTAGTGCAAATCTGCTGCTGTTCTGGGTTTGTCTGGGGTATTGAGTTCCTTACTACAAACTTGGAAAGCAAGTCTGTCCCAGCAAAGCCAGCAGCCGTCTTTCACCTTTAGGATTATTTAACATCCAGAGTGAATTTGGGCAAAGCTGAGAGGCTGGTGATCTGTGATCCCCATGGGCTGGGGTGTCCAGGCCACCTTCCTGTGCAGCTGCAGCCTGAGGATGCTGTGGATCAGAGCCAGGCAGGGCCCTGCTGGTACCCAGCAGGTGGCTGATCCTGCACTGTGCTGGAACACTCTAAATGCCCATGGTGTCCTGGGGAGTTTCCAGCTGTGATCTCCCCATGAGACTGCACTTGTGGGACTTTGCCAGATCCCACTGAGTCAAACCTTGGTAGCAGCTGTGAGAGGAGCCAAGGTTCCTTTTGCAGCTGGGAAGCCAAGTGCAGTGTGATTGAGATTCACTGTGAGCCCAGTGCTCCCGTCCTTCCTCGCCTTCTGATCGCTGGCTGTGGCTGGGGTGGGAGCTCTCTCTCCAGCTGGAGCTGTCTTTTGTTCCAAGGTAAGTTCTCTCCCAGTGGGAGGAGGCTGTGAGACCACTGGTGAGGCCTCTTTCAGGAGCCCTTCAGCTGCCAGGCTCAGTCTGCTGCTCTCCCCCAGCTTAGGGACTGCTCTTAAAGGAAGGTGGAAGCCACAAGATGCAGCTTCTCAGTTCAGATTTTGGCAGCTATAGATATATTTATAAAAACGTTGCTAGTACGTGATACATTTTTAGGTGTAATTTAAAATGTCTCTTAGCTCATTGTAGATATCAGATGCTGGCTAAAGGGTCTCTCAGCCTTTTGGGGTCACCTTGAGGAGGTCCCTGTATGTGCAGGGGTGCAGCTGTAGCTTGGTTTGCCCTGTCCCAGCTCAGGTTGGGACTTTTGGCTCCAGAGAATTAGGGCTGACTCCGGTTCCTCACTCAGCAGGGCAGACCTGCCTCATCACCAGAGCAGGAGGGAGATGGAAGAGTCAGTGATCCCAGTAGCACCGACAGAGTGTGCTGGATATTGTCCTTGATCTAATAATCTGAGCCAGTTTTTAAATCATATCCTGGAGTTGTGTGTTGCAGACCTAGATTTCAGCAACTTTTCATCCAGCCAACCTGTTCCTCGAGATGTGTATTGAAACCCCCTCTGCTTTCTGAACCCCAGGAAATCCGTAACATCCACAATGATGAGCTGATGGGCATTCGGAGAGAGGAGGAGATGGAGATGTCTGATGAGGAAATAGAAGATCCATCAGAGATGAAAGAAACGGAAGAGTCAGGTAAAATCCCTTTTTACAGCTCGTAACCTGCTTCTCTTCAGGAGTCCCATTCTGAGTGTTTTGTGCCCCAAAGTGGTCACAGGCTGAGCAGAATCACTGCAGTTACCTGGAGCTGTTTCCTCTCAGTGCCGGGGTCTGGAGCCAGTGTCTGTCACTGCTCCCTGCCCTGTCAGGGGAGCCTAAAGCAGTGTGTGAGCTGCTGTTCCTGTGAGAGGGTTGGGATTCCTGGAGCTGGATGTGGAGGAGCTGGAAGCTGCCTGCCCTGTGCAGGTGATGTCCAGCTGCAGATTTCACCCTGCACTGTGGAGCTGTGCTGTTCAGTGCACTCCTGAGTCTGCCCTGGGATCTTCTTTCCCTCCTTTTTTTTACCTCTTCCAGCCTAAACATTGCATTGACACTGAGAAGAGTCTTGAAGAGTTTGTTTTCTAAACAGATCATGGGATCATGGAATGGGTTGGAAGGAACCTTAAAGCTGATTCAGTTCCCCCCCCTGCCATGGCAGGGACCCCTTCCACTGTCCCAGGCTGCTCCAAACCCCATCCAAGCTGGCCTTGGACACTGCCAGGGATCCAGGAGCAGCCACAGCTGCTCTGGGCACCCTGTGCCAGGGCCTCCCCCCCCTCCCAGGGAACAATTCCCAGTTCCCAATATCCCATCCATCCCTGCCCTCTGGCCCTGGGAAGCCATTCCCTGTGTCCTGTCCCTCCATCCCTTGTCCCCAGTCCCTCTCCAGCTCTCCTGGAGCCCCTTTAGGCCCTGCAAGGGGCTCTGAGCTCTCCCTGGATCCTTCTCCTCTCCAGGTGAGCACCCCCTGCTCTCCCAGCCTGGCTCCAGAGGGGCTCCAGCCCTGTGATATCCCAAACAGCAGGAGCCATTCCTTTGGGTGCTCAGGATTTGTAACCAGGAGCTGCTGAGCCCCTGTGCCGGGTGGGGAGAGCTCCCAGGGGCTTCTTGCTGCCCGCTGTTTGACCCCTGTGCTGTCCCCAGCGCTGGTGTCACAGGTGGAGGCGCTGAAGGAGGAGAACGACAGCCTGCGCTGGCAGCTGGACGCCTACCGCAACGAGGTGGAGCTGCTCAAGCAGGAGCAGGGCAAGGCCACCAGGGACGAGGACACCACCAAGGAGCAGCAGATGAAGCTCCTCCAGCAGGCTCTGCAGGGCATGCAGAAGGTGGGACTGGAATTTTCCACAGCAGGGGCCGTGCTGCAGGGGAAGGGGCTGGGATGGGCGGCAGAAACACGTGGAAAAACACTGGATTTTAGCAGGATCCAAACTGGCCAGGGGGAGCAACTTTGTCTTTTCCAGTGATGCTAAAAAAACCCCCAAAGCAAGTATTGAAACCAGGGGTTGTGTGTGAGCTGATAAGTCCCATGGAAGCAATCCATAGTTAATGGATTCCTCGGGTGCTCTTTACTGTGACTTCCAAAGTGCCCAGTCTGTCCATAACCAGCTGAGGAAGGAAGTGGGAAATCCCATCCACTGGGGGTGGAATTACTGCCCCATATTTACACAGCCATGCTTTTTTGTATGCTGATAGGCAAAGGCATTTCTAAGGTACACTGGAGATCCTTCTTGTTTTATGCTTCATCTGGTAATGGTTCTGGATGTGCTTGGTCTGGTCTTCGTGGAAAAGCTCTTCTGAATTTTATGGTCTTCAAACAATAGTTGGTGGAAGGCAGATTAAGAGTTTCTTTTCTCTTCCAGCATCTTTTGAAAGTCCAAGAGGAGTACAAAAAGAGAGAAGCTGAGTTGGAAAAAGTGAAAGAAGACAAACTGAAAATAGAAACATTACTAGAAAACCTGAAGGAGCAGGTATGTGCCATCCAGGTCTTCCCTGTGCAGTCCTTGGATTCTGTGGTCCCTCAGGAGCACAGTGAAGGGCTTCTGTCCTTCTGCACTCTTGGTGAGAATGCCCAGCCCTGGCTTGGAGCAGTTGTCCTTGGAAAGTGAGGAAAAATGACCTGTCAAATTGCAGGATGTCTGTCAGTAATGAACCTGCTGTTGCTTCATATACCTGTGAGACAATCTCAGCAACTGTATAAACAAAATATAACTGTCACTGAGCAGTGTACAGTGGCATCACAGCTGGAACGGGGTTTTCTGCAACCTGAGCTTTTAAAAGATAAGAAAAAAAGGTCTCAGTTATTGGACTCTGATATTTACAGTTGTGGTTTAGGAACACGTTCTGATCTGCCCTCCATAAAACACTTTGGAACTGGAAGTTTTTGTGAGTGTTTTAGTATTTTATGCTCGCTGGGTTTATTCCGAACAAAAATTCCAAGCAGAAATCCGTAGTGCTGCTTCTCAGGTTTGATCCACTCTGATTTGATTGTGGATCAGGGCATGAATCTGCACTTGCCTGGTCCTTTCCCCTATAGCACAGACACAATTACACAAGAAGCATGAGGCAGCATTTTCCTTGGCCCACAGAGCCTGATAGTGGGTTTATCTCGTTTTCCATCTTTAGTCCCACTTTTCTGTGCCAGGAGCTAGGGAAGATAATAAATGCCATTCTACTAACTAAAAATGGTTTTGTGTATTCCTGTAATCATCAGAGCAGGAGCTTCAAAACAAAAATGACAGATTATCATCAGTAATGTTTCCTTTCTTTGCCCATATATAGCAGAGCATGGCAGATGAAGAGGACAAGGAGGGAGATGCAGCTGACTGCCAAGGGAATGTAAGTCCAAGAGCTGCTTCTCTGGGACAGTGGAAGGTGTCCCTGCCCGTGCAGGGCTGTAAGGTCCCTTCCAACCCATTCCATGATTCCATAGTCTCCAGGAGGAGGCAGGCTGTGGGTTTGCAGTGCAGCTGCTGGGCTGCAGTCCCTGGATCAGCTTCCACAAGGCAGAGCTCCTCTTTCTCCCCTGGAAGCAAATGTGGGAGCTGAGGCTGCTCGGGCACAGCCTCAGCCCTGCGCAGCTGAGAACTGCACTGCTGTAAGAATTTGAGCAAACCCAGGGGACCACTCAGTGCTATCTTCGTCCCTGGCCTCCCTCCAGCCCATCTCACTGGTCACTGGAAGCTGTTCCCAGTTATAGCTGTCCACAGCTCTCAGGCCACTGGAATTCCGCATAAAGCTGGGGAATAAAAGCGAGTCCTGCTTTTAGTGCACCCACGGTCTTTGCATTGTTGTGTTTGTGTCAGGGATAATAAATGGTGCCAAATTCTGTTTTAATTCAGTACCACAGGCTCAGGTCAGGGACAGTCTGATCTTAAGCCCTGTGCAGCCCCATGGCATTTGATTAATCACATTTGTCTCAGTTTGGGCATTTGAAAAATAAACCTCTGCAGCTGAATCAGTCATGGCAAGGCCACAATCTGGTTTGTATTTTGTTGTTTAAAGCAAGGCCCTTCTGCAGCAGATGTCAGAGAGCAGGCCTGGTACAGGGTGTGTGGTGGCACCTGCTGAACTTTGTGGCCTTTTCATCTCACTTGGTGGATCACACCCAGCAGCATGGACACAGCTGTGCTTTGTTGGGAGCATTTTGGAAAATAGACAGCAGTGATGGATGAAAACCAGGAAAACACCCCTGCACACTCTACTGAGCCTGCCCAAGCCAGTGCCTGCTGTGCCAGGCTGTCTGGAACGTGCCCTGGGGGTTTGTTTTGCAGGAGAGCGGCACGTCCAGAGTTTGTGCCTGCAGCCAGGAGAAGGAGTGTCCCGTGGAGAAGACATTGAGCAACAGCCCTGTGAAATCTGAACGAGAAGTTCTCTTGGTTGGTGAGTCCTGCTCTGGGCTCGGTGGTGATGCTGGAGACCTGGGCTGGGGGAACCTGCTTCAAGGTGATCTTGGACTCCTCCTGCCCACCTCTGCCTCCTTTGGTTATCCCAGGGGAGGGGGCAGTCCTGGAACTGAGGAAAACCTCGAGCTTTGCTGGGGTCAGGGTGTGACCCTGTGACACCTGGCTGCCTGCAGTGGCACAGGGCTGGTGTTCCCTGCTGGCTTTTGTCCCGTGACAATGACCTTTGTGGCGTTCCTTTCCCAGGGATAATTTCAACGTTTCTCCACGTGCATCCCTTTGGAGCCAGCATTGAGTACATCTGCTCCTACCTACAGCGCCTGGACAGCAAGGTGAGTGTGGGACAGGGGGGTGTGGGACAGGGGGGTGTGGGACAGGGGGGTGTGGGACAGGTGGCTTTTGTGCTCCTTTTTGGAGCAAATGGGAGCCCCTGTGCAAAGGCTCCTGGCTGTATGGAGGAATTACATCTCATTTCTCTATCCTGGTCTCCAGCTGTCTTCCTTAAAGAGCCCCGGGGACAGGAGGCCCCACAGGCATGGGAATCCTGTCTTGGGATTGGAACTTTTCCAGCTGCTTGTGTTTATAATTTGCTGAATGTTTAATTTACCCTTTCCTAAGAAAACACGTCTCCCTGGCCTGGCTCACTCCAGCCTTATAAAGACAGAGTTAATAATTCATCTCCTCATCCTAGCTTGGGATTTGTCTGTGGGGCCAACAGCTGCCTTTATTTTGGTTTGGAGCTCCCATAAAACTGCCATCACAGCACTCAGCTGCCTTCTGGAAGTTCCTCTCTGGTATCCCCAGTGCAGAGAAGGGCTCCTGGAAGCTTCTGCCTGGGAGAAGCCCAGTGCAGAGCCTCCCCTTTAACCTGTGCTATGACATTGTTCTCCTCGTGTTGGCTCACACTCGGGGCTGTTCCCGGTGTCCTTTGTGTTCCTTCTGAGCTCTTCTGTCTCCTCCTTGACTCTTGCAGGAGCTCACATGAGTTTGGGATGTTATTTTCAACCCTGAGCAGATCTTTGGGCCTGATGTGAGGCAGGGGAAGGGGAGTACTTGGAAGTACAACCTGGGTTCTCGATGCTGCCGGCAGGAAAGGAAGGGGAATATCTTTCTCCTGTTCCCTGTCCATTGTTCTCACCAAGAAGGTCAGCAGAGAACACAAAAATTAAGATCCAAGGTGGTTTGGAGCCATGGAAGAGCCCTTCAGAAGTTGTCTGTAGCCCTGAGTGTGGCTTGGCAGGACCTTGGGCTGACGAACCCACCTCACCTCAGGTTCCTTCTCCGCAGTGGTGCAACCCCTGTCTTAGCTCTTGGCTCTGTTGGAGCAGCTCCTGCCCTGCCAGGGATGTGAGAGTTAAACTAAAGTGAAGATTAAAGTGCTCCCTGTTCAGTGACTCCAATACCTGGGAGGTTTAAATCCGTTCTCTTGCATTCCACAGGGGAGAATTCAGCCAGTCCCTTTACCCCGACTCCAGTGCTCATCCTGCAGCCATCTCACCCCAAAGTGTGTCCCAGCACTGTCCCCATGAGTTCAGGGAAAGCCTGGGTGAACTTGAGCAGTGTAACTGAGTTTGAATTATCCCAGCCACCAGGGCTTCCACCTTCACTTTCAGTGATGTTTTCCTTGTGTTCCCCCAGATCTGCACGGCGGAGGTGGAAGTTCTCATGACACGACTGCAGAACACGTTCCGGCAGGAGCTGAGCGGGGTTGGGGCCAGCCTGGAGAAGAGGTGGAAGTTCTGTGGCTTTGATGGGTTGAAAATGACTTGAGCTTTGACTTAACGCTGGAAACAGTGGGATGTGGATGCTGAGCAAACCCGGGATGCTCCTCCCTCTGTTCCCGATGATTCCCTCGCACCACGGCCTCGGGGTACAAAGTGTGAAAGTGAAACCAAGTCCAGAGCAGCACTGGAAGGACCTTCAAGTTCTGCAGCTCCTTTGATCAGTTATTTGTTAATGGGCAAGTGCTGTTCAATATATTTGGGGAGAAAAGCTCCTGCCTGACCCTTTGAAGCACAGCGTGTCCACTCTGTGTTCTGCCAATGTTGTATGTGCTTGTGTGCCCAAATTCCTCCTCCTCAACCTTCCTTCTGCTGGGAGCAGCCATAGACTGTCCTGAAGCAACAACCAAGGGGCATCGTCTGGTTTCTAGATCACCAAAAGGGACAAAAAAGGCATTTTTTAGATATTTCTATGAGTAAAACCCAAGGTATGTTTAAACAGAAGATTTGGACGGCTCAGGAGCCTGTGAGCCAAGGAATTGGTTCTCTTTTGTGCTGTTTTCTCTGTTGGCAGTTAAGCTGAGGTGGGGCAGAGGGGGATTCTGGCAGTGCCACTCGTGCTCTGGATCATTCTGCACAGACCCTTTCACATGGGAAGGATGTTGAATTCCTTAGGGCTGTGGGTGGAGCAGAGCTACATCAGCCTGGCTTTTGGTGATTTTTACCACCCAGTTCCTCCACCTCCTTCGCTTTGGAGACCAGGCTCAAGCAGCACACACTCCTCTGCTCCTGAACCTTCCCAGCACTGTTCCTTGTGTTCCCAGTGCGTGCCAGGCTCTCCCCAGCTGGGCAGAGGTGCAGGGTAGCACAGCTCAGCCCATCTCTGCAGCCTGCCCAGAGCCCTCGGGGGCTCCTCCTGCCCTCAGCAGCCCCCCATTCCCAGCCTGGTGTCACCTGCAGGGCTCACAGCCCCCTCTGTGGTGTTCCTGTTCTGCCACACATCCTGACTGTCACAGTTTTCCAGCTGCACTCTTCCATCCCCTCCTGTTTGTTCCCCACGCCCCAGGCGTGGGTGCCCTTCACTTGGGCTCTTGATCCCACCTCATCTTCAGGGAGAAGCCCCAATTCCTATGTTCCTATTCTCAGGCACTTGCCGAATTTGTGACCCATCCCCAGCCCTGGTGTCATTCTCCAGGTGTTTCTCCACCCTGTGCCATGGCTGAGGTGGTGCCCAGGTGGGCACAGGGACATTCCTGGAGTGTTCTGTGTGGCTGGCACAGACACCTGGTGTTGTGTGAGCCAATTCCTCATCCCAAACCCCAAAGTTGCCCTGGTGACACCAGGCCTGGAGCCAGGTATTGACCTGCTGGCTCTGTTTCTCCCCTCACTGTTCCCTGCAGCTGGGGGGACAGAGGAGAGCACTCCCTGTGCTTCTGCTCCCTCACCACTCCTCCCAAGGCCCTGAGGTCTCTCCACATCCCTTGGATTTCTTCCTGCACCTTCATCCCCCAGCCCAGATGACCCATCCTCCTCCTCCTGCCCCTGGCAGGGCCTGGCACCAGTTCTCCCTGGGCACTGGGGGGACAGCCCTGCTGTGCCAGGTGGGAATGTGGCACCTCTGCCACCTGTCCCTTGGGGTCAGCCAGGTGGAGAGAGGGCAGGGTGGTGTGTACTCAGTGAGACCTCTCCTTGGGAAAATCAGGGAAGAAACCTCAGAAATCAGGAGGGTTGCAGAGCCCTGAGAGCAGCCGTGGCTGGAGCACACCTGGAGCCAGGGGAGACGTGGGATGGGTGGGGCCGGGGCCGGGCTCCCCAGCGGTGCAGCTCCACAGCACAAGGACTTGCTGGGTCCCGGCCTCTGCCGGCTGCAGGGTGGGAGCTGGGATGGGGCTGGGGCACCGTGGGCAGCCAGAGCCCCCTCCTGGGGGGCTGAGGGGGCTGGGGCTGTTGGAGAGAGCGAGCAGGTTGTTCCATGGGGCAGCAGGAGGGAGAGGAGCCAGGGCCTGTGGAGCAGTGGCTGGTGTGAAAGTGAGTGAGGGCTGGAGCTCCCCAGGGTCCTGCTGCTTCCCCTCTCCAGGCTTTCCCTAGCAGGGACTAAGGGCCTGAGACAGCAGGGACTGAGGTTTCCCTGAGCCCCTGTGTGCTCTTTCTCCCCAGGAGAAATCCATCCTGCAGGTGGGCTGCTGAGGTGACACCCAGGGGTGGGTGGCAGAGCTGCTCCCACATGGGCTCTTGCTCTCCTTGCTCCCAACACCGAGCACTGGCCACACTGGGAGCAGATAAAAACCCTTTACAAAGATGTTCTGAATAGTTGTGTCCCTGCAGATGAATGCTGTATTTTTAAGGAATAAACATTTTTTATGGGCAAATCTTGGCCCTGCTGCTTTCTTTGTCTTGTGTTTGCTGCCTGCCAGGGTGAAGAAGAGGCTCCATCCCAGGTCCTTGGCTGTGCCCCTTCCCAGCTCCTCTTCCATGCTCCATCCCAAGCCCTCCAGACCTTCCTTGTGAATCTGGAGAGCACTCAAACACCAGCCCCAGATGCTCCCTGCTCCCTCGCAGCCTCTCTGGTGACCCCAGCCCAGGCACCACATTCCCAGTGCAGATTTCCCCTGCCAGCACCGCTGATGCTTTGGGGGTGTCCTGGTCAGCCTTGGATGGGAGCAGGGAAAGCTGAGGATGGAGGGGATTGAGCAATGGCCGATCCCTGCCAAGGCTCAGTGTCCAGCGTGGGAAGCGCGGTTCCTTCCATCCAACCCTGCCCTCTCTCCCCACGCTGTTTCTGGCTCTCATTTCTTTGGCAGAAAATTCACATTCTCATCCCCTCTCTCCTCCCCTCGGCTGTGGCAGCTCCTTTCCATCACTTCCCTGCTTCTCCTCCTGCCTGTGGGCTGGGAAGGGCCCCTGGAGCCATCGAGGAGACGCTGCTGTGGAAACCTTTATCCCAAAGGAAGAGCTGGGAGCTCCGGGAGCTGCTGGTGCTGCTGCGAGGGGACACGGGAGAGGTAAATGTGGGCCCTTGTTCCAGCTGGGAAGAGAGAAACTGCTGCTGCTGAAACTGGGGGAGCAGCCACTGTTCCTTGGGAGTGGAAGGGACAGCGGGACTGAGCTTTCCCCATGAGATTTCCTGAAACAAGGAAATCCCTGGTCCTGTTTGGAGCGAGTGAGATTCCTGCTCCAGCATCCCCCTCCAAAGGAGGATTTCTGTGGGGCTCTGGCTTTGCCCCTGCTGTGGGCTGGCATTTTCTTCTTGTGGGGAGTCCGGGGGCCTGTCCAGGCTGAGCCAGCTCTGCTGTCCCATGGGATCTGCAGGGACACCCATCCCTGTGCCCTGCAGGGACACCCATCCCTGTCCCCTACAGGGACACCCATCCCTGTGCCCTGAAGGGGTCACTGATCCCTGTGCCCTGCAGGGACACCCATCCCTGTGCCCTGCAGGGGTCACTGATCCCTGTGCCCTGCAGGGACACCCATCCCTGTGCCCTGCAGGGGTCACTGATCCCTGTGCCCTGCAGGGACACCCACGTTGCTGCTGTGCCTCTGGCCTGGAGGTGCCAGGCCCCATCTCAGCTGTTCCCAGGGATGTAAATCCACACCTGGGGTGAGAAGCAGGGGCAGGTTTTTGGGGTTAACTCCTGGAGGATGAGCTTTGGGGTGCCAGCGGTGGTGGCATGTCATGGGGCTCTTGGAGTGACGCCTGGGGTCAGGCAGATAAGCAGCAGCTTCTCCTTCCTGCCTTCCCTTCCTGCCTTCCCTCTGCTGCTCCCTCTCCCAACTGGGATTCCTCCTCCTCCTCCTCCTCACCCCATGGCAGCTGCGTCCCCCAGGGCTGAGCTCAGGCAGGGGCTGTGGCCGTGGGCTCTGCTGGAGTGTGGAGCTTCACCTGCACAAAGGTAATTGCCTGCAGTGTGTCTGTCTGGGGGTTTGTCTGTCCATCCCTCCCTCCATCCATCCCTCCATCCATCCATCCATCCCTCCATCCATCCCTCCATCCATCCCTCCATCCATCCATCCCTCCATCCATCCATCCATCCATCCATCCATCCATCATCCATCCATCCCTCCATCCATCCCTCCATCCATCCATCCCTCCATCCATCCATCCATCATCCATCCCTCCATCCATCCCTCCATCATCCATCCCTCCATCATCCATCCCTCCCTCCATCCCTCCATCCATCCCTCCATCCATCCCTCCATCCATCATCCATCCATCCCTTCATCCATCCATGGCAGAGCTGCTCCTGCCCTTTGGGAGCTGCTGGTGCAGCAGAGGTGTAGGAATTTCTGTGGAATTGCTCGGGTTGGGAGGGACCTTAAAGCTCATCTTGTTCCATGCTGGGACATTTTCCACCAGCCCAGGTTGCTCCAAGCCCCAGTGTCCAGCCTGGCCTTGGACATTTCCAGGGATCCAGGGGCAGCCACAGCTGCTCTGGGCACCCTGTGCCAGGGCCTCCCCACCCTCCCAGGGAACAATTCCTTCCCAATATCAAACCTAAATCTCTTCTCCTGATGCCTCCAAGGCCTTTGCTGGAAGGTTGAAGTGAGATGATGTGGTTGGGGCATCTGCAGCCCCCCTGTCTCTTTGGAGAGGCGACAGAGGGACTCCTGCAAACACCCCCAGGGTTGTTCCCAGCGGTTTCTCTCCTAAAGCTGGTGTCGCTGCCCTCTGTTCCTCTCACACAGGTGTGTCTTCCAGAGGACCTTTGGCTCGGCCCCTGTGCCAGGCCCCAGCCCAGGGATGCAGCCCGTGGCCCTGCAGAGCCTGTCCGAGCTGGAGAGGGCCAGTCTGCAGGAGCTGGCACTGTTCCAGCTGCAGGAGAGGCTGCTCGTGGGGCACCTCAGCCTGGACAGAGGTACAGCAGGGGGAGGAGGGGACAGGAGGGGACAGGAGGGGAGAGGATGGGACAAGAGGGGAGAGGAGGGGACAGGAGGGGAGAGGGTGGGGGAGGATGGGAGAGGGGGGCGAGGATGGGGAAGGGTGGGAGAGGGGGGA
>VZRV01005020.1:92112-113897 GCA_013398115.1 Falcunculus frontatus
GAAGATGGGAGAGGAAGGAGAAGATGGGAGAGGAGGCTCCTGCCAAGGGGCACTGAGGCTGAGCCATTCATGCTGCTCACCCCTGCACCACAGCCTGGGATGATGGCTATGGAAAGACATTTGTGACATGTTTTGGTCCATTTTATTTCTCATTCCTGCTTTGTTCTGAGCCCCGAGGGCCTGATCAGCCTGTGGAGGGGTTTGCGTGTCCACAGCAGTGTGAGAACGTGACCCTCCCACCCCCAAACCCAAACCAGATGTGACAGCTCAGCGAGGGCTCCACTGGGATTGTCAGAGTGCCCTTGGGATGGGATGGGATTTGCTGCTTGGATCCATGTCCAGCACTAAATCCCGATGCTGGAAAGGGGCTTATGGGAGAGTGGATAATGCCCTGGGACATTGAAGGGTGGATAAATTCAAGAGCTCCACAGGAACTGAGCACAGAGGCCCTGTCAGGGCTCCCAGGGCTGCCTGTGCCCCCATCAGCAAACCCTGAGAGCTGGGGGTCCTCAGACTCCTTCCCAAATCTGCTTCTCACCCCCTTTGTGTGCCTCCTCTGCCCTGGGCCATGCTTTGGCATCCCAGCAGGGCAGGGGATGCCACCAGCTCAGCAGACCTGGGGCTGGGGGGGCAGAGGGAGCTTGGGGGTCTGCAGCCCCCCTTCCCCTCACAGCAGCCCCAAGGATGGAGGCCCCAGCTCCCTGGAGCCTCTCCCAGGGATGGAGCATCTCCCAAAGCCCAGCCTCACCCTGAGCACCAAGTGCCTGAGGGGACACCTGAGTTTGGTTTCCTGTCTTAATATTCCAGAGATTTCATGCCATGAAATGGCTTCACGGAGAGTCCAGCACAGCTCCCCTCTCCCTCCCAGAACTCCCAGTTGCTCCAGGGCTGCAGCCCCAGCCCCTGGAGGACTCTGACCACAAACATCCTGATTCCTTTTCTATTTTCTTTTATTTTGGGCTGTTGTGATCCCACTTGCAGTGACACCCTGCAGCAGCAGCTTCCCTAGGGACCAGCGCAGTGCTAAAAAAACCCCAAAGCCCAATATTTCCTTCCTGGTAGGTCAGTGTGCTGCTGGATAATTTATGTTGGCTGCCACACTCACGTTCCTCATTCCAGCTGTCAGAGCTTTCCTCTAAGTCTTACAAAATAACCCAAACAAGTAGATATAAGCTGTTCCTAGGAGAGAATTCCTCAGGAATGAGGAGTATGAGCCAGAACAGGGGGATGTGTCCTGGAAGGATTTAGGGTGGGCAGTGACTGAATTCTCAGTTCAGTGCTGCTGGATGTGTGAGGGGGGAGTCCTCCAGAGCAGGGTGGGATTTGTGATGGTGTTTTGTACAAATTGATCTGTCTGTGCCCTGTAAAACATTCCCCAGAACCTTTCTGGGCCGTGCTGTTCGTGTGGTGCCACGGGGTCCCTCCAGCCCTTCACCTGGGGAGGATGGTGCCCATCTCTGGGAATATTCCCCAGGCAGTGATGTCCCTCTCCAGGGCTGTTCCCTGTAGCTGATGTCCATCTCCAGGGCTGTTCCCTGTAGCTGATGTCCATCTCCAGGGCTGTTCCCTGTAGCTGATGTCCATCTCCAGGGCTGTTCCCTGTAGCTGATGTCCATCTCCAGGGCTGTTCCCTGTAGCTGATGTCCATCTCCAGGGCTGTTCCCTGTAGCTGATGTCCATCTCCAGGGCTGTTCCCAGGGGCTGATGTCCCTCTCCAGGGCTGTTCCCTGGGCAGCTGGTGCCCACTGCGTGTCCCAGGGGACTCCTGGAGCCCTCAGGGCCGTGGCTGTCACTGCAGTGTCCCCTGGCTGGAGGCTGCAGAGGGACAGGGAGCCTGTGCTGAACCAGCCCCAAGGTGCTGGTGCTGAACCTTTCCCTTCCCTTCTCCTCCCAGATGGCTCCAAAGGCATTAAATCCATCCGGCAGAAGCTGGAGAGCTTCTCAAAGGAGAGGAAAGGTGAGCAGCCTCCCTTTTACCCTGCTTTGGTCCCTGCTCTTGGGGGAATTGGGGATTTTTGGTGGGGTGGGGTGGGAGGTGCCCGAATCCAGCAGGATGCTTCATCTCAGGCTGTTCTTGGGATGGCTTCAGCTCGATCCAGCCTGGAAGGCACGGACAGGTGTGTGGAATGGGAACATGCATTTCCAAGCTGTGCACCTGTAAATGTGTCTCTCTGCCCATTTTGCCCCAATCTCCCTGCTCCCAGTTCTATTTTATCGTCCCTTGAATGACCTCAGTGACAATCCCAGGGCACACAGAACCCCAGAGCAGAGCCAGGTGGGAAAGAGCTTCCCCACACCAGCACAAAGCCCACCCAAGGAAACGACTGAAATTAATGCCTCCTATTTTACCAAATGGATTTGTGGCTCTGCTCTGGGTGTGAAACCCCAGGGCAGTGCCAGGGCCGGGGGTGAGGAGAGCCCTCCTTGCCAGGGGGATGGACAGGGGCTGGGGGTGAGGAGAGCCCTCCTTGCCAGGGGGATGGACAGGGGCTGGGGGAGAGGAGAGCCCTCCTTGCCAGGGGGATGGACAGGGACTGGGGGTGAGGAGAGCCCTCCTTGCCAGGGGGATGGACAGGGGCTGGGGGTGAGGAGAGCCCTCCTTGCCAGGGGGATGGACAGGGACAGTTACTTGGGAAGAATCCCACCGACACCGAGACTTTTCTTGAGCAGACGCAGCTGAGGCAAACCCTGTAGAAAGCTGGAGGTTCGAATTTGGGAAGGATCTTGTGGTGATTCATGAAGTTGTTGCTCCATAGACTCCATGGGGCTGTAGCCAGTGAAAGGCAGGAAGCTCCAGGAGGAGCTGGGACAGGCTCCAAGGAGCACACTGATGGAGAGCAGCTTTCCTTGGTGTCCCCTTCCTCCAGCACCCCATTTCCCACGCTGTGCCCTCCCCCTGGGGCTCTTTGGCAGGGTCCCAGCACCCCTTTCCTGCTCTCCAGAAGGAGCAGCTCCCTCGGGGTTTGCCTGGCTCCTTGGGAATGCATCACCCACTCCAGGGGCTCCCAGGGGCAGGAAAATGGGGTGGCATCCGAGCAGCTCCGCTCAGCAGCGATGGCTGTCCCTCCGTGCCGTGTCTCCCCAGACTGCTCTCCCCACACCTTCGGGGTCCCGCTGTCCCAGGTCATCGCCCACGACCGCGCCTGCCGGCAGCTGCAGGAGGCCGTGGGGAAGAGCCGCCGGCTGTGCCTCGAGGTGGAGGCCACGGTGACGAGATTCCGGGCTCAGAGGCACAGGAGGTTGGCGATGGGCACCAGCTGCATCCGGGCACCCGACGGGGGCTTCCCAGAGGAGCCGCTGTCCCCAGTGCTGCTGGACAAGAGCTCCCGGAGCCAGCGGAGGGTACGGTCCCCAAAACGGGCTGGGATGGTGCTGTGGGATGGGAGGGTCTGAATTCAGCTAGAAATGGGGTTTTCTGGGGTCTTTTCTTACTGATTGAGTTGGTTGTGTCCCAGGCTGGGCCGGTCCCAGTCTGTCCTCAGGGACATGGTGATGTCCCCAGTGCCCTCAGAGATGGGCTGTGAGCAGTGGGAGGCTCTTCACTAGAGCAGCTCTTATGGAGCTGAGGTTACCAGGGGGACATTTAAGGGTCTAGGGGACAGGGATGGATGGGATATTGGGAAGGAATTGTTCCCTGGGAGCGTGGGCAGACCCTGGCACAGGGTGCCCAGAGCAGCTGTGGCTGCCCCTGGATCCCTGGCAGTGCCCAAGGCCAGGTTGGACACTGGGGCTTGGAGCAGCCTGGGACAGTGGAAGGTGTCCCTGCACATGGCAGGGGTGGCACTGGATGCTGCCCTTTCCCAGAAACCCCTGAGGTCACGGCACTGACGGCTCTGTGGGGTCATTCCTGCCACCTGCAAACCCCCTCTGCCCCTTCACAGGGGGCCATGTCCGTGGATTCCATCACAGACCTGAGTGACAACGCCTCCGAGCTGCTGGAGGCACTGCAGCTCTCACACCCTCATGAGCTGGGCCCTCGCAGGAGCCGGGGCAAGAAGAAGCCGCTGAGCCTGAACCCCATCAGCTGGCAGGTGCCACGGATCGTGGACAGGTGCTGCTCTCACCTCGAGGCACACGGTAAGGGCTGGAAAAGCTCCTGGTGTGCGGTCACTGGGACCAGGGACCAGCCCCAGGGTGGGAGGAGGCACCTGCTCTAGTGGGCATCCAGGGAGGCACCCAAAGGTTGGACTCGATGGCCTTGGAGGCTTTTCCCAGCCTTAGTGATTCTGTGAGTCCTGGGCAGGGCATGTCCCAAGAAGCCTCCTGTGGAGTGCTCTGGGCTGGATGCAGAACCAGAGGGGAATGTCACTGAGAAGGGGATGCCATTGAGAAGGGGATGCCATTGAGAAGGGGATGCCATTGAGAAGGGGATGTCACTGAGAAGGGGATGTCACTGAGAAGGGGATGTCACTGAGAAGGGAATCTCACTGAGAAGGGGATGTCACTGAGAAGGGGATGCCATTGAGAAGGGGATGCCATTGAGAAGGGGATGCCATTGAGAAGGGGATGTCACTGAGAAGGGGATGTCACTGAGAAGGGAATATCACTGAGAAGGGGATGTCACTGAGAAGGGAACATCACTGAGAAGGGGATGTCACTGAGAAGGGAATGTCACTGAGAAGGGGATGTCACTGTGTGTGCCAGTGACCATCTCCTGGGGCCTTAACTCCTGCTGCACACCCAGCCCTCCCTCACAGTGCCTGTAGGGATGAGATCTCCCTCCCTCCCTCCCCACAGACAACCCCAGCAAGTCTCACAGCCTTTCCTTTTCGTCACTGCCTGGAGAAGGCAGAGCCATGCAGGAGGAGCCCAGCCACGGTGCTGAGGTGCCCCCAGGAGCAGCCAGGGTGGCAGGAGCTGTGGGAAGGCACAGCACTAACCTGTCTGTCCCCCAGGGCTCCAAACAGTCGGCATCTTCCGCGTGGGGAGCTCCAAGAAAAGAGTTCAGCAGGTAAAGGGAGACGCTCGCTGCATCCTCTGGCTGTGCCTTGTCAGGGACAGAGGCTCACGTGGATGGGGATGGATGGAGCTGACACTGGTGTGGAAAGGTCTAAACCAGGCTAGAGCAGAGTGTGATTTTCCTCCTTCTCATTTGTTCCATCTCCAAGCTGAGGGAAGAGTTTGATCGAGGGCTGGATGTTTTCCTGGACGAGCATCAAAGCGTTCATGATGTGGCTGCCCTGCTCAAGGAGTTTCTCCGGGATATGCCAGATCCTCTGATCCCCAGAGAGCTCTATGGAGCCTTCCTCAGCACGGCCAGTGAGTACCTGAGGGGCAGAGCCTGCACAGCCACAGGAGGATCTGTGCTGGGGGCACCTTAAATCCCGTGGGCACCTCTCACGAGGTCAGGCTGCTCCCAGTCCTGTCCAGCCTGACTCTGGACACTGCCAGGAACGGATCCTTCCTCACCACCCTTCTTTCCCAAAGCCTCTGGACAGCGATGGGATGGGTGCTGTGCTGCCTGGCACTGCCACGTGCAGTTACTGTAATCTGTGGGTTCGGTTTGGTTTTTTTTAAAATCGGATTATAAAAATCCCTCTGGTCCAGGACAGTGACTGTGCAATACCCGGCATCACCACAGCCCCTGCCGGGTTCCCCATCCCATGGGATGAAGGGTGGGACAGCTCCCTGCAGAGCTCATTCCCGTGCACGTGGAGGGGGCTGGAGGTGCCAGCTGGGCTGGGATCCCCACTGACCGCTGCCCTCTGCCCAGCCATGGAGGGGCCGGCACAGCTGGACACGCTGCAGCTGCTGCTGTTCCTGCTGCCCCCGTGCCACAGTGACACCCTGCTCCGGCTCCTGCGCTTCCTCAGCGAGGTGGCCCGGCACGCCGAGAGCTCCTGGGACCCCGAGGGCCACGAGGTAAGGCTGACCCAGGGCACCCAGGGACACCCAGGGACACCCAGGGCAAAGGGCACTCGGGCTGCTGCGGCTGGAACCGAGCTGCTGCAAGCCTGGGTGAAGCCTTTGGGAAAAAACAAATCCCCTACAGAATCCTGGGATCATTGAGGCTGGAAAAGGTGGGAGGGTGAGGCAGGTGGCAATGGGATGTGTGCTCCAGCACCTCAAACCCCTTGTGCTGGCCCTGCCACCACCTCAGAGAGGACCAAACTGGACCCAAACCAACATCTCACCCTCTCCTTGCCCTTGTGTTCCTGCCCTGGGGTGTGGGAGGGTATCCTGGGACACCCCATGCCAGTACATCCACAGTCCACAGGTTCCTTTTGTGCTTCCTTGTAGATCCCTGGGAATAAAATGACAGTTTCCAACCTGGCTACAGTCTTTGGTCCCAACATCCTGCAGAAGGAGAAGCCTGGAGAGAAAGACGCCGGTGCCCTGAACTTTGAGGACAGTGCTGCCATAATCCTGGTGCTCCAGAGGCTGATTGAGCACCACCACTCCCTGTTCATGGTACGTGGGGCTCCTCAGGGCTCTGAACTCTTCCAAGAGCAGCAGGGGAGAGGTGTGTGGGGTGTGACACCACCAAGCTGGGCCTGTGACCACGCCTGGAGTCCTTCCAGTGCCCTCTGCTCAGCCTCCTGCCCAGAGGGGCCCCTCGAGTGACGTGGCCCCGTGTCCCCAGGTCTCTCCAGAAATGCAGTGTGACATCCTGAGGAGGCTGTTCCAGACTGACCCCGATGTCATCGAGTACCTGCTGCGCAGGAAGTTCCCTGATGTGCCGTGAGTGCCCCTGGGGCTCCTCAGGGCACGGGGACAAGGACAGCACACCCTGCTCATCTTCCTCCACTCTGCTCCTTCCTGCACTGCTTCTGGCCATGAGCTCCTCAGAAAAAGCCCCTCACAGCCCAGTGTTCCCATCCCTCGGAGCTCCCTGTTCTCCTGTTCCTCCCCAGCAAAAGCCCCTCACACCCCAGTGTTCCCATCCCTCGGAGCTCCCTGTTCTCCTGTTCCTCCCCAGCAAAAGCCCCTCACAGCCCAGTGTTCCCATCCCTCGGAGCTCCCAGTTCTCCTGTTCCTCCTCAGAAAAAGCCCCTCACAGCCCAGTGTTCCCATCCCTCAGAGCTCCCTGTTCTCCTGTTCCTCCCCAGCAAAAGCCCCTCACACCCCAGTGTTCCCATCCCTTGGAGCTCCCAGTTCTCCTGTTCCTCCCCAGCAAAAGCCCCTCACACCCCAGTGTTCCCATCCCTCAGAGCTCCCTGTTCTCCCTGTTCCTCCCCAGCCTGTGCCAGCTCTCTCCAGAGCTCTCGTATCCACAGGGCTCCTGTCCAGCCCCTCCCCTGCTCGTGCCTCTCTCTGTCACACTGATTCCTGCTCCATCACCAGCTTCTCCAGACCTCCTCCATCCTCGGTGTCCACATTTCCATGCAGTCTTTGCCTGTCCCCTGTGTCTGTGTGGGGCTCTGTCCATACACCCACATTTCAGATGTGAGGTGGGACCGTCCCATGGGGCTCAGAACTGGGGCTTGTGCCCTTCCCTGTGCTTGGGTGGCTAAAAGGACCTTGTGTCCCATGGGCTGGGTCCAGCACAGCACCTAATGCAGGAGGGGGTTTGCTCCCTGGGGCTGGGAGTGGGGAATGGTTGGAAGTGGGGGATCCTGGGAAGCAGAGGAGGCTCAGGAGCCTTCGGTCTCCTGGTAGAGCTGGTGACTCTTCAGCAAACACAAATTCTCCTGTGGGAAGGGTTTTCCTGGACCATAGGCCACTTCCATACCAGTTTGGACGGGGCTTGGAGCACCCTTGTCTAGTGGAAGGTGTCCCTGCCCATGGACTAGGTGGTCTTCAAAGTCCCTTCCAACCCAGACCTAGGATTCTGTGATCTGTGCTACAGCTTCTTGTGGGCCTTCACATTCCTTTTGGGGCTGTCTGGAGATGGCAGTCTTTGGGACCTTTGGGATCTCTGCTGGAGCCTGTTTGGGAGGCAATAGAAGCATTTGCAAACAGCATCTCTGTCTCTTTTTGCTTCCCCAGGAGCCCAGAGCCCGAGGATCCCGGGGAGGACCCCGCAGTGCCCGGCTGGACACGCGGCCTGGAGCGAGGCTCGGTCTCCTCAGAGCTGTACAGCAGCGTCTCCTTCCTAAACCTGGATGTTGGCATCTAACGAGCCCCGGCCAGGCCCTCTGGACTAAACCACGCAGCTTTTCCCAGCAAAACCCAGTCCCTGTCTCGCTTTGGGGCAGCCCCAGTGCCCGTGTCAGGGGCAGAGCTGTGCTCAGGGGTCACCTGCCAGGCTGGCACCTCCCTGCAGGCCCAAAGGCTGCCATGCCCTCAGCACAGCCCTCCCTGCCACCTCCTTCCTCACAGCACCTCGGGGAATGGCTCTCCAGCCCCAGACCTGGGGGCACTGGAGCATCCCTCTTGGGAGGAAAGGCTGAGGGAGCTGGGACTGCTCAGCCTGGAGAAGAGATGGCTGAGAGGGACCTTGTCCATGTGTCCAAGTGCTTCTGTAAGGGCCTGGAGGGACAGGACACAGGGAACGGCTGCCCACTGCCAGAGGGCACGGATGGATGGGGGAAATTCTTCCCTGTGAGGGTGGAGAGGCCCTGGCACAGGCAGGGACATCTTCCACTGGACCAGGCTGCTCCAAGCCCCATCCTGCCTGGCCTTGGACACTTCCAGGGATGGGGCAGCCACAGCAGGGCACTTTTGGGGGTAAAACAGCACTTCTGCAAACAGACCCAGGCTGGAGTGATTGGCAGAACCACGGCACAGGGAGGGAGGGGGATGTTTAAAGGGCTGAAGCTCCAGCAGTTGTTCACTCCATGAAGGTTTTCATGGATGCATGGATGGTGCATGGATGACATCCCATGGCTGTAGATGATCTTTACCCTTCCAACCCAAATCCTTCTGTGAGGGGTGGGACAGGGAATTGCAGCTGGGGCCAGCGCCCCAGGAAGCTTTGGGCTGGTGGAAGGCTCCCATCACAGAGTCAGGGCTTTGGGCTCATCTGGTAGCTCTGAGGGGGTTATGAAGGACTGGATGAGCCTTTCTGTGTTGCTGGCCTGAGAGGGAGGAGAGACTCCATGTTCCATATTCCATATTCCATGTTCCACATTCCATATTCCATGTTCCATGTTCCACATTCCATATTCCATGTTCCATGTTCCATATTCCAAATTACATATTCCATGTTCCATATTCCATATTCCACGTTCCATATTCCATATTACATGTTCCATGTTCCATATTCCACGTTCCATATTCCACATTCCACATTCCACATTCCATGTTCCATGTTCCACATTCCACATTCCACATTCCATATTCCATGTTCCACATTCCACATTCCACATTCCATATTCCATGTTCCATGTTCCACATTCCATATTCCACATTCTACATTCCATATTCCATGTTCCATGTTCCACATTCCACATTCCACATTCCACATTCCACATTCCATATTCCATATTCCATTTTCCACCACAGCCTGCACCCAGTCCTGGTCTGAAGGCACCAGGACCTTCTCGGGTGCCCTGCTCAGGGCTGGGCCCTTATTTTGCAAAGGTCCCTTCCCTGTGGATGGGCACAGTGGGGACGGGTGGGGAAGCATTTCCCGGAGGAGTCTGTGCTGTGAGATAGCTGGTGAGACCCCGTGGGGGCTGATAAGCTCCAGAGAGCAGCAGAGCTGTTGAGTCTGGAGGAGCTGATAAATTTGGGACACCATGAGGCCGTGGAAGGTTCCAGAGGCACACTCGAGTGTCACCTGTGAAACCAATGCTGTGTCCAGCCACTGCCCAGCGTGGACTGTGCCTGCTGCAAGAGCAGCTCCCAGCCTTTCAGATTCCTTCCCAGGGTGGGCAAAGACTGGCACAGGGTGCCCAGAGAAGCTGTGGCTGCCCTGGATCCCTGGCAGTGTCCCAGCCCAGGCTGGATGGGGCTTGGAGCAGCCTGGGACAGTCGAAGGTGTCCCTGCAGGGGTGGGATGGGATGGACTTTAAGGTCCCTTCCCACCCATTCTGTGATCCCATGATTCTAGGATGGGACAGGGATGCTGACACAGGAGGCAGCTCTTCGCAGGAAAAGTCCTGCTGAATTTCACTTTCCCAGCACCATAACGGGGGCAGGGGGAGCTCGCTGGGAAGCGCCAGCTTTCTGTGTTTGCTACAGCCCCACACGAGTGGCTGCAGGGCGTTTATCCCCGGCAGTGTGGATGGGATATTGCTGGAAACTCCGCTTGAGGGCAGCCCGGCACCGGCCTGGCCACAGCCTCCTGCAGCTGCACAGGCTCTGCCTGCCCCGGGAGCAGCCCCTGGCAGTGCTGGGACACTCAGGGCTGCCTTGGAGCTGTTCTGTTCCAGCCTCACGGAATAAACCCCCTCCCCAGCCGCTGGCAGAGCTCATTCATGGAGTCTCGGCTCCTCTCCGGACCCGCTCTGGGATGGGTGGTTGGCTTTTGTCACACTCCGGGTTCCTCTCTCATGGGCTCTTTGCTCCTGCAAGCCTTGGGGGTCACCTCAGAAACAACTGGGAAAGTACTTTCTTGATCTTTCCTGATCCCCAGTGCTGGAACAGGAGGGGTTGTTGCTGTTGAGGGTCTGCTTTTGGGGGGACGGTGGCTTTTGGGGCAGTGGTGGCTGTTGGGGGGTGTCTGCTGTTGTTGGGGGCGGTGGCTCTGGGGTCCTGGTCCCTGTTTGGGGGAGTCACTGCTGTTTGGGGGAGTCATTGCTGTTTGGGGGAGTCACTGCTGTTTGGGGAGTGGTTGCTGCTGTTTGGGGAGTGGGTGCTGCTGTTGGGGTGGTTCTGGCTGGTTTTTAGCACCAGCCCCACCAAAACCACCTCGAGCCCCCCAGCACTGTTGGGGTTTCACAGGCAGAGCCAGGCCTAGGGCTTGTGTGAGGGGTACAACAGGGGGTCTGCAGGAGTGGGATCGGCTGCTCGGATTCCTGAGCCGACAGCAAAGAAAGAAGGGTTTAGAAGAAGGGTTTAGAGCCGACAGCAAAGAAAGCAGAGCCCGTGCTGTTCTTTTTTGAAATCCCTGTGTCTCTCGCTGCTGACCAGGATTCAGGGCAGTGCCCAGACACAGCTCTGGGCTCGACAGCTCCTGTGGGAGAGAACAGTGCAATCGCTGAGGCTGGAAAAGCCCCCCAGGACCACCGAGTCCAACCCTTCCCAGCACTGCCAAGGCCACCACTGCCCCATGTCCCCGAGTGCCACATCCACAGGGCTGTTAAATCCCTCCACCCGGGGGACTCCAGCCCTGCCCTGGGCAGCTGTGCCAGGGCTGGACAGCCCTTTCCATGAAGGAATTCCTCCTGATGTCCAACCTGACCCTCCCTGGCACACCCTGAGGCCGTTTTTGCCTCGTTCCCCGTGTGCCCGAGCCCGACCCCCGTGTGCCACCTCCTGTGCAGGGTTCGTGGGGAGTGGGGAGGGTCCCGCCGGGCCGGGACCACCCCGGGGCTGGTTTGGGGTGTTTGGGGGTGGTTTGGGGTGTTCCAGGGTGGTTTGGGATGTTTGGGGCTGGTTTGGGGTGTTTGGGGCTGTTTTGGGGCTGTTTTGGGGTGTTTGGGGCTGGTTTGGGGTGNCGAGACCCCCCGAGACCCCCCGGCCCCGCGGGGCCTTTTGGGGGGGCGGAGCCTCCTGAGCCCAGCCCCGCGCCCGCCCCCGCTGCGGGGCCAAAACCGGCGGCACCGGCACCGGGAGCTGCTGCTGCCGCCGGGACCGGAGCGCAGGGAGCCGAGCAGCCGGTGAGTGCCGAACCGAACCGAGCCGAGCCAAACCAGGGCATGCCAGGACACTCCCTGGCAGTGCCCAAGGCCGGGCTGGACATTGGGGCTTGGAGCAGCCTGGGACAGTGGGAGGTGTCCCTGCCATGGCAGGGGTGGCACTGGGGGGGCTCTGAGGTCCCTCCAACCCGAACCATTCAGGGATTCTGTCAAGGCTGTGCAGAGCAGCTCTCGCTGGCTCGGGCCCCAGCCCGGCTGGGGGTGGGCTGCAGGGAGGCTGAGCTGTCCCAGGAGCTGGACTGGCTCGGGCCAGCGCTGGCCACTGCCTGCACTGACAGGACCTGGAGCCCGGCTCCGTCCCATCCCAGCCTGGGCTGCTCCCAGGGGGCTCTTGCTGGCCCTGCCGGCCGGGTGGGTGCCCCAACATCGCCGTGGGTGCCCCAACATCCCCGTGGGTACCCCAACATCCCCGTGGGTGCCCCAACATCCCCGTGGGTGCCCCAACATCCCCGTGGGTGCCCCAGCATCCCCGTGGGTGCCCCAACATCCCCGTGTTGCCCCCAGCGATGGCTGAGGAGCTCAGTGAGCTGCTGAGGGAGTTCGATGAGGTCATGGAGGACTTTGACCGGGGCCCTGCGAGCCAGTACCAGCAGCACCTGGAGGAGCTGAAGAGGAAAGTGGGGCAGAGCGTGTACGACAGTGGCATCGATGAGCTGGAGAGTGAGTCTGGGGCTGGGGGATGAAATCCGTGAGCTGGAGAGGGAGTCTGGGGCTGGGGGATGAAATCCGTGAGCTGGAGAGGGAGTCTGGGGCTGGGGGATGAAATCCGTGAGCTGGAGAGGGAGTCTGGGGCTGGGGGATGAAATCCGTGAGCTGGAGAGGGAGTCTGGGGCTGGGGGATGAAATCAGTGAGCTGGAGAGGGAGTCTGGGGCTGGGGGATGAAATCCATGAGCTGGAGAGGGAGTCTGGGGCTGGGGGATGAGGAGCCCTGGGGGAGGATGATGTCCATCAGGGTGGGAGCTCTGTGGTTCCTCCATGGAAATCATCTTCCTACTGATGCTGCCTGACTCATCCCTGGTGGGCTGGATGAGCAATGTGTGGGGATGACCACTGGATACTTGCCCGGGAGCTGCCAACATTTGCCAGGGTTCCTTGTGCCAGGCTGGCTGCTGCAGGACCGTGAGAGGCTTGGGATAACTGGGAGCTGAGAGGGACCCAGTTCCCTGTAACAGCCCTGTCCTTGTAACTGTGCCCAGACAACCTCTGGTGCTCTTTGACCTGACACAGAAACTGGGTTCCATTTTTCCAAGCATTCCCAGAAGCAGGGGAGGAGCAGATGGGGTCCCCAAGAGTGTGCCACCCTGTGCCATGGGCGTGATCGGGCCCTGTTCCTGCAAAGTGTTCACCAGCTGCCTGTGCCCAGGGCCAGGGACTGATGCTCTGTGTCCACAGGTGCCAGCACATCCCCAGGAAGCAGCCTCAATTCCAGTGAGGAGCACCTCAACACCCCAGCTGACCCTTATCCCACCAAAGGTGAGCCTGGCCCCACCCCAAGGGGTTTGCAGGGCTTCCTTCTCCGTGCTCAGCTTGGCAGTGACAGGCAGCTCTGGGTAGGGGGGTGCCAGTGGGGCCCTACAGGGTGGGAATGAGCCCTGGTGTCCTGGCAGGAGCCTGGAAGAGGCAGAAGTTGGATTGGGATTTTCCCGGTCGAGGCTGGGACAGACACAGCTGTGTCAGGAGCAGGGGCTGGGGTCTTTCCTCTCCCCAGGGAGAGGGGGAATGGGAGGAGCTGACCGTGTTGTTCCCCTCTAGCAAAGCTTGGAGACACGCAGGAGCTGGAGGAGTTCATCGCAGACCTGGATAAAGCCCTGGAGGGTACGTGCCCAGCCTCGACCCCCAGGGGATGGGACACCTGGGCTGGCACCCCCTCAGCCTGGGGGTCCCTGCAGGGGCTTGGGACTTGCTTTTGGCTGCACTGGTGGAACCCTCGCATCTTTTCTTCTGGGGAGGGGCTCATGGATGTCACCTCCCTCTTCCAGCTCGGGAAGAAATGCCATGGCTTAAGTGTCTTCCCCCTCTGCTGCCTCAGTTTCCCCAGATGAGGTGCAGTGCTGGTGCCTGGGGGAGGGGACTGGGGACATGGAGGCTGGCTTGGTTGTGGCAGTGAAGCCCAGCAGCACAACCTGCAGAGCTGCTGATGTTTTTGGGAAGATGCAGGGGGACCTGTGGCCCTCTGCCCGCAGCCTCCCTCCAGCTGCTGCTCAGAGGCTGCTCTTTACTTGAGGGCTATTTCCTAACCCTGTGGGAACACCCCATGAGGAGGGAGGAGAGCGGGTCTGTGGGGTGGCAGAGAGGGCAGTCCCAGCCTGTGGCTCGTGCTCTCCTCCTCCAGATGTTCCCCTCCTGCTAAGAGCCTGGGGGTGTCCCTGGGAGAGGGGCTGAAGCTGTGCTGGGCTTCTCTGGCATCTGCACCCAGCAGCTCTGGAGAGTTTGGCTGCTTTGCTGGGGAAACCGAGGCAGAGGCCACTTCCTCTCACAGGGGCCCTGCGTGACAGGCTGGAGGCAGAGAGAAAGTGATTAAAAAAGTGTTTCCCCCCCACGCAGGCTGTGAAGGCACAGTTCTGGTATCTGTTCCCTTCCCCGGTGTCCAGAATGAGGTGGCCGGTGGGAAGTGTTCCTCTGCAGGCCCCAGCTGTGCCAGGAGGGAGGGAGAAGGGCAGGCAGGGCACCAGAGCTGCCCCCCTGCCCCAAATTCCTGCTCTAACCCTGCAGAGTGTCACCATCCCCTGTGTCCTCCTGCAGAGATGTGAGCTGTGCTTTGGAGTCTGGAGAGGAGCAGCCCCAGCCCTGAGTCTCCGTGATGCTGCCTCTGCTTCTGCACCCCTGGCTGGGGTGGGGACGGCTCCTGGGCCGTGCTGGGGACAGGGACGGGCAGTGGGGACGGATCCAGCCACGGGACGATGGTGGCCAGGCCCTGCCAGCGCCAGGAGAGGACAGCCCTGGGCGGGCACCGGGCCCTGCCCTGTGCGGGGTCTGGCAGCTCCCGGGACCCAGGGGTTTGGGGGGAGTCTGGGCCGCTCTTGAAGCCCCCAGAACGATTTTGGGGAAGATCAGCGTGCAGGACATGAGCATGAAGCCCTGTTCCTTGGTGGCATCTGCCACTGCTGTCCCTCAGCTTTGCATGGGGAGCCCCAAATCAGCCCCCACCCCCCCGTGCCTGTGCCCCAGCTGCTGCTGTAAATACTGTAAAAAAGATGTTTTGTGCTGTACAGAGGGGACGTGTTCCCGGGAACAGGATTTTAAACCTCTGCTTGTGTGTGTCCCTCTTTCTCCCATTGGCAGGGGTGGGAGCAGGGCTGGTGGGACTGGCACTGGAGAAGGGGGACACCTCGGGGAAGCGACTTCAGCAGCACGTGCCTGGCTGAGGAGGAACATCGGGAATCCTTGTCCTCCCTCCCTCTGGGCGTTTGGACAGCGTGGGGTGGGAGAGGAGCAGAGTCCGTCCCTTTCTGCAGCTGCTCAGGGAGATGGGTCTCTGCTGATCGTCCTGCAGGGGTGGGTGACACTGCTCCAGGGTCCTGTGGGAGCTCCCAGGTTCCACAGGGAGCTGCCCTGGTGCCAATTCCTCCGGACACGGCCCCTGGCAGTGGCCCCAGGAGCCCGGCCCCCTGGATGTGGGTTTGCAGCCCGCTGCCACCCGGGCTCGGAGCAAGGTTTGGCTGTCGATGGGATGATGGATTCCCCCGGGATTCCCCTCCTGTGTTTCCCCCAGGACTTTCCCATCCCCGGGAGGTGCCCCCATGAGCACAGGGATGACACAAGAGGAACCTGTGGCTCTGCTCATCCCCCTGTCCCCCTCTCGCTGCGATCTCCTCGTGGAGCAGGGTCACACGTGGCTCTGCTGTGACTTTTCTGAGCAGGAAATGGGCAGTTCCAGGTTCTTCCCTCGTCCCTGGCCCGTGGGTGCTGACAGGAGGATGTTGGACACCCCTGTGCCAGCCCCAGGGCTCGGTGCTGCCTCAGGAGCTCTGGGCACACGCTGACCCCAGCCTGGTGGCACTGGCCCAGCAGGAGGGTGGCAGCCCCAGAGCCCTGGGCAGGGCACGCGAGGGGACGCTTTGGGCTGCTGCTGTCCCCATGCCCTGTGATGTGACCACTGCTGTGTGTCCCAAAAGGACCCCGAGGGGCAGCCAGGACATGGGGGGGAGTGTGCCAAGGTGGTGGCACCCAGGGATGTCTGTGACACTCCGGCATGTCTGTGACACCCAGGGATCTGTCTGTGACACTCAGGGATGTCTGTGACACCCAGGGATGTCTGTGACACCCAGGGATCTGTCTGTGACACTCAGGGATCTGCCTGTGGCACCCAGGGATCTGCCTGTGGCACTCGGGGATATCTGTGACACCTGGGGATGTCTGTGACACCCAGGGATGTCTGTGGCACTCAGAGATGTCTGTGACACCCAGGGATGTCTGTGACACTCAGAGATATCTGTGACACCCAGGGATGTCTGTGGCACCCGGGGATGTCTGTGACACTCAGGGATCTGTCTGTGACACTCAGGGATCTGTCTGTGGCACTCGGGGATCTGTCTGTGGCACTCGGGGATATCTGTGACACCCAGGGATGTCTGTGACACCCGGGGATATCTGTGACACCCGGGGATGTCTGTGACACCCAGGGATCTGTCTGTGACACTCAGGGATCTGTCTGTGACACTCAGAGATGTCTGTGACACTCAGGGATGTCTGTGACACCCAGAGATCTGCCTGTGATGCTCTGTGGGACACACAGCCCCCATCCCTGGGGCCAGGGTGCTGTGGGGACTGTCCCCACTGTGCTGATGGCAGCAACCCCCGTGTCACCGAGGGCGTTTTTCCCCTCTGAGTCACTGCACTCAGCGTTCTGCCCTCGCTGTCTTGCTCTGACTCTGGTGTTTGTTCCACCCACGGTCCCCTTCTGCTCCTGGGCATCACCAGCTCCTCCTCAGCCTGTGTGGGAGGGGTCTTTAAACCCACCACACCCAGCACAGTCCCGATGGGTCACAGCGATGCTCGGGCTGTCACTGTCCCAGGTCCCATTCGCCCCCTTCTGCCCCCACAGCAGTGGCAAATGTTGCCAAGCTACAGAAATAAATATTTTCCAGCCCCAAATCTGCTGAGGCCGATAACCCCCGCAGCCACAGCACGGCTCTGGTGACGCTCTGGGGCTTTGTTTGTTGTGGGAGTGTTGCCAGGGGTAGGTTGGGGTGGCACCCCGGGCTCCTCCAGCCCTTTGAGGTTGGGATGGGTGGGTGGGAGCTGCCCGTGCCCCATGGCTGAGCTTTCCCATCAGCACAGGAGCCTCTCCTGTCCCAGTGACACAGATCTCAGCATCTGCTTGTGTTGGGGGTACCGGGGGTGTCACTGGGCACTCCACAGTGCCAGTTCTATGTGCAGGGTGACAGAGGACCTAATGCCAGCCCTGTCCTGCCCAGCCTGTGCTGACAGCAGATCATCCTAAACCTCCATGCTGGGCTTCCCAGGGCAGTGGTGGAATCCCCACCCCTGGAAACGTTCAAAAAACATGTGGATGTGGCATTTGGGGACATGGATTAGTGGTGGCTTTGGCAGTGCTGGGGGAGCAGTTGGACTGGATGGTCTTGGAGGGCTTTTCCCACTTGAATGATCCCGTGGTTCTGTGGCTTCTGCACATTGCTGGAGCAGCTCCCTTTGGGCTCAGGGGCTCTTCTGCTGGGACAGGGAATGGATTTTTTTTTTTCCTGGGAACACCAGGAAGAGCTCGGGACCACACCAGGGTGGCACTGAGATGGAGGCTGTGACATCCCCTGACCCATGCAGGGACAGCTGTCCAAGGGCTGTTGTGCAGCCTGGGAGGATTCCTGACCTCCACACACCCACGGGGGTATGGGGCTGAGGGGGGTGGGGGATTCAGGAGTCTGTGGGTTGGAGAGTCCATGAGCTGCAGGGTCTGGTGTGTGGGAGGGTCCGTGGGTCAAGGGTCCGTGGGTCAGAGGGTCTGTGGGTCAGTGGGTTCGTGGGTCACAGGGTCCATGGGTCAGAGGGTCAGTGGGTCAGGGGGTCAGTGGGTCAGAGGGTCCGTGGGTCACGGGGCCCATGGGTCAGAGGGTCCATGGGNGTCCGTGGGTCACAGGGTCCGTGGGTCTGTGGGTCCGTGGGTCAGAGGGTCTGTGGGTCAGTGGGTCCATGGGTCAGAGGGTCAGTGGATCAGAGGGTCAATGGCCCTGCACGTGCCGTGGAGCTGCTGCAGAATCAATCAGCACGAACACGCACATCCTGCAGCACGGGCAGTTCCTCCCCAAGGCCCTGCTCCCCACAGCAGGAAAAGCATCCCATCCCATCCCAGCCCATCCCAGCCCAGCCCTGCCCTGGCCAGGCTGGAGCGGGGCTGTGGAGCTGCACGGGCTGTCCCTGCTCCCTGCTCCCTGTCCCCAGCAGCCCCTGAGTGTTTTCTGAGAAGCGCTGGCAGTGGGAAGTGGGTGACCCGAGCGAGGCGGCTGCAGGAGCCTGCCACAGCCCCGGCTCTGCCCATGGAGCTGTTTGCCACACGCTTCCTCCCACAGCCCCCAGTGAGCCCCTTTTCCAGGCTGGGGGATGCAGCTCTGGCTTGGAGCAGATCTCCTGGGGACCCAGAGGGATGTGCTGGGACACGGAGGTGACAGCTTTAGAGGAGGTGGCAGCAGTCACCTCCTTCCCGTGCTGCAGGGTGGGCACCACCGCAGGGACCAGCTCGGGGCAGGGGGTGCCCGTATCTCCCTGCTTTTCCCCTCTCTCATATCCCAGGAAAAGGGATGGAGGAGGATCCCTCAAGGCAGGACCAATGTGCAATGCCAGGGCCTCTGTCTGTGCCCGGGGCTGGTGGAGCTGGAGGAGCTCCTCACCCTGCCCAGGTGTGATGCTCCTCAGTGAAGCTGCTCCCACCTGGAAGGATCTCCCCAGCCACTGAGGGGGCAGGAAGAGTCACCAGAGCTCCCCTAAGAGAAGCTGTTGGCACTCTGTGATTTGGAGAGGAACCGCAGCTCTCTGGGGGAGGGAAGTCCCCGGCTGCCCAGACAGTCTGGTTGTGGTGGTGGAAGAGGCTGTGACTATTTTGGGGCACAGCCTAACCCCAGGGATGTCACAGGCTTTCTGTGCTGTAAAGCCCCCTCACACACTTTTATGGGATTGTAGAATGGTTTGAGTTCAAAGGGACATTCAAGCCCATCCCGTGCCTCCCCTGCCATGGGCTGGGGACACCTCCCACTGTCCCAGGCTGCTCCAAGCCCTGTCCAACCTGGCCTGGAATCTTCCAGGGATGGGACAGCCACAGCTGCTCTGGGAATTCCATCCCAGCGCCTCCCCACCCTCCCAGGGAACAATTCCTTCCCAATATCCCATCCATCCCTGCCCTCTGGCACTGGGAAGCCATTCCCTATTGTCCTCTCCGTCCTTGTTCTTGTCCCCAGTCCCTCTCCAGCTCTCCTGGAGCCCCTTTAGGCTCTGGAAGGGGCTCTAAGTTCTCCCTGGAAATTCCTTTTCTCCAGCTGAACAGCCCAGCTCTCCCAGCCTGGCTCCAGAGGGGCTCCAGCCTTCGGAGCACAGAGGGATCCTCCCACATTTACAGGAAAGGGAGAATTTGGGGCTGCTGCTGCACCCCAGGGCTGGGAGGATCCTCAGCAGTGCTGACTCCTGATGTTCCTGGGAGTCTCCGGGTGCCCTCCAGCTGCCCGGGGACAGGAGAGCTCCCCCTCACAGGGATAGCAGCCCCCAGGGATGGACAGAGCAGTCCCCAGGGATGGACACAGCCTCTCCCAGGGATGGACACAGCCTGTCCCAGGGATGGACACAGCCTGCCCCAGGGATGGACACAGCCTGCCCCAGGGATGGACACAGCCTCTCCCAGGGATGGACACAGCCTCTCCCAGGGATGGACACAGCCTCTCCCAGGGATGGACACAGCCTCCCCCAGGGATGGACACAGCCTCTCCCAGGGATGGACACAGCCTCTCCCAGGGATGGACACAGCCTCCCCCAGGGATGGACACAGCCTCCCCCAGGGATGGACACAGCCTCTCCCAGGGATGGACACAGCCTGCCCCAGGGATGGACACAGCCTGCCCCAGGGATGGACACAGCCTCCCCCAGGGATGGACACAGCCTGCCCCAGGGATGGACACAGCCTCCCCAGCCCTCGGTGAGGCTCAGAGCACAGCAGGCACCTGTGAGCAGGGGCTTGGTGTTTCTTCCTCTGGCCGCTGCTCCCCGCTCAGCCTCTGACTTCATCCCGCAGGTATCCAAAGAGACAATGCCGGTGGCGGTGGCCAGCACGGCATCCTGTCCCCTGGTGTCCCCCCTCCCCGCTCACTTCCCGGGATTGTTGTGCTCCCCTCGGCTGCGGCATCCCCCGGGACTGGGCAGGGATGAGCCGGGGGCTGAAGGAGCTCGGCTCGGGGCTGGGGCTTGGGATGGAGCAAGGAAAAGCCGTCCTGGCCCTGGGCTTTCTCCTGCCACCCTCTGCCCCATCAGGGGCTGTCCTAACAGCTCGAGCCCCATTCCCATCCCACACAGAACCCTTGGTCTGATGTTACCGAGCCTGAGCTGGGTCAGGATGAGCTCAGGGGCAGCGGCTGAAGCAAACTGAGCTCCCTCCTGGCTTAGGTGGCATTAACCTCAGAACAGAACTAATTAATCCAGCACCAGGAGAATCCAGCCCTGTGTCACCATTCCCTGGCTCCAAGCCTCCATTCAGGCAGGGGCTGAGCCTGCAAATACCCTCCTTGCTGAAATCCCCTGGTTTCTGCACTCAGAGGCCAGCAGCAATCTTTGGACCTGGAATATCGGCTTTTCCCGTGTAATTCCTTGTGTTTGGGAGCACAATGCCCAGCCCCACGCTCCTTCCTCGCTGTGTCCTGCCTGCCCAGCCGCTGTGGGGAATGTTTACATTGCAAAGTTCAGCTCTTTTCCCATTTGGCTGTGATATTTACTTGTTTGGGGATGTGCTCGTAGAATCCAAGATTAGTTTGAGTTGGGAGGGATCTTAAAGACCCAATCCCACCCCTGCCATGGGCAGGGACCCCTTCCACTGTCCCAGGCTGCTCCAAGCCCGAGTGTCCAGCCTGGCCTTGGGCACTGCCAGGGATCCAGGGGCAGCCACAGCTTCTCTGGGCACCCTGTGCCAGGGCCTGCCCACCCTCCCAGGGAACAACTCCCAGTTCCCAAAATCCCATCCATCTCCACCCTCTGTCTGTCTGAACCCATTATTCCCAGCTCTCTGCTGGCTCCAGCAGCATTCCAGCTCTCAGCCCCTGGGTGACTGGTGCTGGGTGGGTGCTGCTGGCAGCCCCTCTGTGCAGAGCCCAGGGGGATGAAGCATCCTCCTGCTCATCCCTGCAGCCTTGCACGGCCCAGAGCATCCCTCCTTCTCTCCCTTGTCCTCACTGTGCTCAGCTCAGCCCCGGTTCTGGGTCCCCCTGACCCCTGTGGGCCAGCAGCTCTGGCCTGGCACAGTTGCAGCAGGGGCTGGGCCAGGAGCTGGCTGTTTCCTTCCTGAGGATTGCCCTGGTTTACCCCAGCCTGGGAAGAGGGGGAGCAGCAGGGAGAGCAGCACCTCTCCAAGTGGGGTGCCAGATCCAGGGTGGCTCAGAGCTTTCAGGGATGGCTCCTGGAGCACCCAGAGCTTCGGGCTGGGTTCTGCTGGGATGAGGTGGGTGGGAGACGAGGATCTGCTGTAGCAGCAGAGGCAGAGGGCAGTGGGTTCATCCTGGAATGATGCCGAGGGCCTGTGCAGGAGAGCTGGGGGGACACTGGATGCTCCCAGCTCCCCCCGGCCACGTGTTTCCAGCTTCTGCTATTTCAGGGCTTCCTGTTTCCCTGAACAAAGCAGCTTCCCGGCAGGCTGGGAGCAGCCTGGGGCTGTCCCTGATGGGGCTGGGCTCCCCATCCAGGCAGCGGGATTTGTTCTTCCTTCTGCTGGTGCTCCTGAGCCTGGAAAACAATGGGCAGGAAACTGGGGATGGGGTCTGTGTTCCTCCCCATGGAGCAGCTCAGCCCCGGCCGAGGGGGGCTCAGGAGGGACCTTTTCACTCCCTACAATTCCCTGGAGGGAGGCTGCAGCCAAGGGGGGATTGCTTCTCCCAGGGAACTGATGCCTTAGGTTT